>JAGQDI010000013.1:600000-982709 GCA_020615335.1 Fusarium pilosicola | reverse complement strand
ACCCTCTCTTCCTTTACCTCCTTCTTGCTCCGCACAACCCTTACCTCAGGGTTAGGGCTATATTACAATATTATTTATTATAACTAGTAGTTTCTATCTTTTATATAACTATATTAATAAGTAATAATTATATTGTTTCTTATCTCCATATCCTTTTAACCTTATTTCTTCTAATTTCTTATTTACCGTGTCTGTTTTTTCTTTACTACTTTTTACTATATTTACTCTACTTTACCTTTCCCCCTTGCCTTTCAACTAGCCTTCTTTATCTTTTCTGTTGTTATACCTTAGCCTATATTTACACATATTTTAATCTCTTTATCACTTTCCCTCTCCCTATCTTATACCAATTCTTTACTTATATAAAATACTCTCTTTCTTGATTATTTTTCTATATTTCTACATCTTTTACTTATATCATATCATATTACTTCTCTAATCACCTCCCCTACCTTGCCACACCTCTACCCACTTCCTAGTCAGCCTATTATAATCCCTTTACTACTCTAAACTCTAAACCCATATTTACTTCCCTAATATAAACTTCTATCTACTCCCCCTTTCTATACTGCACCTGTAATACTTAAGCTTTCTAATAGGACAACTAATTTCTCCTAATTTTATATCGACAGACTCTACAAAGTCTTATCTCTAGCCAGCTTACTTCTTATATCTCTTAATAATCAAGTAATATATCTTAAGCTCCCTGATATACCCTCACTATCACATACTAAGGTAACATTAAAAACACTTTATTCTTACTAATATATAATAATATATATATATATAATATAAACCACTATACTTAGTTATTGTAATAGTATGTAGATCGCCCTGCATCCTGTTCTACCCTTCCCCCTTGCTCCTCCCAATCTATCAAGTCTCTAAGAAATCCATAAACCTACTGTCCTCCCATACACTGGTTGCAATACGCGTTAACCCAGTAGCCCGCTACGTTATACTGCGGCGCCGCCTTCGGAGCATCGCAGAACCCACTCTGGCCAGAACGCGTACGCTTGCGACCGCACTTGAGTGGTTGCCGTTGTACAAAGTGTCCACAGAGCCCGTAAAAGTGATACCATCCACAGTAACAGTGGCCTCTGAACACCTTGGATTGTTCTGCTGCCCATCCAATATTCTCAGGCTCAATCCATTGTGCTTGATTGGCCATAGTCGTTTGATCTTCTACCTGTTTTTCCTTGAAATATAGGTTTCCCTTGCACTGCGAAGGTTAGTGGAATGCAGGATGTAGCAAAGCTATGACCATACTAACCCTGGCTTAGTGGTAGGCTGAAGTTTAGCACGATGATGTGTATAAATCTCTTTTGTAAAATAGGTATTATAGATCTCAGTATTGGCTCGATATATGTGCTTGGTGTGTATTTGATTTTCCATCTTTTAGTTGTCATGTTATCGCCATTATATACCTAGACATAAACGCCCAAGCCCCCTTTGAATATCAGTCCATGTCTCTCTAGCCGGTTAACCAGAGCCCGGCCAGGTTCGTTGGCGCGCGGTTATCCCTACTATTATTAGTATTTTCATTTTTACTTTTCTATTGGCTCTGTGACTTAACTTATCTATAACCTAGTTAGTAAGGTGAACTGGAAAACGGCTATGACTACTTAGGTATCACGGTAAAAATTGTAGCCGCGCGCCTGCTAACCCTATAACGAATCCCAGTTACAACTAGAGCACTCTCTGGTCACTTTCCACACAGTGCACTATAGTGCCAAATAGGCGTACTAGTGGATTACAATGAGCAACCCCGCACTTGTTTTATCTCTTCCAACTTCACTATCCAAGTTATTATCATCCTCCTTCTCACTCTGCCTTGCTCTATCCTTCTTTAATCTTTCTGCCCTACTTACTAAAGAATACAGCAATATGATTGACGACGATTCCAAGTATTTTTCTCTGAGCGGCAGTATTCCTGTTGGTGGTCCCAGCACTTGGCATATTACGGATTGGGACCAGAGACGCGTCGTTTCCGTAACCATGGACGGGGAGCAGGACGACGAAAGTCTTGCTATTCAACATCTCAGCCGCTATAGTGATCAACTATCTCCCGATACTTATAGAATCTATATGTCGCATACCGGTGAGATCATCTCGATATACAATGATCTAAAAGACGATGAGACCTGCTGCATACACTATCCATCCCTTCAAGACACTTGTCTCCCGGAAGGAGTTCAGACGGTACGGCGGGACCAACTTGAGGAACTTGAGAGGCTTGGTCCTGACGTCGACCTTGTTGCATATCCTCCATGCCTAGATGGATCTGCTAAAAAGGTAAAACCTGGGTTTCTACCCTTAGATTGTTTCGTACTCTAATGAAGCTGACTCGTGAGCAGGTCATCTTTAAATACTACTTCTTGTGGCAGTATGCACAAATGTCCTGGAAGGAGATGAATTTGTGGATGCGCCTTCCACGCCACCCAAATATCGTTCCCTTTGACCGGGTGGTCGTTGACGAACTCGAGGGTCGGGTAGTCGGATTTACTAATGTCTATATGCCTGGCGGTAATCTAGAGGAGAACAGGTCGCGCGTTTTCAAGCTGGAGTGGCTCCGACAGCTTATCAAGGTCGTGGATGACTTGAACCTTGAATATGGCATCGCGCACCAAGACATTGCCCCAAGAAACCTCTTGATTGATGAGTCAACAGACTCTATTATGCTCTTTGACTTCAACTTTGCGGCTCGCATGGGTTGCCCTTCACCCGCAGAGGGCGAGGAGTACGTCGAGGACCGGAACGATATCAAAGGCGTTATATTCACCACCTACGAGATTATCACCCAAGACAATAGTCTCCGGGATATACCCCACGAAGACCAGAACCTTGACAGCCTTACGTTAAAGTGGGTGAAGCATCCGGAGGTAAAGCTAGACCATCCAGTTGCATCATATCAGCTTATGTTGCAAGAGTGGCAGGATCAAAGGGCAGGAGTCTGTTTAGGTGATGTTCCAAGGGCCATTGACTTGCCCGCCATGCCCAAGCCACCACAAAAAACCATTTGCCTAAAAGATGTACATGGGCAGCCAGTATATTCGACCGTGGATAACTTTTATGAGAGGCGGCGGGATGCGTGGGCTAGGGGTGACAAGGTCCTAAACTGGCAACGGCCGCCCCAGAGGCTTCTAGACAACGGAGCTCGGGTGCTCTCTAGCGGTGAGATAGTTAGCTGCTGAGAACCGGTGGTCCTATGAACATTTCAGAAATCATCTTGTAGGTTAAATTATGTAGAATTCCATGTAAAGTAAATGGCATTTAAAACCCATTGGTACAGAAGATGCTAGAAGTTGACTGAACTCTGCCTGGTAAGAGTGTGCAAACTGGTTTCACTTGGATAATTCTGCCTTGCCTACCTACACTTGGTTATCTTTCAGGTGTTGGTTGTCAACTTTGTAATCCCTGTTACGAACCTTCCGTAGGTTGACATTCCCAAGCTTTCACCAACGGTCCAGCCAATAAAAGCGCTCCTTAAAGCTTAGATCCACCACACCTCTGAACCAACAACCTTTTTGTAACCGCCTACATGCCTCTGTTAGCCTAGCCTGGATACTAAAAGCAAGTATAGCACCAACAGCTCAAGTCGGAGGTTACTTGCTTAGGCAGTTAAGAGCGAAGGATGAGCAGAAGGACCGATGGCTTTGTTTCAACTCGAAAAGTGAGAGCCAACAGAGCACTAATACCCAATTAAATGCCTTGTCTTTAGGGCTGGGTTCACTCAAGGCCTTTCTACTGGCCTGGCAAGGCATATTTAGCAGCTCACTTACACATGGCCTGTTTCTTTTTAGCAACTGACCCTGGCCTACTGGGCCGCATGACTGCACTGTCAGGTGGGTGGCATCATATTGGACTACTATCTTGTATCCTGGCCTAATGCGTTGAGCAGGCCAATAATGTCGCGTAACCGCCCACCTGACTGGCGTTTGGGGGGAGCCTTAGGTCGCGGTCCTAGAGTGTGTCTGAGGTAGGATCTATGACGCGGCGAGGGCAGTCCCCTGCCGCCGACAACACTTCGCGAGGGCTGAACGTCTCAGATAAATGGAGCTCAGGTAAATATAGAGTCTGAACTGGAAGCAACAGGAGGGTGGCTGCAAGGCTAAAACGCTTTGATGATCCTCATGCCGCGATTGGATGAAGTCAGTACGCGTGGACGAAAGCATATACTTCTAGTTGGACTAACACAGAGGATCTGAAATATACTCGCGCGGTTATACATGGTCGTGATGGTGCTAAGCGCTTTCAATAAGAAGACAGTCTGTTACTTTTAGCAGTATAGACGGCAGATTGAAGTACAGAACGTGAAAGTTATTTAAAGAGTCCTAATAACAAGAAAGACATTACTTACATATCTATTAAGTCTAAGGTTTATTTACTACTCTTGTATAGCGACTAAAAGAAAAACGCCCTTATTCCTTTCTTGGTATTAGTCAACTTGCTGCCCTACACACCTTAACCCTAATATCTTTCTATATTCTTAATATCTAAACAGTCTGTCCTTTCTACAATGCGTAAGTCTAAAAGTATACGCAATATAGAGAATTAACTAACCCTGTAGTTAAAGAGCTCCGGATTGTGGAATTGCTAGTCATCTCTATTTTTCCTGTTGCAGGCCTAGTATTTTACAGTAAGAATTTCACTTATCCAGTATTTATTATTATATATACTAACTTCACCCAGCATTATCCTTAACAGGATGTGTATCCGATAGCCCTGGGCTACCCAGTATATTCCTGGTGGCAATCAACAGCTCAAGCACGGCAGAACTTCGAATTGGTTATTTTGGTAGGCTTTCTCTATTTATTGCCTAATGCTCCCGTGGATTGGCCTCTTATAAAGTCCGAGGCTGATATATGTAGGAGTATGTATATCTGGAAATGGTAGTCACAATTGCGTGGCTACACCTTACTTGACAACTCCGCAGTCACTCAGTGCCGCCTTGACCGCCCAGTTAGGTCGAGGGGGCAAGGGATCTCCAGTACCTAGTCTGCGTACTCTCGAAACCGCCCTTCAGCTGCAACGAAGCATCTTTTTCTGTTTGCAGGCCTTTGCTGGCGTGCTCTTCACTATCAGTATCATTCTTTTTGTTACTCGCGTCTGTATACAGATCAGCAAGAGGAAAGCACAGAATTGGCGCTTAATTGAGCAGGGCTGGCCAGAGAAGGCTCTTGTGGCATCGGTAGCCATTTCTGTTATCAGTGCAGCATCCACCACTCAGACGGGAAATGCACTGCAGTTCGCCACGAAGAAACAGGGCGCCGTTTCGCTACATGTCAAGGTCGGAGGTACACTGCAGGTGCTTGAGTGGCTTGCTTTTGCATTCTCCATGACATTTTATGTAGTTGTAGTGAAACGAGTTGCTAGAAGGAGAAGTGAAGGGCTGCCTGGTGGCGAGAAACTCACGAGCTTTCCCATGCCGCTGCCGCCGCCTCGAGGACTACAGCCTCCTCCTCCACCACCACCTCCGCCTCCTCGATAATAAGGTGTCTTTACTATATAGTTACTAAGATAATATCAATACAACAGGCTGTAGATATATAGCTAGATACTCCATTATTCCATTAAACACCAGACGTATCTCTAGACTGCCCTGTAGGTAGACTAGGGTTTGTCAGTTGCCCTATGTCATGCTAGCGTCCACTCAGAACCTGCTAGGCTATAATTTCCTTGCCATCCTACTCTATCATCTCATTAAAAACTTGACATATTTGTAACGCTTCTGTACCCCCCAGATTACCCTTCTACCCATCCATCTCCAAACCTGTTCCTTCCTTTGCTTATCCGTCCACTCATCCCTATAGGAAAATCCAAGCCGGCTATATAGCTCTTTACTTTCACTTGGCAAATGTATCCATACCCAGGCAACAATGGATATCATAACCCCCTCATACTGGCACTTGCCATTTGTAACTCTTCTCCAGCCACCCTCCTCGCGGTTCTCTTCCCAGCCGTTACATAATTCCTGCGGCACAAAACACCCTAGGCAACAACCAAAATTCTCTACTACCTTGCTTCTCTTCATATACTTTTCCATACTGACAGCAAGCTCGTATGCCTCCTGTACCTGCCCACCTATTTCTATTGCTTCATCGCAACGTAACCCCGAGTGCATCCTGTCATTACCTGAACCCTGCCACTTACAGAATGGGCAACCCTCAAGGACTCGATCTGCGAGCTTCTTTTTGTAGTCCAAAAGTCTTGATGCTCTTGGCCTACCAGCGTCACAGCACGATACCGAGCATGTTCCACCTGTAGCTCCCGTTGCCGCATATCACCTTCCTCTCTATCTTCTATCATACCGCCTTCGTTCTCTGTTTTTCTTCGTCCACGCGGCATTGGCAGATATCACATAGCTCTTCGCCCTCTCTACAGCCCTCTCGGTCATTTCGCCCATCCATGACCAGATCAAGTACCACGCGCCGGCATACATCGCCGCTGACGTAGTTATTCATAGCAGCATGCTCAGACACCAGTGGCCGTGGCCTCCTAGAACTACCTTGCACATCCAGCCGGATAACAATAGCCTCACTGCGTTGCCCATCTCGGCCTGCGCGCCCGCTCTGCTGTGCATAGTCGGCCATCCTATACGGCATCTTTACGTGTACCACCGCTCGAATATCAGGTACATCAATGCCAAGACCAAGCGCGTTTGTCGCCACGATTACTCGACCGTCTCCGTATTGCTCACGCTTTGTGCCACTCATCCAAAACTTGAGCCTCTCTGCCTTCCTATCTCGCGTATCAATATCTCGATGGTAAGCATCGCAACCTAGCTTTGCGGCCAGATGCTCTGTAGCCTCTACTCGCTGGCAGTAAACAATAATCTTGGCTGGCCATGGGTACTCTTCCAGCTTTTAATCGATCGTCACCTTTACCTGCTCGACAACGGCGGTAACTGCTTCCTCAACTGTCGAGGCAGGGACCAACCTAACACTGTAAGCCACATTACCACGTGTTATCCTTGCCCGGATTATGATAATGTCTTCGTGCCGTGCGTTGATTAGGCTAAAGAAAGCTGGTTCATCGGCAGGCAGCAGTATCGCGGTGAGATAGATCATCTGAACCCCGACCAACGCAAGGGTACCCAGCTCACGTAGCTTGGGCCGAAAGGATAGGCTTCCTTCCATAATCGTATGGCATTCATCAACAACAATCCAGTCTACTTTGGCCATGACCCGCCGTAACTCTAGAAAGTCTAGGAAGCGCTTCGTCATAGCCGACTCTGGTGTTACAAACACAATCGACACGTCTCCAGGTACCCTGTCACTTCTCTATTTGGTACAGGATATCCTGAGCTTCTGGCACCGATCCATCAGATCACCTTGAAGAGATACAAGCGGGACGATCACCACGGTGAGCCCACCGGGACAGCTGGCCGCGGGTAGCATGAAGCAGAGACTCTTCCCAGTACCTGTCCCCATAATCACAACTACAGGACTCTTGTTCATCATGATCGCATCCACTGCTTCCCGCTGCTTACCGCGAAACCGGACATGATCTCCGTATAGGCGACCAAGCTCCTGGTCGAGGTTGACTCGCCTAAGGGTCTTCCATCGCCTTAGCTGTAGGTCTCTCATTGCTTCGTAATGTAACGATGGCGTCTTCCGTTTACGCCCTGGTGTAAGAAGCTCTCCGAACCCGTTGATGGCAGAAGGGAAACCGAATAAGCGATGCCACTCTTCGCTGATGAACCGGAAGTTGACACGTCGTTCGTTCGTCTCAAAACAACCTTCCGTAATAAGCCTTCCATATACCAACCCTGCAGTCAGAGAGCCATGACAAGCCTGTGCATCCCAGATACTGTCCTGTTCCACGTCGCTATCACTATCGCTGCCGTAACCCTCATCAGCTTCTCCGATAAGAGATGCATGAGCAGTAGTGCCGTTGCGGAAATAGCGTCGCGTGATTGCGATGGAAAGATGTCTCCAGCTACTAATAGTGAGTCCACCTTGACAACTTTCGAGGCTCATTCGGCGTAGGATGCGGGTCATCCGTGCAGATGTCCAATGTGGGCCGGGGCCTAGACGTAGCGGCTTGGCTTTCGTCTCTCTTTGAGGGCGCCCACGTATGTCCTCCTCATCATCACGCTTCCATCACTGCCAGTCCCATATCCATCTTTCCCATCATCGTCATTCAGGTCATCAAGGGTTTCTTCCGGAGCCCAGAAGTTGGAAGAGAATTCGGCCTTGTCCCAAGCGTTTGCCTGTATATCTTCCCAGAACGGCAGCACGAGCCAAAGATAATAAATTACTAAGGCACTAACTTCGCGCGGCAGGAAACGGTGTATGATTTTAAGTCGCTCGGTCTTTGAGAATCCTTTGTGGTATCCAGCCACAAGCATGATAAGCCCACGGTCATATAGGATATTTCGAATCCCGCCATTAGCGGTATTTCTGTGCCGTAGGGTAAGCAGTTCCAATGACCGGGCGGCTTGCCCACCACTCAGATGTATTATGAACAGCAGACATTCAAGAAACTCCTCCAAGTACTTGCCATAGTGCCAAGCTTTCTTTTCAAGAAGCTTAGGCTCAGCCTCAGACTCATCATTGAACCACGCTCTTTGCAAAACCGTGTCAGTCCACACTTTGCGGAACGCCCAGCCATCGCTTTTTGGCACCAGCCGAAAAAGGTCATTCACAAATGAATGGCCTATACCTGCGTCTGCTGCATTATCGACAAGCTCGTCCCACGGAACCTGCGGCAATCCAAGTTCAATAGGCGACTGGTCTTTATACTCATCGCAGAAGAGCAGATACTTATACAGCAACGCCTCGGCTCGTCGCAGAGCAGTCTGGAGCATGGACTGAATGCCAAGAACACTGACACGAATGCCCTTATATCTCGCATTCTCATTATCCCAACTAACTGAACCTGGCATAGCCTGCTGACCGCTAGCTGCCATGCCGTAATTGCGAAGCCGAATGATGAATTGCGTTGGCGTGGTATCCCAACCCTCAGCGCCGCCGACTAGAAATCGGCGTGTCATCTCAGACATGATTTCGAAGTGACCCGGGCTCTTATCTTCAGCCTCTTGTCTGGCCTGCCCTTGATCTACTCTCTGCTGAACATATAAAGCCCTCTTATCGACTGTGTACTTGATGAGAAATACTCGGGAGATCGCCATAATAGCCGACAGTTTGGGGGTAAAATTCGCAAAAGTCTCCCAAGTCTTATCATCTCGGATGCTTAGAACAGTCAAGAAACTGACGAGGACGCTATCGTACTCGGTGACTTTGGTAAAGTGATCGAGAACAGAGATATAGAACGCAAGTGCGGCGTCCTCGAGCAGTTGGTGCAACTCGTTAATCCGCGATAACGTCGGCACAGGCTCGACTTTGTTATCGATGTCGACAAGTTCTGCTGCATGATCCATCATTATATCGAAAGCAGTGTCTTGACTCTCAGTCAGTTTAAATGGTGGTCGGTCCGAGGCATCCTCGCAAGAAATGGCCCGAACGGCGTAGGCAAAGAATTGAAGACAGACGGCAATGTACTTTTTCCGAGTCTGTCGCTTGAACCGGAAGTGAAAGGGCGTGCTGCGCTCTTTGTGCAATTCTTTCCGGTTGACTTCGAACAGCACATTCCACGAGACTACGCTCGGTCTGGTTGCACCGGCAGCTTTTCGAATAAGACGTCTGACAGCCGCGTGTATGTGCCGGAGCTCAGCGTCATTCTCAGCTGCAGGGTCGTCTGGCTTCATGGTGTACTTCAGCGACGTGAGGCCCCTTAGATACTGTTTCCTGTCGCTAAAGTCTTTTAAGTGGGTAGTCGATCCTAGTCGACGAAGCCACGAGTTTGGTGCAGCCAAGTCACCCATCTCTTCAATGGCCTCCTTCTCCTTCTTTCGGGCCTCTTTGGACCTTGCCTGAAAGACTTCGGTGGCCTGTTGAGTAGCCATATCTTCCCTTGCCTGCTCAGCATCTAGAGTTGCCAGATTATGGCCTCTTGCTACCTCAAAGTATTCGCTGCGTAGGCCCTTGATAAAGAGCTGTTGATAGAACACGCTATCTCTCCAGTATGTCGAGCTTGTATCTGCTTCAACAGTACTGACCTTCCGTGGACCGGGCTTCGGGTCTAGCTCAACGCCGTGCACTTTCCAGAGGTGTTCATTTCTTCGTCTCGGGTTTGCGCTTACGGTGCGGCAGTCTCTTGTAAAGGTACATCGATATCCTCCGCTTTTAGGCTTGCCAAGTGCCTCGATTGGTAGACTGTCGTCTGGAATAGGCGGTAAGGCCAGGATCTCTTCGTCGCTGTCAACGAGGTCAAGTGCTTTGGCCCACGACCGGACTTTGTCAATATCCTTCTTCACTAGCCTATGTGGATTGCCGCGGAGATGAGCTTGGATTCTTCGACGCGTAACCATGTACTTGCATGACCTGCAGCATAATAGGCGCATGTTATCTACATAGATAAAATACTCCATTGTATCGACTTACGGTTCAACAGTGATAGCAATAATAACATAAACAAGAATAAAACAAAGTAATCCTCTTCTTTTCTAATTTTATAGTGGCTCAAACCCCTTTTACTTGCGTATTGGGTAAACTTACTTTCTCTCGTTGATGACGGCTGGTGCAAGTGCGACTGCCATGTCTCTGCGCGGCAGTTGAGGGAAGTTCCTGATTGGGTCCTGTTTACAGGCTACCCTTGTCAACTGAAAACGTTAAATCCAGAGTTGACAGTCGAATCTAATAATTAGTCACACTTACGATAGTTTCTGAAGGTAAAAAGTATTCAATTGCAATCTTGGGTCGGAGTGTCGTAGGCTTACCAGTTTTTATAGAGATTATATCACGTCTTATAAGCAAACTGGAGTTCGTCGGTTACCCCAGATTTAGTTCGTCGGCTGCCCCATGTCATGCTAGCGCCTTTTCATTTCCCACCAAGATTAGTTCGTCGGTTGCCAAACGACGCAGGGGATGCCATTAGGGTCAGTAACAAGCTGCAGCAGCTTTTCAGCCAATACACAAGACCTTCAAGAGGACCCCCAGGAGGCTACCCTAGACCCTCAAGAGGAAGAGGCTACCCTAGACCCTCAAGAGGAAGAGGCTACCCTAGACCCCTCCAAGACCAACCCTCCCCTAGATGACCTTCCTAGGGCTAGGCTAGGCCTAGAGGCAAGTCTATGGTCCTCGAGCTATGAGGGCAAGGGAAGACCTTCTATTAGGGCCTCCTATGAGGCTCTTAACCCTAACCCTAGCCAGGAAAACAGCCCAGGCCAAGGGGCGCAACCTAGGCCTAGAGAAGAGTCTATTGTAAGCTATACCTCTTTTTCTACCTCTTCTTCTAGCCCACAAGAAGAGGCTACCCTAGAGCGGCTACATAACCAAGCCATAGCTCCTATCCTGGAAAAGGCCCCTGTAAAGAAGCTACTAGCTTTTACAAAGGTCCCTATTCCAGAAAAGAAGCTACATGCTAGGCAGGCTACTCTCTTTACAGCTACAGCCTATAGGGCTGCAGAGGCCTTCTTAAAAAGACCTACAGAAAGGTCTTTATTACACTTCCTCCTTCTCCCTAGGATCCTAGGGTTAGGGCTGCAGAAAGGAGGCCTAGGTACCTTACTAAAAGCCTATCCTGCTTCTATCCCTACCCTAGAGACCCTACAGCCCTCACAGCAGCCCCAAGACCGCCCTGACGCAGCTAGACCTCCCGTAGTATATAGCCCGGCTGAAAAGGCTACTAAGCTACTGGAAAGAGGCTACCTAGGCCGGGCTGCTAGGGCCCTTATAGACCCTACTCCAATAGCGCCTAACACGGCTAAAAATAGGGCTATAGTACTAGAAAAGCACCCTATTGGCGCTACAGACCCCTTCCAGGGCAGGACCTGCCCAAGACCTGGCCAGCCAATCACACCTAAGGCTATTACAGAGGCTATTAGGTCAATAGGGAAGGAAAAAGCCCCTGGCCTTAGTGGCTGGACAAGGCCCCTTCTGGACCTAGTAGTAGCTAAGGAAGATTCTCCTGTAATAGCCTTCTTAAGGCTGCTAGCTAATATGATCCGTCAGGGCACAGCCCCCGGGGCTGACCTCCTGTGTGCTAGCCGCCTTATAGGCCTAGAAAAGCCAGATAGTGGGGTTAGGCCAATAGCTAGGGGACCTTATCTATAAGGTAGCTATGAAAGCAATCCTCACGACCTCCTTTAGGCCTGATATGCTGCTACCTTTCTAGCTAGGTGTAAACAGCCCAGGAGGCGTTGAGCTGGCTATCTTTCTGCTAGAAGAGGCTATTTTAGGCCCTAATAGTGCTGATTTCCAGCATCTAACCTCTATAGACCTTGCTAATGCCTTTAACTCAGTAGATAGGGTATCTATAGCAGCTTCAGTAGCTACGTATGCCCCTACCTTCTATAAGGCAGCAGCTTGGGCCTATAATAGCCCTTCTCTCTTAGTTACAGAAGAAGGCTACCTGTTAGCCTCTTCTAAGGGAGTTAGGCAAGGTGACCCCCTAGGACCCCTTCTATTTTCCCTAGCCTTCCGACCTACCTTAGAGTTATTAGCTACTAAACTGCCAAAAGCAACCCTAGTAGCGTATCTAGATGACCTCTATATCCTTGACCCGGCCTCCCACGGCACCCTAGAGGCAGCTAGGAAGGTCTTCTCTAGGTCCCCTTTCCAGCTTAACCTCGCTAAAAGCAAGGAAATAGCAATAAGGGACCTAAAAGTAGACGGAATCAAGGCCCTAGGCTCCTTTATAGGGCCTATAGCCCCTAAAAGAGCCTTCCTAGAAGGGAAAATAAGGACCTTAAAAGAGGCCCTACTAGCCCTTCAAGACCTTCCTAAGCAGCATGCTCTGCTCCTTCTTAGGGGAAGCATACAGCTCCTTCTAAGGCATCTACAGAGGCAGCTAGACCCTATAGGCCTAGAAGACCTGTGGGAAGAAACAGATGGCCTAATTAGGCAGGCTATTATAGCCTTACTAGCTAGAGGCCCTAGTGACTGCCCTAAGGAGCCCAGCCCGGACCTGATAGCCCTCCCTGTTAGGGAAGGAGGTCTTGGAATCCCCTTACATGCCGAGCTAGCTGCACAGCTATATCAGGCAGCTAAGGAAGCCTCGGAACCTATCCTAGAAAAAATCAGAAAAAAAGCCTCCTATAGATACAGGCCGTAGGCTAGGAAAAACAGCCCAGGAAGTACTAAAGGAAGCTAATAAGGCTAGGTTACAGAGCTTCCTTCAGGACCTACCTGCTAGCTATAAGCAAGCTAGGCTAGAAAACGCTAGCTATCTAGGCCGTAAGTGGCTTGGAGTCTTGCCTAAAAAAAAAACCTATCTTTTGCAGACTCGGAGATCACAGAAGCCCTAAGAAGCAGGCTTTTCTACGCTATTAAGCCTCCTAGCTTGCCCTGCAGCTCTTGCGGGGCTATAGCAGCCCTAGGCCATGAAGATACCTGTAAGGGCGCTAATAGAAGGTGGATCGCAAGGCATAACAAGGTTGTAGGGGCCTTCTATAGAGCCCTAAGCAGCCAGCCTACTCTAGAGGTAGAAAAAGAACCTCTAGTAAATAAGGAGACTAGCCTTAGGGCTGATCTAGCTGTAACCCTAGGAACAAGCCGGTATTACTACGATATCCAAATTGTTGCTATTTCTAAGGATTCAGCTAGGGAGGACCCTTATAGCACCCTTGCAGAGGCTGCAGAGGAAAAACGCCGGAAATACAGGTCATTAGGGGCCTTCTTCCAGCCAATTATTATCTCTGCAGGCGGCCTCATGGACCTAGAGACTGCCAAGACCTATAAGAAGCTCCAGGGGCTCGTAGGCCCTCTAGCAGCTGCCCAGCTTGACGCCACTATAGGCCTGACCTTAACTAGAACTAGGGCTATCTCAGCAGCCTCTATAGCGAGAGAAATCCCTATAGGCCTAGCTAGGTCAGCCTGGAATACCTCTAGAAGGTCTTCCTAGACCTCTCTTAGGCTAGCTTAGCCTTATATCCCCCCTTAGCTATTTTAGCTATATTTTTCCTTAGCTATTTTAGCTATATTTTTCCTTAGCTTTTCTAGCTATATCCTTTATTACTAGCTTCTCTAGCTATATTCCCTCTTTTTACTGCCTTTTCCTAGCTATATTTCCTTTTACTAACCCTCTTTATTACCTTTCCTTTTACCTTATTAGCTATATCTTTCTTTTTACTTTCCTTACTTTTCTTTTATTTCTTAAGAAAAATCTCTACTCTTCCTTACTAGATCTTAGTTAGAGAAAAACACCAAGGCAAAGATAGCTTAGATAGTTAATACTAACCCTATCCTAACCCTAACCCTGGTGGAAGAGAGGGACGAGGGTGTCGAGTCACAGCGTAAGGTTCTCGACACGCTCCCAAACCTCAACTCTCGTCGCCTCCGTGTTGGCGAGCATTTAATTTGTCGTGGACAGATCCGGTACCAAGACCGATGTTGATAAGGTGCTGTCTGAATTGTCTGACTATGACCAAGTCGGGGTGGATGACATCACTATCTCGACGATTATGTTACCCACTCGCACACATACATGGCAGACAAATGGATCGACAGACACGCAAGAAGCAGTGCAAGTTCTTCTCGGCGTGGTAGAAGTTCCTCAACACATTGGGGCACTGGGTTCGGCGCATATGCCCGAGCATAAGTATACGCGTGACAGGCTGGTATAGGGAACCAACTTAGACAAGGGCCTGGCGAAAGCACTTCCTATTAAATTCACTTAGTACCGTAACCCTATATAATCTAATAATTGATATTAGAGGTAAGTTAAGGCTGAGTCGTTATAGTGACATCGTTAACCACTCCCATTCCTGTGGGCCGGTACTGGCACCACCTTGCATCGTCACCAAGCCCGGTGGCTCGTGAACATTTATGGGTTCAGCTATCTCATTGTCCATATCGCTCTTTCCATGGTGGCTTTGTGGTTTCCCGGCCACCCCTGGAATAAGAGAGGCTTCAGGAAATGCAGCAGGCGCTGCAGGATTTGCGGGGAAGGGCGCAACGCCCTTGTGAAATGCCTTGCTCGCTGGATGTGGAGGAGCTGCGGCGATGGGTACAACGCCCTTGAGGCTGTTGGTAGAACTGGCATTGTCTTCGTAACTTGTTGGCGGTGTGCTGGGAACAGGGCTTTCTTCCGCAGGTTCGCTCCATGCACCCCACGACCAAGTCGAGTCTCTCATGGTATTCGTTGTTACTGGATTCGAAGGCTCATGTATGTCGGCAGAGGTCCCAGCAGACAAGATGCGGGTTCCCCCAACTGGCATGCTGGCGCCAGAGCCAAGTCTTCGCTTCTTGATGACATCTATCTTCAACGAGAGCGGTCTGACGACCCCATGAAGCTTCAGGAACAAGCCGCAGGCATTGCAAAGAGGTTGACCCTCAGGATTGCGCCGCCACAATGGAGTTGTTTGAGTGAAGCAATTCGTGCAAGTTGTGGGAACACTCTTGTCGCCTAGAGTCAAAAGATTCCGCTCTGTCGGCACGTTGCTTTGGGTGGGGACATGTAGATTTGTATCAGCACGTCCTTCACTCTCATGCTCGTCCGCAGTGAGTGTGGACATTTTCTCCTGGATCATAGGCAACACGTGCGACTGGACTTGCTCACCAGGCCGGCCCAGTTCATGTTTGATGGGCTGCATGTGGGTAAGCCTATTGGCTGTGGTGGTAGTTGGTAGGAGGTCGGAGGTCGTAGTCGCCCTCCGTAAATTGGCTTTCTCTAGGGCATCCGGTCGGAACCCTTGATAGCCCATATCCATAGATGTAAAGAGAAACTATCATTTTCGTCTTTCTTTGGATCCGGCGTCAAGACAGGAAATTGAAAAGGAGACTGAGGAGGGGAGAAAGAAAATGTGGTTGGGTTGCTTTCGATCTGGGAGCCGTCCAGCGGGGATGCAAACTGCAAATCCCCGGCATCATCGCCAAATCCAGCTTGAGCACTTTGATGATAAGAAGATGCAGCCACTGACTCAGGCGGAAAGTAACCTGTTGAGTGTTGGAAAGTGACCGGGGAAAATGACTTTCTGTCCGCCTGCTGTGTCGCTTCTGATGACGGATTTGGCACTAGGCCGGCCGGCAAAGGAATATTTTCGGGGCCAGTGACGACGTCTAGCTCCATGAGATCTGGCTGTATGACCTTCTGCTTTGACTTCTTTCCCAGGTCTGAGGTATCACTGGGGCCTACAATAGAATCATCCGAAGTACGGTTCCATCTACCATATCGTACCCATTAGTTCAAAGACCGAAAAGCTCCTCCAGAAAACGGCCTACTCACCTGGGTTCTTCCTGTTCCTTTGGCTTTCGCAGATTGATGTGCATCATGCGCCAGGTCAAGTTCTCCATACGCTCTTGGTTGGGTAACCGCTGCTTCAACATGCTGAGGGAACGCCATACTTGCATAGGGAATATATCCTGCTGCGGCAACTCTACCGGATCCAGATTCATGCCTATCATGTCATTCTGAAAGCTTGGAAACTTACTGAGAGCGGCATTATATGTGCTCGAGAGGTCCTGTTCGAACCCCTGCGGGCGGGTGCGCAAGTGTCCAATAATCCTGCAATCTGTGGGCGATGCGGCATCCGCATCAGGCTTGGTACTCGAGTCAGCCTCAGCATCGTCCGAAATTTTCGATGATAGGGCCACTTCCGTAACACCATTACCACCCAGTTCGTGACCATCTGTTGATTGTGAAATCACAACTGGTATCGATGGTCCTGGCAAAGGACGAAAAGGTGCAGGCTCGGCTGAAGATCTTGCAAGTTTGCCCAAGTCGGATTCTTCCTTGACGCTTGAATGGGTCACTGGGCTGTCCGCCTGGTGCCTTGCGGATTGCCTTAGACCAAGCTCTACGGCATTATAGTCAAGGGTTAAGTTTGCGGTTTGCGATTCCTCTGCTTTATTCACTCTGTGATTACTGGGGGAATCTTCGCTGCATTGATGAAAGTAGTGGAACTTCGGATAGTTCGAGGAATTCGGAGACTCATTTGTAGTCGGAGCTACCAGACGAGTATACGCTGCATCTGGTGAAAGGCCGAGATTGCGTAACTTTTCGGGATACCTGGAGATCCTTTGTATGATCTGGAACTTCACAAAGTTAGCAACTGATAGTCATGTGGGGGTTTTTGTGAGAACAAATATCTTGTCTAATACCTCTATTGCGCCAATACTCCCCAGTCGTCCCACGACTACGTCAATTAATTCTAAAAGCGCGTTGCGCTCATTGGATACGCTCCAGGACAGTAGCGAGGACCAATTTTGCTCATTTTCCTTCGACTGGAGCAGTTGGTCCAGGTACGTTAGTAATTGAAACGTACTGCCGAAGGTTTCGTGCCCGAAGGTCGCTAGCCCCGTCAATAGCGTTAATGGATCAGGCAATGATGCCTTGGAGCCAGGAAAGTGGCTTTGGATCTGCTCCAATGTGGCTCCGATCGGGCTGATATAAATCTCTCCAAGGGGGTTTGACGCCACAACATGCCCATAAACAACGTTTGTTCGAGCGTCAATGACAATTGATCCGGAGTCGCCGTGTGTGAGACCTGTTTGCTGTGTTAGGTCTGGCTCGGCATGAAACGAGAGACTTACCATTCAATTCGGGAATTATGACACTCCAGACTATAGATGGTCTATTATCATTTATGCCTCCGAGGAATGAAGGTACTGGCTGAAGAGTCCCTTGTTTTATAACGTTACCCGAGGTAAGTATCAGAACTTCTGTCTCTTTCTCCGGGCAAGCTGTCGCGATCTCAGAGAAAAATAACGGACTGGGCGAATTCGCGGTGCTCATGAAGGCATTCGGCCGCCATTGTCCCCTTTCCGGCAAGCTGATGAGGGCCCAATCAAAGTCCAGAGCCTTCGATACACCTTGTTCATACTCGATAGAAAACAATGCTTGCGTCTCTATCATCCCTTCTTGAGTGTCTGAAGTCAAGTACTCCTCGTGGAACAAATCGTTGGGGTCCGATGACCCATCGAAGTCGTTTGAGTCGTCCCCATGGTCATCATCGTCTTCCAGGAAGTCTTCGTATTCCACGTCGGTGACAAAGTCTACATCTTCGACACTTTCGTCGACTGCTACTTCACTGGTTGAATGGTCATCCAACTCTACGGCCTCGACATTCTGGCAGGCCATGAATGAATTTCGCCAATTTCCCAGATCATGTGATGCCATAAGACCGTCCAAGTCTGCACCCAGTTCTGCGTCGGTATTTGAGATCAGCGGTGGTGTCCGGTATGCCCTAGACTGCCTCACGGCATGAGCTGCAGTTAGGCCGTAAAACTCGGACTTTACTTGAATGATGCAACCTAGAGTTGAGGTTTTCGTGCGGTCTTGATTGACAGAAATGATGGAGCCGCACAAAGTCAGACCCGAGTGCAAGAGAGAATGCGACTCTACAAGCGTAGGCATAACGTTAGATCCAATGAAGACTCTTGTTTTAGCACACCACAGCAAAGTTCTCAGTCTCGCTTGGCGCCAGAAGTAGAGCTTGAATAATGGTTTGTGCGATTCTTCAGGGACCATCATGGGACTGTTTCGCCAGCTTTTCCAAAAATATCTGGGTGACGATTCTCGAAGACCGTATTGACGCTTCAAATGCTTGCTGTTGAGGAGGCTATGGAGTGAACTGAATTCGCTCTGACGGCAGAACACCAGAATCGAAGGATGCGATTTCTCTACAGAAGGGCCACACATTTTAAGTGTATAGTCAATCTGCTGAACATGGTCTCGGAGGCGTGGGTGCTCCTCAGCATTCTGCCTGAAAAGATTCACGATCTCACGGTATCTTTCCCGAAAGGCATCACTAATAATTGACGCGCTGTGTGGGTAGACAAAGGTTGGCGGCGAGACACCCGGGATCTGCGTAGGGCTGTTGAAGGGATCTTTGCTAGGCGGTACTGCAGTAGTTGAGGTATTGCAATTTGAATTTGAATCGGGAGGTGTAGAGCTGATTGTTTCGTTGCTTTGGGATAGCAAGTCGGAAGATGGATGAGATATGCTCGAGCTGCCCGCTGCATCGCTTTGCGTGGCCGAGAAAGGCGTAGCGATAACCTGGGCTGAGGCAACCGGACTCAGGCAAGAGGGCGCTTGTAGGCGTGGGTTATCACTGGATTTGGATGGTATTGGTGTCTCTGGTAGCTCGCAGGCAGAAGTTTCCTTGAGCTGACTTACGGCGCCGATCAAGCTCCCTTCAAAAGAGTTAATTGAGCTAGCTTTTGTCTCCTCTTGGGCTGTTGAGAATAGGGGAGAATGGGTTTGAGATTCGGTCCTGTTCATGACAATCCTTCCAGGATAAGGGATGAAAGCAGAAGGGCCCCTTTCATTTCTGCGATCCCACCGGATTGAAAACTGCTCGCAAGGATCCTCAGTACACATCCGAGACGACCTTTCAGCGGTTAGCATTTCCATGAGTTTTGACCATTGTTGCCCGAAATCCCATACCTTGCCCTGGTTCCCGATATTTTCGTTACGTCCATCATTTCTATCTGAGTGCTGTCTCTACTCATGTTTAATAGTCGATCTTGGTACTCAGCGGGCAGCAAGTAAAGTAAACACCTCCTGCTTTGACATTGGGCGACGTCTCTATCGAGGAAAGAGACGTGCGATTGATATTGTGTAGTGCCTCTTTGCGGGGCAGTGGCGGAGCGCATTGGGCGTATGCAATGAACGAGGCGCAGTGTGACGTGGCGAGCTGATTGCCAATACATGGTTGGCTCTTTCAACCACCTGGTAGCCCTTAAATCATGTTTGATTAGGCTGAAGTGCAGTGCTAGGCATTTTCTTCCCCAGCCACAAGCGCCTGACTACTGGGTTACAGATCCCTCCATCTCTACAAATTGATGGGCCCTGTGCCGATACACTTGAAAATTCTATGATCTTTGGCTTGTATAATTCTTTTTCTCTGATCCTGTTTTGACGCGTCGCAATGTTTCCAACAAACGAACTTGAGCGAAATGAAATCGCAAAACAATTGCTTGGGGATGTCTCAGTTACTGGTTCAACGAATACAGCGTTCAAGGCATACTTCGATTATTACGATTCGGTCATTTGTCCATATTCCCCTGGAGATACCGCCATTCATATTGATACCCCAGCACTTCAAAGCCATTTAGAGGTGCTCAAGTATGTCCAGTTTCTCTGCGCGAATTCAACGTTGTCACGGGAGGAATTTTTGACAGCTTCGTTGCATACTGGGAATATCATGTCTAGGGAGAGGGAGCGTGTAGCACGGGCCATTGTGAAAGTTGCCTTTATGGTCGACTGCTTGTCCAAGGACTTCTACTCTGAAGGTCTCAGAAGCGAAGGCTTGTCCCGTGTGAAGTGGGAAGAGAACCAGCGATTTTTGGACTTCATGAAACAAGCATTCGCCTCTGATGTTGCTCAACCGACGGCCCAACAGGAGAATGATATAGGCGCTCTCCAAGAAAAGAAAGCCTTGAAAGCATGGAAGCTTGTGAGAAGATATGGAATCAAAATAAGGCCTACAAACAATCTGCTAGAGCATCTTCTTTACGATCCCAGGGAAAAGGTCCTCAAGGTTTTTCACCAGACAGCATTTCTAAGGGCATCTTTAAAGCGAACAAAGGATAAACCTCTGGATCTGGACTTTGAGCAGGCCCTAAGAATGTAATGTCATAACACGAGACAAATTTTAGGACGTACTAATAAATGAGATAGAGGAACACTACCACCACGACTACTCTTCGAGACTCTTGTTTCATTCCATAGCATTCTATTCTCGATCGCGAGCATAAACAACGAACGGTCTCATCTTCTCCTTGAGAAGCTGATTCGAACTCAAGGTTTCGATCCAGAGGGTCTTTGGGTCGAGTTCGTCCGACCCCTAACATCTGATTTCACCTTCATGTACTGGGGGAGTCGTCTAGCGAGGTTACAGGAAGTCGTGAAGCGACCGCCACCTAGAAACGTGCTTGTTTCTTGGGTTGAAAGGCATACTTCAGAAAGAAATGCTTTAACTCTGGCAATTATAGGTTTATTTCTCGCTGTCTTTTTCGGTCTCCTAGGGTTTATTACTAGTGTTATACAGGTTGTTGTGTCTTGGATGGCGTGGAAACACCCCATATAATGGAATACCGCTTTCTCTGAGGGGGAAAGGGGCATTGCGATGTCTAGGATCTTCCGCAAGACGGCAATGGGTATTTCCAGGATACCATACATTTCTGGAATGCTTATCTGCTCTGGGACGAGACGATTGCGGCGTTGCCTGGCATAGTTTCCCGTGCCCGACCATGTCAAACCAACTCTCATCACTGTGACGCGAACAATTGTATTTCCAAGCTTGGAGATTTCATGCAGCAAGTTATATCTTGCACTAATTGTATTAGGGTCTCTGAAATCGACGAGTCAAATGAACATACTAGTTGGCAGCTCATTGCCGGCAGTTATCGCATCTCCAGGTCCACCGTAAGCTTTCATGCTAGCCAGTTCTAGCCCCGGTAACAGTCCCTTTAACTGTCCGTGTCACTAATGGCATCCCAGTACTCCGTAAAGGAGCTGTAAAAACTACTCAGCGGTAACTTCAGGACGCGCTAATGTAGGCAGCACGTTTTACTCTTGTCAAAAGCCCTAACGCCTCTGCTCTTCTTCTTTATCACTTACGGACATTTATTTAATAAATTAAATAGAGACAATGAGGTCTTTTATCTGCTGCAAAATAACAATAGGTACTTGCAGGGTAAGACTCCTTTCTCAAATGCTTGTCTGCTCTCATAAGCAGTAATAACGTCGCCCTTTGGCATACTTCCCTGCGCCCGTTACCATCTTGCCTGGTCTCATCACTGTTAGCACAAGCAATGGTGTAAAGTGGTAGACAATAAGTATGAATACCTTTTGATATACTTACACACCCCTAACACGAAAAGGGGTATCTGCATTTCTAATCCCAGCCAGGGCCTATCTGTAGTCTATTAGAATATTCGTTAGCTATATACGAGAAAAGGATATGCATATGAGCTGCCAAGTTCAGTTAGCGGCAGAAAAATGATATACGCCCTGTTTATACAGAGTATCCAACCTTGATTTCGTGTAGTGAATTAAACCTTCTCTTTGTATTCGTGCCTAAATTGCCAGCGAATCAATGGTTTTTTATATCTGATTACTCATCGCTGGCAGCGATCAGAGCGCCAGCTCTGCCGTGGATGCTTTCACGAATTTCCTGCTTTGGCAAAAGTCTCGCCATCTGTTGGTCTCTTCCGCCGCTTAAGCCAATGCCTATGATGTCAACGGCTCCAATGGCCCCAGCACCTGGCTGCTCGTCGCTGACAGTGACCGGATTGCCAGATCCGCCGTGGATGCTTTCACGAATTTCCTGCTTTGGCAACAGTCCCGTCATCTGTTCGTGTCGTGGATGGTATCCCGGTAAAGAAGCTGTAGAAGCTACTTAGCGGTAAATTCACTTCTATTTCTGCCTTTTTTTTACCAATATTGGCTCTAGGCCATTAGAGATGGCATGAACAGCTGATATCTTAATAATGTGCTGTCTGTGGCTTCCAGATCCTTCGGTCAGAATGACAAAGAGTTAGTATGTCTTACCCCATGGATATGGCTGAGTTATACCCCCAGGATAATGCTTTGTGGCGTCTTAGGTAAAGACATGGATCCTTTGACCGATTAAGTTCTTTGCTTCATTAAGTGAAGAGGGTTCTTCTGTTTCTGGAGCTGCTTCACGGCACGGTGATCCAAGGACCGCTAAAGTAACGGTTTCTTATATGTTATTAGCATATAGCTACTGAAATGTACTATTTGCATGCTTATCCTCTGCTTTGAGTTAAAGATAATTACTTAGAAATAAAACCTCATTTCTCAATTCTTATATAGTATCTCTGACTAATTATTGCCGAGTCTTCTGCCCCTTCAACACCTGTTCTTTATCCATCTGATAAATTGTGATAAATCCGGCAAGGACAGGTTCCCATTTCCCCGATTTTTTAACTATCCTGGCATTTGAGAGTAGTTGAAATGACTTCCGAGGAGGGATTCGTAATAGTGACAGAACCCCCAAAAGAGCCTTGGTCGTTGCTGATCCAGATTCTGAGCTGGCCGTTGCCGCCATTGAAACTGAATGTGACACTGGGGTCTGCACACTCGTAGACGGTTTTCGAATTCATAGCTTTGGCTGTGCCCTTCTGAGGGTCTTTATTGAGTGGGGGCATCGAGTCTCAAGGTCTCCAGAATACAGCCGGAAGGATACGTTGTTCTTATTGTTCCGGTCGATGTAAGCGCCACTTAGACTGGCTGGAATTTTGTTGACTTGGCAGTCTCTCGCTTTGAGGTGGGGAGCAGCAGCAAGCGTGCTCGGAAGTAGAAGATTCAACAGCAAAAGAGGAGCAAGCATTGTGTTGGACTTAGGTGAAATGGGGGAAAGTAATAGTGACACTCAGTGTGTTTATCCTACAGACTGCTCTGCGGTTTCGATATTAAACCACCAGTAACATGGAAAATGGATCATTCATATAAATCTTCATCTTAAGTAATTCTCTCTCTGGGCGCCCTGGTTTTCCCCCTTACCAGGTTCTGAAAGTTTAAAAACACCAACGGGTTACATCCGCAACACCGGAGATACATAATACGGAAGTCACAGGCATCCTAAGGTAGTATCTAAAGTCTAAATACGAAATAATGCTTGCTAGTCTGCTAGTTGAGGTTCATACTTATACGGAGCGAACTAATCTCTAGAGGACCCACAGAATCAGAATGCAAATCCTCCTCGGAGGGTTAAATAAATTACCTCAACGCCAAGCCGGTTATGCAGCTTGGATAACTAAGGGATAGGAAACTTGTTTAATCCCTGTTAGCCTTATCTTCATAGGGCCCCCAGGATATGGATCGCTTAATCGGGCTATGACGACGAAAGCTCGTGCAAAAGAAGCGTGGCATGGAGAAGGAAGCTGAGAAGCAAGAAATCTGGTCTGTTGACCATTCGGCGGAGGGCTTCATTAAATTCTATTACAATCTGCTGTTAACATAGATTTCCTTCCATTCATGGAGATTTATCTTTAAAGGCGGGGTCTTCCGTAATTGGGCTCCTGAGACCACACCATCAGAATGATCAAGGGCTCTACCAACTTCTGCTACAACTTGACATCAGAACAAGCTTCCATTTGTTTGATGATATTAACCTTCAAGGATATAAATGTAATCAAGGGTCACAGAGGTACACGTCGAGGTAATGGCTATAGCATTTGGAAGACTGTTGCTTTCCGGGCTCGTTCTGGTGGAGTAATATATCGTTTCGAAAGTGCGTATCGTACAGGCAGAAGCGCTATCCGGGGTAGAATCATCGACACCGAGTTTGCGGAGAGCGTCTATGAGCTTTGGTGTATCGGCAGTGGTTAGAAGCCACATTTTGAATTGAGGATTGATGTGTATGAGTCAATGTGCCAGTGTGCTGAGAGATGCTAACGGCAGTGTTGAGGGATGCTGCTGATGAAGTTGAGGAGAGATCTGCAATCTGGATAGCAATTTATATGTCGCTCTGTACCAGAGTGACAGTGAATGCAGTAGGTTTCGATGAATGACTTTTCATTGAATGATGTTTCTATCAATGCAAGAACCTTTGTATGGAATGCTGTTTGTTACGCAGGCAGGCGATTGCGCGGGTGCACAAAAGGCCACCAAACTGGATTGCATTATATTTAACTCAACCTAATCAACGCAGCTTTCTACTCTCTGGTGAATGCCTGATCTCGAAGAAAAACCAGTAGCAAGTATCGCATCTGATGTAATGATGAAAGGGGTGGTCAATGAGTACTCTCCAATTGGCATCTTGATAAACTACCTTTGTAGGGTTATTGTCTTTGTTTTTACACAATCAGGATCTTTCACCTATTTTACCGCGAAGCATAGACAAAACATACCAGTCAATGTCGCGGCATCCACTGATAGACATCAAATAATAACAGATGCCAAAGAATGCGCTGGGATTTATATTTAAGGCGCATAAAGGCGCAGAGATAATTTCGTCACATAGCTGTGGGTACAACCCCGCCGGAGGTACCAATCCGAATGTTCAAGAGGTTAATCTCGCTGTTTGGCTATATCAGACCAGACTCGTCATGGTGGACCGAGCCCCCTCAGTTACTACCAAATTTGAACCTTGAGTTTTCACGTCTAGGCTATAATTTCCTACGTAAGATTGACACCAGAAACAATCTATTTCAATCATCTAATAGTAATCTTTTCTCTCTGGGCCTTGCCTTTCTCTACAAGGTCCCAAATCTCGCCGTTCATAGCACCGAGTACAAAGGCGCTCCCCACCAAGTTAAACACTTGCTCGGAAGCACCATCTCCTGTTCCGCCAGCAGAAACCTTTCTCAAGATATAAGGTAAACTAGCACCTTCAACTACACAAACTTCATCTCCCACTTGAGCCCTATCGTTTGCAAGACCAATGCGTCCATTACTTAGTATACACAGTCTCTTCCCATCGCAACGCTTCAATATCCTCATAGCTTGTTTCTCAAAGCTCCCTGATCCCTCAAATATTTCCACAAGTGGTATCCTTTCTCTGTCCTTCTCAGTCAGTTTCCCAAAACACTTCCATTCGCCATCATCATCCTTAAGAACATCTCCGTTATACCGTTTGATATGACTGATAGCGGCTTTGGCGACCTCGGGGTAAACAACGTCGTCGAATGTCAGAGTTCTCAGAAATTTTGATAGAGACAAGGGGCCGTTATGCCACTGGTGAAAATCCTCTCCAGCTATATCCTCCGGTATTTCGCTTTGTTTGAGATACGATTCGTCTGGTACTAGCTTTTCCCACTGTACCACGGGGAAGCGATTCTTCTCAATGTCACAAACATCGCCTAGTTTCTCAATTTTACCCAGGCTAACAGCTTGGACGTGAAGCTGTCTAGACGGCTGGGTGTTGGCAGAAGTATGACCTGAAGTCGTCCATGTATCGATAAGATGAGGATGCAGCATCTTCCAGCCCCATACATATTGAGTAGGGCCACTTGCAAAACCTGCAAACGGTTTGTACCTCCCTGGAGCGGGCTTTTGAGTCGCAGCCCAGTAGGGCGATGTGACGCTCCAGTCTGGGACCCATGTTGGTAACCCCGGTATGGTTGATTCGTTGACTACATGTGAAAGAATGTCAAGACCAACTGAACCCATCAACAGGATCGCAAGCTCAGTATACACCTGGGACACAGAGTGACTATAATCGACTGGAACACTCAAACGGCGTTGTCGAATTGCCAGTTCCTGTAGCTCTTGCTCGTTATAGTCCCAGCTTTCCTTGTACTCTTCAAGCTCCTCCTTCATTTCTTCATGATGTCGATCTAATAGAGGTAGAATAGCGTAGAGCTTGTCTCTCTTATCAGTAGCACCGCAGGTCCTCGTGTCTTCTAATATCTTCAAGAGTCTTTCGCCGTATGTAACGTGCATTACATACGGAGTGGGTGCAACAGCGTATGTAACTGAGAATGGTAGTCTTTGGATCCAGCCCGCGTTAACATTCCAATGAAAAAATGTCTTGAAGCTTTCCCAACTGAGTTGGTAGTCACCGCAGATCACACTGGCCCTTTGCGCAAAGGTGATCTCTTGAAGGACCCAAACACGAAAGAACCACGGTCTCTTAAATAGATTGCTTACAGCACTTTGGTTCTCTTGAATGATTGCAGAAGCTTCCACAGTCTCATAACCATCGTCGTTGGATGGCTCATCAATTTCGCGGATGCACCTTAGTGCTGCATCGCTATCAGGCGTTCCATGTCCAAGATAGACCAATACTTGGGAAGCATTCTTATAAATTCGTGCCATGAGGCCCAGCTGATGGTTCTTTTCAATCGGTGACTCTTGATCGATGCAAATTGAATCGATCCAGAGCAGTCGAGGTGATTCAGAATCTCGGAAATTACTCAAGGCCGCGTGGCAGTTCTGCGATACAAGTGCCTGAGTTTCCATATCTTCATCGCTATAAACATTGATTGCTATAAGATCTTTCACATCTCCCCAAACGTAGGAGACTGCCTCGTAAGGTTGAGTTTTATTAAGATTGGTGTTCAGAAGACGGAGCGTAAGCGGGGCACTATCACGCCCTGGTTGAAGAGAAACCAAGCGAAAGGAATCATCCTTGTCAAGTACGTTTGTCGCGTAGAGGCTCTGCAAATGATTATTCATGTTGTATCATTTCTTTAGGGTTAATGCTTGCAATCTTGTCTGAGCCTTGGTCTGTCAGCATTGATGCTGAGGACTCTCAGCAGAGCGGTTCATAACGGCAGAATTTAAATCAGGGTTAGCGTCACCATATCCCTGAGTTCCGGTAGTCGGTAATTGAGGCTGTACAGCTTTTGAGGCCGATCAACTATATAACTGGCTGCATTTTTATCCGATATCCAGAGACAAGACTTAGTCCAAATGATGTCACCTACGATCATGCTCACAAGGGTTCCGCCAGTTGCTTACTGCGTTCATGCACATCGCTTGTGGTTGGATATATAACATCACAGCCAGGAAGTAATTTGTTGATTTATCATCGTTTGTCGTGCTCCGTAGTTTGTGGTCATATTCAATCTCGGGTACCCATTTTGACTTGCACATCAAGTCCCATCGGTATCCTCCACTGTTGAGTCCAAACCGCGGAAGGCCATCAACTTGGAGAAGCGGAAAGAAACTGTACATAAGCAACATATAACTCAAGTAATCGTGTCAAGTCACAAATGTTTGGTCTAATTGTTAGTTTTTAATGGCTGTTCATACATACATCCAATTGGCTGTAGATCCGCCTCATTGTTCAGGAACTGCAACACAATCATTGTCCGGGATCTCAGCCAATTGGCATTAGAAAAGATCAAACACATTTACGATGACTTTATGCTTCGAGAGCGAAACAGGAGCTTATAGGTACGCACGTTTCTTGGTGGGTATTGTGATAAATCCCGCCCAGCCATAGCATGCCATACTAAGGCGTGCGCATTTGGCGGGAGATTTGCTTCGCCAGGAACTCCGCCATCTAAGGTCAGAAAAATCTACAGAGAGCTTTATTCGTGTCGCCGTTAAATATGGAATTGATTCATGGTATCAAATGGTGATTTCTGTAGACGCGCGTTTGTTTGAGCTCTTCGTTACTCAGAAAGCTATTGAGATTAACTCTGGTGAGAGATATATCTTCATGGAACCCGATCATTTGAGCTCAGAAAAATCTGTAAAAAGCAATGGCTATGTCGCAATGGGATAGAAGATTGGTCCAGAGTATCAAAGTCAAATTTCTAGCGGTGCGCAGTGACTCTCAAGCTTTCGTGTGTTGGCGAGGCATCGAGATCAACTTTGGTGTCATTCAAATACCAGGAACTCGATCATCTGTGGTCAGAAAATTCTGTAAAAAGCTGGCCCCGTGTCGCAATAGCTAGAGCAGTAAGCTGAGACTATCAGTCGATTGATATGTAGTGGTGCAGTAATTGTCAATTGTCACCCCGTCTCGTCTCAGCTGAGTCACCTTGGCCAATTTCCAGGTCAAGCTGACATCGCGCAATCAATAATTCAAATGTCTGTAAAAGGAACCGATAGACATTTAAGTCAATCTATCAACTGTTACATCTATCAGATTTTGCCATTTGCACGTGGATCGTGGCCATCCCGCCACTCATCATTTTCCTCCCATACCTAGGGTAGGGTCAAGCATCGATTGATAGACATTGATGATGGAGGCGCGCCAACACCAGGATCTCAACCGTATAGTATCGGAACAATTGGAAAACAATTGGGATATATTAAAGGGAGTTTCAGGAACAAATACGTCAGTTGAAGCTCGTCGTTTATGGAGAAACAGCTTATTTCCTGACAATTTATTGTTGATCTCAATTGACTCCCAAATCGTCCTCGATGTAAAAACGACGAATAGGCGAGCATTCCCGACCTACACAGAATGCGGGCTTTGGTTGAAATGTCCAATCGTTTCACTTATGTGAACTCGAGAGGAGAAAAGCAAGGTCATGATCAAAAGACCAAAAACACCGCGCAATTTCATTACCGCCAGTATCGACACCCAGTAAACCCCCAGGAAAACAACCCAAACGCCAGATTACCACGTCAAACACGCCCACAGACACACAACTACTCCAGGTCCAACATCCCCTTCCAAGCACCAACATCCTCCTCCCGCAGAGTGGCCAAACCATCAGGCCCATACTCCACCATCCCAAGATACACATCACACCGCTCCTTGTCCAACGTCAGGTCACGGACAGACTGCACCAAGGTCGCTCTCTCAGCGCCCAACATCACCAACTTCTCCTCAACCCGCTTGAACTCTCTCTGCTCCTCCTGAGCGGACGCCAACACTACCCCAGCAGTTTGAGCATCCTGGGATGCTTTGTCGAGCTCGCTTTGAGCCTTTTCCAGGGCTTGGACATGGTAGGTTGGCGCATCGGGCAGCGCCAATTCCTGGTACCCGTCCACGTATCGCTGGTGCTTGGTGACCAGGGCCGAGGAGGTTGCGAGGCGGGCAGTGGCCTCCTTGATGCTCTCTTGGAGCGCGCCGAAATTTACATTGGCGATTTGTCGTTGCAGAGCAACGACGCGAGACTCGATCTCGTCCAGGAGTGTTTTTGCCTCATTGAGGCGATCCTCAGCAGCAGCCGACTTCTCTCTGAGGATGGAGATGTGCTCCGAGCGCACGAGCTCTTCGCGGTTCTATTTTCATGTCAGCAAATGAAAGGAACTTCTAAGTCGAATGGGTGATGACATACGGCGGTGATGTCTGGGCTGGGAGAGGCCCTTCGTTCTGGGTCCTCATATGAGCGCCGTTTGCGGCGCGACGCTTCTGTATCGCTGGCATAACCGGGCCGCTTCGGAGGATTTTCTAGTACAGGATCAAAATGTGAACAATCATGTATGCTTCTTGTCTATATGGACCGGAACGGAATGATAGGGGATAGTACTTACGTCGGGGAGGATCTTCTTGCTAGGAAGACTCTCTCTCCTCTGCCCGAGAAGACAACCTCCTGCTACCACGAGTAGCCGATTTTTCACTCAGCCACCGATCGGCTTGAGTGCACGCCTCCTGGTTGAGGCCACCACACGACTCTGCATTGTCCTTGAACCAAGCCACCACGTCGTCAACCGTGGTGTCAGCCTTTGTGCTGGCTGAGGAGATGATCTTGGCCAGGGACACCAAGACGTTCTTGCTCCAGGACCGAGGGACGGCATCGGCAAAGAGTTGACTGGGCCACATGCCCGAAACAGAACGGATCTGCATCGCGCTGGCGGGCGAGGAGCGGTAGAGATCGGGGACTTTGACTTGAGGGGACGGGGAAGACATCGCGAAGGGAAATTTGGTGTTGACGAGACGGGACGAAAAAAAGGACAGGACGGGATGAAAACGGCGCGGGAGTAGGTATTCAACAAATTGAGCCGAGGGCTTAAAAACGGCGGGAGACGCGCAGAAATCGAGAGGCTTATGATGGAGTTGAAGAAAGGAAAAACTTATAAAGACTTGCATGACGACTGAGATGTACCTCGAGGGCAGTACCGATTAAAGGGGGAAAGAGGTAGAAGCAGAGTTTTTAACCGACAGGAAACCTTCAATAAGCACTCATAAAATAAAATCTGAGGACATTAGCCAATTCGAAATGTCTTATTCAATAAGAAACCTCATTTTTATCGCTATTGGATCTATTGTGGTTGAGTTCCTGGCGTCCCAATATCTCGGTGATGTTGGTGGTGGCATGAGACTCGGGACCTCAGACAGCGGCTGTGAGTTTCACTACCAGGATCTCTACGAACAATGGGCCCGAACTCAAGATATTAATACAATGTGTTATTTGACCCTCAGCGACAACGAAAAAGATGTGAACCAATTGATATTACGCAGAGGTGGCCTGCAACATCGCCCACCAATGTGAGAGGTTCATGCGTTCGACTTACAGCGCTTGAATTTAGAGGGTATCCACTAACCAAAGCGCTGAGGCAAGCTGACGAACGGTGATGCGCGTGCACCGGGATTACATCTAATGATGGATAAATAGCCATTTAAAAAACAGCTTTATAGTCAGGATGGGCAAGCGACATAGGGTTCGATTGTCCAAGTATGTTGCTTCAGGATTGTGTTGTTGGCGTGGACTCTTTATTGTCACTGTCAAGATTAACGAACACGTCAACCACCAAGTGAACACCTCTCACCCAATCACCAGGAACTCAAGCATCAAGGGTAAACTGACAACGCAAAGCTTTACAATACGATCAGAGCACTCAGGCGACACAGGATTCAATTGAAAAAGCATATCGCTCGATGATTGCATTATTGGCGCAGACTCTTCAGCGATCAAGGTGAAGTTCTCCCTACGAAGTTGATCGTGTTTACCACAAGGAGAAAACCTTATGTCACCAGGAACTCAACAGTTCGGCCGTCAATGGCAACAAAAAGTCCCATAACATGATCAGGATACATAAGCGACACAGAACTCAATTGCAAGAGTATTTTACTCAAATGCTGTGGTGATGGCACAGCTTTATCTCCGTCCAGCCAACTTCGCCTCCCTATAACTTTAGGGGCTTGATCGCTGTCGCTGAGCAGGCCACTGACTTGAGATATTTCGGTATCGCCAGGAACGCAGGCAAAGCGACACTTGCGAGTGAAAATAGCATGCGCAAATTCTCGATATAGCGGTGCGACACAGATTCCGGAGTTTTAATTGATTCAGTATAAAATTGGAGTGGTGATTGACGTTTCTCATCAATTGGACGGCGCCAACCGAGTTTCAGCGCCCAAGTCACCTATGAGTTCGTCCACTGCTGTGTTTCGCCATCACCAGGAACGGAACGAAAACGATGCTTATAAATGCAAGCACGATGCGCAAATGCTCCCTGTAGCTATGCGACATAGATTTGAGAGTTTTAATTGATTCAATCCGAAGTTGAAGTGGTGGTGCTGGACGGACAGTTTCCACCAAGCATGTGTTCACTGTATCACCGCTCTACACAGCTGACGGAGAAGCAGACTGATGTGCAATTTCCAGGATGGAGACCACAACAAAGTCGAACAATAAAGGGATCGGCATACAAGCAATCTCCATTGCCATGCGACGTAGTTACCCGGGATCGATAAAGCGGCTTGTGAATCTGATTGTATCCGCTCTCAATTTGCAGACGCTGCCTGAACCCACCAGAGCACCACTAAGCAAGACAGCAGGAAATCACCAAGACGGGATGGATTGTCGAAAAATAACGATGCGCAAATGCTTACATTTGCTATGCGACATATACTCACAATTCACTTTTTTTAGTAATGTACATTAAAGTGGTGGGCAGGCTACTCCAAATTGCAAGAATAGCGAGCCCCCACCACGTAGGATGAGAATACATCTCCAATTGAATCATTTCATCGTGTGCATAATTGATGACCTTGCAATAAATCGCCAATCCTTGAGCTTTATGATGATACTACTCACAGTCTCATGTGACAACTAATGATAGACTTCCTGGCCGTTAAGGCATAGGCCCTGGGTTCGTTGCCAGATGTGACTGAGCTTTAAATGAAGGCCCAATTGAATCACGTCATCACATCGGAAAATGAAGACATGTTCCTGGATCGCGAGTCTTTGCGCTTTCTGGAGACACTATATATAAATTAATAAGTTAGATGTTCGCAAACTTCCTGGTAACAGTGGCGTGACTGGTAGTGTTGCATACTGTCAAAAGGCGGTTCAATTGAACTACACCGTCGCATCAGAAGTTGAAGACCTACCCTGGACTTGCGAATTTCTGCGCGTTGAAGTGATGCTATTTATAACCCGATACGACAAACGCTTGACGGATTTCCCTGCCAACGGCGCCACCATCTTAGGAAGCGTTGCCTATGGTGAGCCAACCCGATATTTCGCTATGGAATTCCTGGCATCAGTAGTTGAGGGTCGCCTACCAACAATGCCTTTGAAATATCGAGGGGTCCACGCCCTGCTCTGATGGATTGTCTTTGGGGGCTCCCAAAGTACTTTTTGATTAGGTGAATTGATGAATCAATTCTCTCAACCTCATGGTTTCTGATTTGAGTCCACGCAAATTCTGTGACGTTGTACTACATTAGGGTTCGACAGACAGCTTCCCGGGCTGCACTGGATTCTTAGGGCCGTGGTAAGACTGAGAGGTCAAGAGAGGCTTCAGGCCCAACACAAATGGATACAAAGGAAAACTATCGGCAATATACTCCTTTGCTTCATTGGTATAATTGGGATAATGGTATCATCCCGCATGTTTAATCCTGCCATGCCTTAAACATGGATGTATAGAGCCACTTGTGGCGTGCCCTTCACCATCATTCCCGAGGATATGCCGCTTATCGATAAACATCAAGACCACCAGCATCACACATTGACTGTAGATGTAATTGGCATTGAGGAGCATTTAGTAACCCGATATATTATCTCTAGTTCTATCCCAGTATCCAAACCAAGTAGGGAGTGCTTCTTTCCGGAAAAGTCCTATACTGACCTAAGGAATTTCTGACTAGGACTTAAGCACTCTGAAACTTGGGAGCCAATTTCTTCTCCAATTCTTCATCCGTCAGAAGAGGGAGGCCAACCAGCTCGTTGTCCACCTTATTGTAGGCAGCACGGAACTTTCCACTAAGTAGTTGAGTTTTGAGCAAAGGGAATATAAGATTGAAGTTCGTTGGATCCTTTGAGAAGTTGTTAAGAGACTTCTCGAACTCTTTCTGTCCGTCTACCTTTGTCTCCGTCCACTGAACCGTCGGGGGACTGTACTTCTTTGCAATGGCCAGAATCTTGGCTTGGGTCAAGACGGTATCGTGAATGAAAAGATTTCGATTTTTGGTTTCCTCAGGGACTTTGAGGGCGCCGGCAACGGCCTTTCCAATGTTATTAAGACTAGTAGCGCTGAAGCCGTGCTCACCGTTGTCAAACATTTGGATGGAAGATGTCTTCAAGTCGAGAACAAAGGGGAAATCGAGGAGTAAGTCCAAGAAAGCGCCCACGGAGAAAATCGTGTACTCAAGCAAGCCCGCCTCAGCCTTCTTCTTGAGGGACTCCTGGACTTGGGCCGTTGGGTAGTTGATGGGCAGAGAGCGCGCCTCGGGGTCAGTTGTCACGGAACCCCAGTCGGCTGGAACATATCGCTTTACTCCAGCTTTTATGCAAGCCTCAATGATTGGCTCCTGACCCATAATGGCACCGGCTCCAAAGGTAGCGATTGCGACATCATTGCCTCGGAGCGCCTCGACCAGGCTATCCTGAGAGGAATAATCGACCTCATGAGTCTTAACCCCGGACGGAAGATCCTTCACACCAGAAGGGTCTCTGCTCAAAACAGTCACAGAAAACCCAGCGTTAACTAACTCCTCAAGGACCGCACTTCCCAGGCGACCTTTCTGTAGAACTGTCTTAGCAACTGGCTTGGAAAATGCGGATAATTGAAACTTACACCAAGGAGAGCCACTTTCTTGTAAGAACTCATTTTGCTTGGAGTATATGTAGTTGGTGTGATTTAGTCAGAGTGAGGTGAAATTGAAATCGTTGTATTGATGGAAGTAAGGGCTATTCTCATCAGTATATATAGCCATTTCTCAACCTACAGGAGATACATTACTACAACTTCACCGCTCACTCACAGTCTCTTAAAGCAACCTCACGGAGACGTCAGCATCTTCGTAATCAGCAGTTTCATGCATTGCCATCATTCCAAACTCAATGGGGCTCAAAACAGGCCGGATAATCGGGTTCTGCCCAAAGCACAGACGCTAGCCTTATCAAGACAAGCGACTCATCATCGCGGAAGCAATTAAAAATCCATCGGATCTTAAATGCTTCCGAGCGTGATGACAACTGACCCATACCGCTTGGAGCGGTGAAGCTAGTCCTATCGAGGCAAGCGACTCGTCGTTGAGGACGAGTTTACTAATTCGCTGCGTATTCCAGCCCGCCCTGAGTCTTCTGAGTGGTTTTCTTCAGTTTCACTCATCCCCTTGACGGTCCGAAGGGCACATCTGAATAATTAAGATTGACAATAGAATCAGGTAATGTTCCGGTACTATTCTAATAAGAGGGGTAGAAAGCGTGGAAAACTAGGGATGATTATTCAGATGTACCCTTCAGACCGTCAAGGCGATACAGGCGGTGGGGGCTAGCCAGCTAACAAACAAGCTTTGAATGACTAATTATGCGGCTGACATTCGATAATTTGTGTATAATCTCGGACCCTATAAAATTCCGTTGACCATACATTCGGTGCTGATATACAGGGACCTCTGGGTCTTCTGGCGAACGGAACTCACAGCTCCAGCGAATAATTCACTCTCATACACCTACGACAAACGTGACGATAACAGCTTCCGAAATCTTAGCAATTCTCTTCCTACCCTTACCAGCTTGTCATTCGCCACAATGGCTACAATTTCTATACGAGCCGTCTTCGACCCTGCGTGCCCTTGGTGCTATGTTGGCTCTGTTCGCCTTCTGCGCGCAATAGATGCCTATCGGAGGGCCATTAGCTCCAGCGACAAGATTAATATAGTATGGCACTCTTATCAAATCGAACCAGAAGCAGTCACTCAGCCTCTCATGGAAAAAATGGCTTCAAAATTTGGCCGAGACCAGCTACCGCGAATGCAAGAGCAACTGGTAGCGATGGGCAAAAGAGATGGTATCAAATTCTCTTTCAAGTCGACAGTTGGAAATACGCGAGATGCTCATAGGCTCGTTCAATTCGCCAAATCGAAACAAGGCACTGAGACGGAGTAGCTGTCAACAAGACTTGTCATGGAGATTATGAAGTTATATTTTGAAGAAGGTGGAGACATCACCAGTTTTAAGGATCTGGGTCTCGCAGCAGAACGGGCTGGCATTGATCGAGACGAGGCAATTGCATGGCTTGTAAATGGCGGAGGTGCGGATGAAGTTCGGCGCGAGGTGGAAGAGGCACAAAGAATGGGAGTCAGGGAGTGCCGTGGTATGAGTTCAATGGGCGCCATGTCTTGAATGGTGCAGCTGAGGAGAGCGTATTTCTCCAGCGACTCATTCAGGCCACCGACGACGCGCCTACGAGCTCTAACTGATCGGTAAATATATGTTAGGGGTCTTTATTGGCATTCCTCGAAAGGATTAGGGCCCGTCTTATTCGTGACTCGGGAAATACTTCACTCTGCTTCGACAGAGTTTCGTAAAGGAGAATCAAAAGGTTGAGCCCGTTGTCGGGATTCTATAGTTAGGTCGTTTCGTATAGCACAAAGTGTTTAACATATATAAGGGCTTTAAGGCTATAGAGGTTCATGGATAGGGATAGAGAATATTGGCTCGGAAGGTCAAGGGCTTGGAATCAGATTTCTTTAGACTGGTTATAGACTTGGATCATTGAAGTTGAGCTCCCCACAGTTCTCCAAATACTCGCTCAAACCCCTTTCAAGGTCACTTTCCGCATCTCAGGCCTTATCAAAGTCGCTTAGAACTGATGGTATGAGAGTCTCATCAAGGCCGGACAGTAGCCCTGTCTCTTCTGTGTCGACGTCCCAGTCAAGCGATGGCGGCTCGGTACAGATTAGATCCGGCATAAGGTGTTCTTGTGCTGTCAACTCCTCGCCATAAGCTGAGGCTTGTGATGTTTCTTCATGATTTAAATCGTTGGTCTCAACTGGAGAGATAGGCAACTCGACTTGGGAGTACCCTACGTTATATTTCCCCGATTTGGACTTAGAATTAAAAAACCCACCAATCTCTCTCAGAATTGACAAAGTAAAGCCAGTTTCGGGTTCCTGCTATCAAAACCCTCTCCCATTTGACTCGAATATGATTCCAGCAACAGTCTTTCCTCTGGAACATAAAAGGCATCTGCCAAAAGATGGATATCTCTCCAAACACTTTGCCCACGGCCCAATATGCTGGCCAAGTCATCTCCGGTTCAGCATTCGACCTTGCCTTCCGACCTATCAACTCTCACCGTGGTTTTGAAAGGACTGCAAGAGTGTCTGTTGCAGGATGGGGAGTATGTCAATGATTCGCTTGCCTTCCAGCTCACTGAATCCAAGCTCCCGATTGATAGTTGCCTGCAATTGGCTTTGAACCTCCGAAGGGATACCTCCGTCTATGAACTTGCTGTAATCAGCAATGGTTTCCGAGGAGCCGATGGCTGGGTAAGCTCCATGGCTGTAATCATTATCTTCATGTGGTCTTGTTAGGGGCCAGCGTCATAAGAAGTGGTTTTGTTGCTACTCACACGGTGAAATCGTCTGCACATCAGCATCTGGGAAGATGATCTTGTACATCTCATGCCATCGTTGAGTATCGCGATCACCCTCATTTGAGTCAGTCTCCGTTCTGGTTCGCTTCCTCGAGCGAAGGCGACGTTCCTGTTCAGCGTTTATACCGTCAACCTCTGTGTATTCGCGCAATCTGCAAGGCTCAACAGCGCGGGAGTGATCTTCCAAACCAGTACTATGTTCAAAGGTTAATAGGCAGCGAGAGCATCTGTATCGCGGTGTACAGTGTTTCCGAAACATATGCTCCCTTGGATAATCCTTAGCATCGTATCCAGCATAAGTTTGACAAAGAAGGATACTAACTTCAATCTGTGAAACTGGACCCAGCCCCTGGAACATGTCTGCCCATACTTATTCGGGTCATGTTTAAAAAAGGGACAAGCTAAAGGAGCGTTATGATCTTTTGTATCGCCACTTGCCGTGTCCTGGGTGTTCTGTGTTCCAGTCACGAGTCGATGGCTTCGATCACTGGAAGAAGTTGATGCTAAGCCATGAGAAGTTTCACTCAAGGACGTCGGCCTAGATCCATACTGAGATAGTGACAACGAATCACGACTTCCATCAGTGGTGTCCCTCTGGCCTACATGATGAGTTTTGGCCTTTGTCTTTGAACGAAAGGAAGTTTCATCCCAGAACGCATGAGTGGGTCGTACAGGCGACTTGAACTTGATACCGGTTTCTGAGCCAGCCACAGTGCTTGATCGCCTCTTGTTCTCACGGCTTATTGGGTTCCCATTCTCCGATCCATGGATAAATCTAATATCGGTAGAGTGTTTCAAAGGATTTTCCCCATATAGGTAAGTTGCATCTGACCCGGAGCGGTTATAGAACCGTACCAGACTCTTCTTAACCTCAGCTGCAGTAGCTCTGCGGACCGGAACTTCACCATCTGTTTCTACCACCAGCATGCTGTTTTCAATGAGGTCGAGAAAATCGTGAAAAAATGGCGAACAAGCCCAGTGTTGATGAAGTAATGCCACCCACTGCCAGATGTCAGGAGAGAAGGGAAATCGATAACAGTTTCAGGTCAGTACTCACATGGACTACCTCAGGCTTAACCTTGCTGCATATGTTGCCTGTTTCTGGCGCCCCAGTTAGCTCAAAGTAAGCATCGTCAGCCTCGAGGTTGTTTCGCTTGTATTCTCTCAAAGCGGAAAACTCCATGACGCCCTCCCAACCCATGAAATACCATGTGAGGAACTCGAGATAAACACAGCCCAACGCCCACACATCATACGACCGAGACAAGAGTCCATCAGGCATGTCGAATTCTGGAGCGCGATAGGTTGGAGAATTTCCCATGCCAACAGGTGAAATATTAGACCGCGATCTTCTGTTATGGAAGCGCGTAAGTCCAAAATCAGCAATCTCCAAGACTCCGATGTCAGTATTAGGCCCGTTCCGGAACCAGAGGATGTTCTCTGGCTTGATATCTCCATGTCTGCCGTAAGACTGCGACGATTGCGCTTGCCTGTGGCTCGGCTGCAAGGCAGATTCGTAGGTATAGTCGTCGCTCTGGTCAGGCGGAGGCTCATGGATGATGCTCAACCCTTCGGCCATCCCTTTGCACTGTTTTGCTACCCAGAGCCCGTAACGGCGATCTATAGATGGGTTCGGGAACATGGCCCAGTATCGTCGCAGGTTTGCATTCGCCCACGGAAACAGAAGATGATAGCTGTTCTTGTATTCGAATGTAGCAAGAAGCGGAACAATATGCTTCTGGCCACTTAATCGCTTTAGTGCATCAACCTCCCTTGAGAACATTTCACGGCTCCGGGAGTGGAGGCGCTTAACCGCAAAGGCAGAGTCGGAATCATGAGCTTCCTGCAAAACACTAGTTAGCGGATCTAGGCCAATGCAATCTAAGTCTTATACGTACGGCAATATGATGGAAGTTATGGTGTGCTGGGTGGATCTTGACCTTGAAGATGGATCCGTGGCCTCCTTGAAAGTCCTCATCATCTTCCATGTCGACGTCACGAGAAGAATCCTCAACGAAAGGGAGGATGGTTTGGTCTGCGAGGAAATAGGTGCGGACAGCCCGTTTGTTTTCCCACGAAAAGAAAGGCGACATCATCATCCACTGGCACCCTTCAAACGAGTCTATCAAGAAGGGAGACCACCTGTCGAGACCCTCCAAAGGTCTATTTGGCTGAAACTTTCGTCTTAGTTCATATCGACCCTTGTGTTCCCCCTGAACTTTGACAAGAGGCAAGTCAAGGTCCGTGATATTATTCTCCATGAAAGCAAATACCTCTTGTGGTTGCTGGATCATCGTTAATATCGCGAAGATGCGTCGAAATGATGGTTCTCGGTGATTTCGCTGAGATCGTGGGCAGACCGTCTTTGCATGAAATTGTGCATCATCATGCGATAAATGCGGCATGCATTCTCTGAGTGCGGCAGAGACAGAGTCTTCAATGACTATGTCATTCAATTTGTCTAGAGGAAGAAAGCCTTTAGACTCTTGGTGGGCATGCTGGCATATGGCGCCTCTTAACTGCTGTTCCAGTGACTCGGTTTCTGGTAGTATCAACAAAGGTCCCGATACTTCTGTAGAAAAGTAAGAACTGTTGACAGCTTCTAGCTGTTCAGTGTTATCTATGGTTGAGTCTAGAGACCATATTGGGTCATTGATATCCAGCTCATGACTGACGGACTCATCCAGTAAGCCTGCTGACCCCAAATAGGAGGTCTCACCAAGGGGTAAAGGAGTATTCGGTCGGCTGGGTAAGATGAAGTTGAAAGAGGGGATGGCCAGAGAGTTGCTACCAATACTTTCGTCTTCAAGACCAGACGGTAGGAGACTTATTGGAGGTTCCATTCTGTACTGAATCGTGGAGTGATAGATAGAAGAACAAAGTGGCGTTTGGACAGCTCTCCCTCTAGTTTTATGCCTGATAATGTCAGTCAATTCGGCCACGCGTATTACAAACAGATTTATGCGCAACTGCGTAATACGCAAGCCACTATCTACCCCAAACAACCTGGCTTGAAAACAAGGCAACTGGTTCGCCAGATAGGCCGCATAATATCTCATCCTCTTACCCCGCTTTGCAGCCTATAGCCCGGGAAAGAATTATTTTCCTTGGATATTCCATCCAACTCATTTCCGTGGTGGCGTTCTGAGTGATACTTTTCTATCCAAGACTCCTTTGACAAGGCCGATCGCACCGCTCCACTTGTACACCCGGAAGTATCTCCACGACTCATCGTGGAAGCAAGCCCTAGTTGATAGAGGAGGTGGTGTTCTCGAAGGACGACTATTGGTTGCGTGGCCGCATTGGGTATGGATGAAAAAGGACCTAGCTGCATATTTTCAACCCCCATGGAACAGAAACAACATGCTCAGGCGACCCGGCCCGCTGAGTTATCCCTGAAGTGTGATTTCTGAGACACGGAAGACTATCTAAGTCAATTCTTTACGCCTAGAGCGGCTACCCTCGGCAAAGATTGACCCTTTCGCCTAGGATACAGCATTACAATTGCACATTGGCCATATACACAGCTTTAAGTAGCGAGGTGGGTGATTTGGTAGCCTACATGCTTACATGTCATTATGAGCTCCGAGGATAGCAAACTGCACTATACCATTACAGATGGCCATAGATGTACTGAGTACCGCCAATGTTAAATGGAAACTGGGCCGCGTAGCGAGTTGCCCAATGGCCATTATCAGTTTCGCTCCCCATCTTTCCACTGGGAAGGAGTTCCTGGTTAAACCAATACAGTGTGAAGATATTGTGGCCAAAAAGGTAACTCTTGTTGCCAACTGAGAAGGCGTACATCACATGATAAGAGTTGTTCCAATGTCCAGAATCGGTCTGGGACCCCATTTTCCCGTCCGCGAGAAGCTCTTGAATGAACCAATAGGCCGTGCTTATCTTGTGCCCACAGAAAAAGACCCGGCCATTGATCGTGAAAAGAAATTGGACGGCGTATTCATAGTCCCAGGTACCTGAATCGGTCACGGAACCCATTTTCCACGAGGGAGAAGTGCCTGGATGAACCAGTACTTATCAGATAGACATTGGCCGTACAGGAACACCTTTCCCGCCAATTGAGAAGGTGAATTGCACTGGTTACGAGCGTCCCCAAGAGCCGGTGTCAGTCTGGGTACTCATTGCTGTAGCCATGATAGAGGCTTAAACAAGGAATTGCTTAAGTAGGTGGTTTAAGAGAGATTATCCACAGAAAAGATTGAAAATGATCAAAAGAACTCAGCGAGATATTGAAAGTTGAAATTGTCTCTAGAAGCTCTAGGTACAGTCTCTCTTATATATTTCTGCCTGACATGAGAGTCAGCGGCTCTTGGTTTGTTATCATATTTTCCACCTCGAAGCTACGGAATCCTTGTGACTGTAAAACTTTCTCTCTTCACTCAGCTCGCCACGTCCTTGCCACTTTCCGAGATCGTACAAGAGCTGATACAGAAGAGAGCCTCGACCGACCCAAAGCGTCTTTTCCTGCCGTAGAACGCCATAGTGGAAATTGATAGGTCTAGACACAGAATCGGTCAATAGTTTGCTAATACCTTCAGCTGCCTAGTCAGCTTTCTGGTCAGGCCAGTGACGTCTAACCGTTACGCCACAAGCCCCCTCATGTAGCGTATAAATACGCAATTCTGAAACGTGTTTTTTCTTCTAGAATTACGTTTTCTATTTATCTCAGAAGTAATTCAAACCAACACAATAATCAGCAAGCTACCAGAAGTCAATAATATTTATCGTTGAAGTAGGCAGTTATCAAAGTGCCTGTCGTGTTATCAGCGCGCCACATGTGAGGGGTAATTGTGATAGCCCTTGGACTATTGATTCTTAGTCAGACTATTGATACAACTGTCTCAGCCTCTACTGGTTGGCCGCCCCTTCAGCTATCCATGCACAATCTGATTCACCCAATTGAGTAGCCTGGAGATAGAAGCTAAGGGCGGCTTAGTATGTTCTATTTCAATAGCGTACAATGTACAGCGGCCAACTCGACACGTGGCAGTTTGAATCCTAAACCTTTTATTTAGCCACGGCCCAGTATTATGTATCATATGTCCAGTAAAAGCCCAGGCAGAAGGATTGGGCTTTTGTGCCATCTGGATATTTATTGTGGGATTCATGTTTTACAGACGTTCATTCATCCTTCTTGTCTTTAACTTAAGCTTGGACTGCTTGCTCTTTCTTGATAAGCCAGGTCGGCGGGAAACTGTCGTTATCGGAGAACTATCAGACCAGGTGATAACATTGTAGGTAGAAGCGACCAAAACTCAGCCCAAGATCTGTACAGACCAAGCATTGTGTGGAGAGAATTAAGATCAGTTTCGCCAATTACCCAAGTGTCCTCTCCGCAGCTGTTTATCGTGTTACACTTCCAATGAGCTTTCCCTGCAGGGAGGTTTATCTTTCCATCCATCTTTGAGATGTGGATTTGTCTCACTGCGCCCTTGTCAAGTACGTGTCCGAAGAATCCTTGCTCCCCATTTCCGCACAAGATGGTATTTTGAGGTACGCAACACATCAAGAATACAGAGCATATATGGTGATAGATATATTTATGTCTCCTATTAAGAACGTGGTTAAGGAGAGCCGGGTACAATAAATGTGATTGAAAACCGCACCGCTTTTCCGTCTTGGTCTCAAGTCCGCCCTTGGTAATCTCTCGTGGTTCACAAACAGTCAGAATGGTATACCTATCGGGATCTAAGAACCAGTTGTTTCTCATGGACCCATCACGATGGACTGAACGCATGGAATCGTCTGTGTATATATCTGCTATACAATCAGGGAGGAAGCGCACGTTATAACCAGCGGCGCTATACACACTTGCTGAGAAGCAACAGTCAAGGACAACAGTGACGCCAAGTCCTTTATCGGTCATTACTTTGAGTAGCCGAACTAGCAGCGGTCCGTGAAGATATATCTCCGGGCTCTGGTGCTCTTCCAAGAGCACCAATGCCAGATCTCCGGTTAATTGGTTCAAGTTCTCGAAAGAGGGAATTTTCCTGGTACCATGCCCCGAGTAGTGTATATCGACATAGTCACCAGGAATTACCTTTGATGTGACCTTTTCGAATGCCAGTATCACGTTACGGCATGTTGGCCAGTCAACCGGAAGCTCTTGTGCAGTAGCCTTTACTTCACCATTCTGAGAGAGGCTTTGGCTTATAGCAAGGGTCTGAATATCAACTGAGCCCTTCAAATGCCTGTCAAGAAGGTTCTTTAGCCTCTCAACATCTCTGACGGAGCTTGTCAAAGATTGGTCGGGCTATACATTTATGAAATTATGCCGATCAGAATGGCATAGTGATCAATGGAGGACTCATCAGCAGCCATGTTCAGCGAATCACAAAGATATCTTTTAGAGTTTGATGATGGCACTTCAGGCTTTTTTATCAGGAAAGAGGCGAAATCGGTAGAGCAAAGAAGAGCGCCATGAAAAGTTCCCCTCACAGAGATTGTTTAGCAGAATCACAGAGGCAACAAGGTAGGGACCACTGGGGCCAACTGTGCCATGTAGGAGCAGCAAATTCACCTTGTCATTGAAACGAAACGCCGGGTTCTTAATTTGAATGTTAGTATTGCGCAGTGAAATGTTAAATGCCACGTACTGTAGCCGACGGCTTGATCTCTGGACGGTATTAGACTAGGGCTCCACGTATTTCACGACATATAGGCAGGGATACTCTCATTCTTCAGAAGTCATGGCGCGTGGGGATAGTCTGGCTAATCATAGGGTAGCGAAAGCTAACATAAGACTCATTCTGAACGTCGACCGTGCTCAGGCTTGTGGGCTGTTTATATAACTCATGATGGTTGTAAAGCAGCCTCTATTTGTGAGGACTTCCAGTTGGTGAATGAATTCAGAGCGCTGACGTCAGACAGGCATGGCAGTGGCTCAGGCCATTCAGCCACGACACGTCACTCTATGCACTTCGCAATCATTAGCTACATTCTTCACCGCCTGATATACAGGTGGAGGCAGGGTCATAATCTTTTAAGCTGTCAATACTGGCGAATGAATGATCAAAACCCTATAAAATTCACCAAAGTTGCGACTCCAACCTCGGGGTCTTTAATAGTTTGCAGGAAACACTCAAAAGCATGATATGATCGGTGATTCAAAGACGGTATCTACAAGGTAGACCATCGGGTGTAGGGTGTATCCTGCGTCTGAGACGCTGCTACTCAGTCGCAGATTGTAAATGTTGGAAATAAGATTGAATAGCATCCATTGCGGCAAATTGGGTTCTTAACATATCACTTGAGTGCCGGGTATATCTCATCCCAAGATAAAAGGGAACGAGACTAGGCTTCATAGGAGCTTTTCAGTATCACCAATTCTGACCCTGCCCTCAGGTGTCGTGTGTGTATCCGTAACAAATTTGGGGGCTTGAAAATACGCACCTGAATGGTCCACGATTGACTCAGCCTACTAATTATCCCTGCTAGCGCAGTCAGCACGAATTTACAAGTCACCAAATCTGATAAACAAATACTTCCTAGCTTTACCGACCTGGTAGCCTTAACACTTGTAATACTCATCAGCTAGAAGATCCTTTTATCGAGCTCACACCAAACCTTGCACTTAGACCTCGTCCTGCAACATGTCCGACAATGAGGATTCTGTCCGAGAGGAGAGTGAAGAAATTCGTGCGGCTCGAAAAAGACTGGAGGCAAATTCTGACTGCCGCGAGGAACGGGTTCGCCAACTTCGAGAACTGACAGACTTATTGGTTGAGGATCATAACTTGGATGAAGCTATACAGTGCCATCGTGAAACAATCCAGCTAATACCTCAAAATCAAGTTCAAGCTGCCGACCTCATGGATCTGGTGACTCTCAACTACCGCCGATTTTTTCTCAGTTCCGGCTGTGAGGGTTCCGGGGCTTCGTACCTGGATGATGCCATTCGGGCCCAGAGAAATGCCCTCAAACTGCTGCCAGACGACCAGCAACAAGCCTCTGGCCTCAAAGACCTCGGAGACCTGCTTTTCGTTCGGTACAAGATAAAACAGATTAGATGGGAGATTGAGCAGTATATCAGCACCGACGAAAAGATTACTGACGTTTACCTGAGCTCACCTGACGCATCCAAGGACCTCGAAGAAGCCATCAAGGTATCGGAAGACGCACTCGCTATGGTTGAAAGGGGTTGGCCTGAGCGGCATACATGGCTCTTACACCTAAGCGTCTTGTATAGGCTGCTGCATTACACGGATAGAATGATGGACAGCCTCGAGAATGCAATTCAACTTGCCTAAGAAGCCCGTGAAATAATGTAAGATATAAATACCTTTATATTTAAAACCTTTGTAGCTTAATATAGAAGCTTTATTTAACAAAAACCTAGCCCTAAATATAACTAAATCTCTAATAGATAAGCTTTTCTGCCTAACGCTACCTGCTAGTCTAACTTTTCCCTTATAGTTATTACTTACTGCTTAACTTATTATAAATATATAAAGTTAATACTTTTCTATAAGTCTATTATATTATATACCTAAGCTATATTTTATATTACTTTATTAATTACTACTACCTTATTATTTAGTAGTAAATTTCTTACTTACTAAGAAACTAACTTATTATATCCTTAATCTTTATAAAAATATAAATAGGTATTATATATAAAGTAAATAAGGCTTATAAAAATAATATTTTTAATATTGCCTTTTAAATATCTTTATAAAGTCTTTTATAGCTATCTTTATAGTAAATCTAAAGCTATAAGTTTATAGGCAGGTTAGTAATATTATATAGTATAAAATATATTAAGAAGTAAAAAGGTAGCCTAAGCTACTAACTAATTAGCTATTATATAGTTATAGTAAAAGTTATCTTAAGAAAGTTATCTTAAGTTAATAGACTTACTTTTATTAAATATTTTACTTTATATATATTTTATATACTTTAAGCTTAATTATTTTTATAAAAAAGTAGCAACTACTTATTTATATACCTTTAAAGTTAGTTATTAAGATATTAACTTTTTAGCTAAAATTAAAATCCTAGGTAATAGTAAGGGTAATAAGTATCTTACCTATATATATTTATTAGTATTCTTTACCTTTAAATACTAAAGGCTAAAGCCTCTTTAAACTACCTATAACCTTACTCCTGTAAGATATAAATATAGATATTTCTGCTTAACTGTCAGAACTTCTTAAGATTCGCTACGCAATGATTGGAAGCGATTCTGACATCAAGGAGGCCATCAACCTGGCGAGAGAAAACCTTTCAAACGCCACCCCAGAGAATCGACACTGGAGCCTGGGTGCCCTTGCCCGTGTGCTATTTGAGTCATACAAAGCGACCAAAACAGTCGAACATCTAGACGAAGCAATATCTGCAGCTATAACTGGCTCTGAGGAAGGGTTGAGAGGAGACAAGATTGGAATTGTCGAAATCGGAGTTTCTAATCTTCTCTACGATTTACTGTCAGAACGCTATGAGACAGCAGGAGACCTTTTGGATCTTGACAGGATGATCGACTTGGCACGTTATAGAGTCAACCTGATGCTTCCCAAAGTCAATGAGGAACTCGAATGGAGAGCCTTGCTTAATGCTTGGTGGCGCTACAAGATTGGGTTTGGTGCCCACTCCTCGGACATAAAGCGGGCAAGAGAAACCCCGGCAAACATTCATATCTATGGCGTAAGCAAGATTACAAGCTTGGATGAGCTTGCTCGCCCACTGAATCTACGATACCTCAAAACAGGGGAGCCAGAAGACATTGTTGAGGCTGTCAGTACCATGAGGAGGCTTGTTAAACTTTCGAAGCATCCATCATACCTCCTCAGCTTGGGGATGTATCTCTTGAGGCTTTACGATGAGAAAAAAGACCCAATTGCTGCTGATGGGCTAGTGTGGGTGTCAACACAGCTGGGGCTACACCCAGATGGCTGGGAGTATTCTGGTGGACAACCTCAGCACTGGCATCTGAATTACCAGGCCCGCGAGCTTTCGCTTCGCTTTGAGATTACCGGTAATCCGAACCACCTCGAAAGGGCCATGATTATTGGAACTAAAATGCTTGAGATGTCTGATATGGATATGAACGATCGAGCCACCGCTTTGTATAACTTGGGGTCAACAACCTACCAGATGTTTTGCACCAGTCAACTCCAATCTGATCTGGACAAGGCCGTCGATTATTGCAGGACAGCATATGACTTGATGCCAGAAGATGATACCGATCGGCCGCACTGCCTTGCCCGATATTCGCGTTATCTTCTACAACAATACAAGTTTACATCAAACTTGGCCGATCTGAATGAAGCGATTCGTATAGGGCACCAGGCTGTGCTGGCCTCCCGCGATACAGCCTATATGCAAGAGAGAATCCTCGACGGCCTAGCAGCTGCTCTGTACCAGCGATTCCTCGGGGCCAACAACCGCAACGACCTTGACGAAGCGATTGTATTAGGTCGTCAAGCAGTTGATCTGAAGCTAGAGGATCCACTGAATGGATGTCCTTATTTCCTTAGTCTGGCAGCAATGCTATGTGATTTGCATACACTCACTGGCGGGGAAGAGTCTCTACATCATTTGGAAGAGGCTCTGCAGTTGGTTCATCTGGTGCGTGAGAATACCTTGGTGCACGAAAGGCAGCACCCCGATCTCGCACGAATCATCTCCCGCTGTCCACCGACGCTATTCCTCTACTTCCCAGTCCCATCTGAAGACAATCTTCAAACTTATAGTCAGCATTTTCGTAAAGTTCTTACTGAGACCAGGAATATGTCTTGTTCCGTCAAGGCTCAGTATACAACCGACCTTGCATTAGCCTTGAGCTGCTTCTTCACCTATGGAATACCGAGTGAAATCGAAGAACCCGTCACATTGGCACGAGATGCCATCCGCTTGGTACAGGGTGGAGATCAACCAGAAGACCTGGCCTGGCACTTTTGCGGTCTGGCCATTGCACTGAGAGGACGCTTCGGTGCCACGAGAAACCCAAAGGATCTCATTGAGGCTATCTCACTTGCCCAGCGCGCGGTGGACATGACATGGGAAGATGATCCTCGCCGGGCCTTCTATTTGATCATACATGCTACAGCGCTTCATTGCCGCTACTCGCATACTATCCGACGGGCAGATCTATACTCATGCATTGAAATTGGTCTCAAGGCTTGGTATCTATCATCGTGTGGAACCATGGCTGGTGACTACCTCAATCAGATGAATTGTGCTGGCAATGTTGCAAAATTCTTGCAGGACAGGTATCTCCTTGAAGGTCAAGCCATTGATCTTGAGCGAGCTATGGAGTTTCAACATCTTGTCGAGACCCGAAAGCTGATTCTTGGTAGGGTTGAGCTCTCTAGCTTTTTGTCAAACACAAGGGTTCGAAGTTTACTGGTACCGAGCCCTATACTTCAAGGATGCAGAGAAAAGGCCCTTTACTGTATGATGTTCCCAACAGTTCATGTCTGGTATACAACTTGGCATTCAAGCTATTCCAACACCACAAGAAGTTCCAAAGCAAAATACTTCTCTCCGACATGATATTTATTTGTCAAGTTTCAGTCAACTCTACCTCCCGCCGCCACAAGGACATGCCAAAGTATCGGCACCTCCTGGGAACTCTTTTCGTCACCCGCTATGAAGACAGCAAGCTTCCCGGTGTGACTGATCAGGGACAAAAAGCTACACCGAACCTTGTGAAGGACCTCAATAGTGCTGTTAAATCACTCCAACAGGTCATTGACATAGCATCTGAAGCAGACCAAACATGGACTTCAGCAGTACTTCTTCTAGGACCGCTGTATAGCGACAGGTATGCTCTTTTTGGCGACATAGGGGACTTAAAAATGAGTCTCGCTGTGCTCCGTGAGTCTACAAGAGCTCTAAGAGAAGATGATAGCAGATACTTGAGTCTTCTTCTGTTGCAGGGATCGACTACAATGAAAAGCTTTGCAATATTCAACAGGCAGGGTGAAATTGATTTCGCTAAGCAGATCTACTGGCAAGCTCTTAGGGTTATGGATGAAAGTTTCCCATCAAGACCGGTCTCTCTAGTGGATTTGGCTGAGGTATATCAAGCTGAGCACCGTATCATCAGAGGAAAACAAACCTTGGATATCTCTCTGGAGCTTTATGATGCAGCATCAGGCATATTGGGAGACTCCAGTGACTATATGCAACCTCAGGACCTCTCAACTCGGATATTTACTGGCCGTGCACTCTCTTATCTTGAAAAGTACAAGACAACAAGAAATCCAACATATCTCGAAAAGTCTATTGAGAACATCAAGGCGGTCTTGAAACCACTGGATACCAATAGTGTACTCAAAATTAACCCACTCATTACACTCGTAAACGCTCACATTGCGGGCTACACCACAACAGAGGATATGTCGTACTTGGCTTCGGCAGGTCAACTCCTTGTCGAGGCGAGTGATATCGCAACATCTGCCATATCTATAGACGACTTATCCCGCATCACATGGCTTGTTCTCATCGGAGAAAGCTACAAGAGTAGGTATCATGCAACCAAGCTTGATTCCGATTTAGATCAGACGATACAGTTTCTTAATGAAGCCTTCGATTTGGCATCTCTCAATGCAACTAGAGATCTTTCAAGACTCGCATCAATTGCGAGAAGCCTTGCATCTGCATTGAAGATGAAGAAGGACTGGAAAAAGGCATACCTTATCATCAAACAAGTGGTACCTTTGATGGCCGCGACCACGCCACGCTTTTTGGATATCTCTGAGAGCCAGTTTTTGCTGTCCAAGTACTCAACACTGGCATCTGAGGGTACAGCTCTTGCTATGAGTGCAGGTTGTGAGCCTATGGAGGCTATTCAACTGTTAGAAGCAGGCCGCGGGGTGGCCATGTTGGCCTTGAACGAACTCCGTCTCGACTTGACCTCAGCTGCAGCTCTAGGTGCCGAGCACCGCGAAAGGCTTTCCGCTTTCCAACAGGAGCTGGAATATGCATCGCCCTCTTCAACTCTGAATGTTGAAAATGGCACCCATGGAGGAGAGGGAATTCTGAAGAAATCTGCTCGACGCATACAAGTCGGTCGAGACCTCAACGAATTTATCCATAACCTACACGCCCTAAATCACCAGATGGTCTTTTCTGAAACTGTTAGAAGTGCCCATATAGGCCAGGCGTCTTTGGATGGCCCTATTGTTGTCATAAATGTGCACTATCGCTGTGATGCGTTTTTGATCAGAGGGACCATGACGCAAGCCTTGACCTTGCCGAAGCTATCGATGCAGGCAGTACAAGACAGGGTTGATGAGGGTAACTTTACAAGTTTGCCTGTGCTTGAGTGGCTCTGGGATACTATTGTTAGCCCAGTGCTCGATGCTCTTGGATATACTGGCCCGCCTTCTCTGGATGATCCGTGGCCACGTATCTGGTGGATTCCTACGGGACCTTTGAGCAAATTCCCACTGCATGCGGCGGGCCATCACCTGGAAGAGCAATCTTTCAATAGCACTATCGATAGAGTCATATCCTCCTACAGCCCATCGATTAGAGCTCTAGTAGAGACTGTTAATCGTGGAGTGAACATAGGACGTGCCCAGCCACAGCAGGCTCAGCAGGCTTTGATCGTTTCCATGGAGCACACACCAGATACTACCGCACGTCTCCCAAACGCAGCCGCAGAGGCCCAGGTTGTTGAAGAGGCCTGTGGCAAAGTGTCAATCAGAACCATTCGTCCGGATCGATGCACCAAAGATTCTGTTCTCGCACATTTGCCCAGTTCTGATATCTTTCACTTCGCTGGGCATGGTTACACTGATAATGCTGATCCATCAAAAAGCCACTTACGCCTTGAAGACTGGAAGACCAACCCGCTCACCGTTTCAGACTTGATTGCAATAAACCTTCGCAAGCAGAAGCCGTTTCTTGCCTATCTTGGAGCTTGCGGCACGGGCGAGATACAAGATGCCAGGCATCTTGACGAAAGCGTACATTTAATCAGTGGCTGTCAACTAGCTGGCTTTCGACATGTGATTGGAACACTATGCAGGGTAAGTGACAAGACCTGTGTAGACGTTGCAGTCCTTACGTATGAGGTGATCTGTCAAAAGGGACTCACGGATGCTTCAGTAAGTGAAGGATTGCATTACGCTGTTCGCGAGTTACGAGACCGTTGGCGACATCACTATAAAGAACAGTTGTGGAAAGAGAATACCTCTAGTTTTCAACGCGAAGCAGATCGCGATGTAGGGATGCAGAATACGGGACAGAAATTGGATTATGGATTGAGAGATATAGTTGCCTATGATTCAGATGATGATACTGCTGGAAACACTCCTTTACAATGGGCTCCATATGTTCATTACGGGTGTTAGATGTTGTGCTATATAGTATATTATTACCTTGAACTCATAGGCATTTACTCTAGGCCCGTCGACAGGGAGCCAAATCGAACACGGTTGAGTTCCAGATTGTAAAACACTTACACCCTTAGTCTGTCACCTCGGGGCTCAATAGACCTGGTGGAGCCCATCGCGGAAAGCCGAACTTCGGGCTTCAGTGACTAGGTGTTCAATATCGAAGACAACCATGCATCGAAAAACGAAAAGACTTTAGAAACTAATCTAACCTCGAACCGGTTTCAATTTCACTTCATCACGTCACATGACCGAATACACTACAAAGGCTCTGAACCCTGCGGAGTTCGATAAAGGCCTAGAGGTTGCAAAGCTTACTTGTTACCCCTGTTCATTCAAAGGACAGCTCAAACTTGTGTTCTTCCGGAATACAAAAGGACAGTCACCACTCTCCTCCCTGGGGAGGCAGTTGACAGGGTTTAGGCGTTTTAAAGCATGTAGTACGATCTCACGAAGCCAAATAGGTTGTTTACATCTTCCCCCACAACATGAAAATCTGTTTGTCGATATTGAAGGGAAATCAATCGACTCTTAAGTGAGTTTCGTGAACAAGGTACCTGACTTAGCCGTTTCCTTGGCCGGCAACGCGAAGCGAATATACGAGATTGTCTTCATCAAGTTAGGTGGCCTCTCCGCTCAACGAAGTCGAACAGATTTGGCCAACGCTTCGACCTCACAGCTGCCTCGGGCCTCTGGCCGTGATTGTGTTACACCTCATGGCATAATTCTAGCCTAGGGTAGCTATGGACTAAGGGGAGCTGCATTCTCTGCTAGTAAACTGAAAGCACTGATGACTTGACACCGTGCAGATCGACCTCGGGATTGTCAGAGGGCTAGTTCAAACCGTTGAAATTTAACCCCTTATTAAATCTAACCCCTGATTTTGCTGTCTCTGTTCGTCTGCTCACAAAGGGGACCGTCCATTTGCCTCGGGTTCAAGCAAACGGATATCCATGAAACGGCTAGGGATGTTCCTGCTCAATTTATCGAGTCCTGCTGATGTTCTGAATCCAAACCTTGGTGAGTATATATGGCATAAGTCTTATACAATATTGGTACCTGATTGCCGGAAAGAACACAAAATAGTTTATATTTCAAGTAACGACCAGGATTACAGAATAAGACTACAAAAGTGATGTGAGTAATTGCCGTTAAACTACGGAGTACCATATAATCGTGTCCGGGTCCCTGTCAATCGCACAGTGATTTCCAAAGTGCGGAGTACCCAAGAGGCACTTCCGAGGCGCGGTATAGCTATTAGGCATTTTCGGGGTTGGCAGTACAAACCTCTTATCTCCGGATCACGGCAAACAAAGTGGTCACTACCGAGGCATGGAGTACTATGCATTGTATTTTCAGCTCCTGCTACTCTAGAGACTGAAATAAAAGTTTACTATGTTGCTAATTCTGTTACTCCAGATAGGTGAACCCCATGGTAAGGAATCGAGACGATCAGTCCGGCTTGATATTGGGCGATGTAGTTGCTGTTGAATCGAGGGGATAGTGTGCTTGAGAGTAAGGGAACTAATTTGCTAAAGAAGGTTTTAAAAGTAACGTCTAGACACCAGTAGCTACGTCGCGAATCTACCCGACTTCAAGTGCCAGATATAGCTCGGCTGGATCCGGTCCTTTTGCCTTCAACATGAAGCTGCCCTATTCAGCACTATCCAAATCTCGTTGAAAATGATCCGGCCAGAACATTCTTGAGCCACGGGTAGGTACACCTGTCTGCCGCGTAGGCCTTTGCCCCCAATTGCAGACCGCACACAACCTTACATAGTTATCCGAGGCACGGAATCTGCCATCACGTAATTCAGAATTGACCTCTCACTCAGGTAATAATATCAGAGCATCTCATTCAGTGCTTCAGTGGTGCCATTGATTTTATGCCGTGTAACCAGCGAGTATGGATGTCCCTCGACGAATTGTAACTGTTAAACTTCTCAATGACCTGACTTGAAAACAACTATCCGAAACCACTGTCTCCCGCGATGTGAGTAGATCACAGAGCAGGCCAAGATCCAACGTAGATAAATAGTTGTTTGCGGACGGGACTGTAAGATGACCTACGTTGAACGCGGCATTGTCAGCGCGCATCTCGCGCGACACTCAATGGCCTTAAACGTCAAATCCGGGGAAAAGCATAATCCCGATGTGCTTTGACAAGTCAAATTGAGCAACAGTGTCCCTTCCAGACTATCGTTTAAAGTGGATACAGCATTCCTCCGCCATCCAAGCAATCGAGAGGCTTTAATGACTGTACAGCGAAGCCGATGGTCGACTTACCTACCTATACTTTGATAACCTTGGAACAGTAATAAGGGAAGCAAAAGAAAGGTTCTGAACAAAGCAAAGTTCATTCTAAATATGGCCTTAACACATATCCCGACTCCTCCTCCCTTCAGCTAAATGCCATTCCGTAAGTGATTTCAGCAGTTTGGGATCGATGTCTCGGTTCGCTTTCATAAAAATGGTCTCATAAGGATGGATGTTGGAGCCAAAGTAGCGGCCATTAAACAGTAAATCACCCACTCCATCCGCATGGCAATCATATCGAAACCGTTCCGACTTATGGTATGCCTCCATCATGACGTCCACATCGTACCCAGCTTCAATGATCATTTCTGCCGTCCCAATCTCGGCATGGACGGCTGAGTGCCATCCGTCATAGCACGAATGGAAGGCCACTGGGGCCCCAGCCGCCCCAAAGTCGTCGGCAGGTGAAGAGGTGCTAGAATGGGGGAACAGTAGAAGCTCCATACCCACCGAGTCCGTTGCCCAGATCATGCTTTGAATGTGGAAGCGAGGCATACAGTTTGCTGACATGCCAACCAGCTTAACCCTTTCGTTGACCCTGGCTAGGTAGAGGTCTGACCAACACGCACCTTTGCCTTGAGCCCAATATGGGAGGAAGGGTCCACGAATACTTGCATTCATGGTAATGAAGCGACGATAGTGTGTCCAGAGACCATCTTCTCTTAAGACTTCACCATGAGCGCCTAGATCAAAGCATGTGTTGTTTCGATGTACGATGCGGATATTCGGCGCATCTGGGATGAGAGAATCGGCGTCGGTCTCCCCGTTGAAGATGAAGATAAAGTCAGCAGCACGGTGAAGGCCTACGACGACAAAATACTCGAGATTGGCGCGGGCAGCATCGGACTCGGCGTAGGCATAGAGTATCAAAGGTCGGTCGTAGTTAGGCACCTCATCAGCTTGTATGATCGGCTTCGAGTATATCGTATTAAAAGTAGTCTGTGGTTGAACCTTAGCGAGTGAAAAATGACTGTGTTGGGTGTAGTGTTGAGTCCATCATCGAGCGACCCCGCAAGAAGCCTCGAGATCTTATTGACGCACCCCGATGCTATCACGGTTGACGTTCAAGACTAAAGCAAGAAGCCAAATCGATATAAGAATAAAGGACGCTAATAAAAGGGATTGCCTTGCCGGCATCGTTAGCCGAAGGGATTGCCTCGTTGGCGACCCTAGGCGGAAACACATCTAGAGCGGCTATTATGTCGACTGACAGACAAGTTTGGCTGCGTCATGTGAGGGCATGGGCGGAAACAGAAAACGACGGAGCGTTGCAAAGCTATTAAACACCTTGGGTTACAGCTACGGAGAACGCTTTGTCACAGCGAGCGTCGTTTATTGAAGCCTGAGTGGATTTCCGGTTAAATCATCACGCAGCAAACATGGTTACAGTTGTGTACAAAACTCATTCAAAACACAAATTTATGGCCTTTTGCACCCAGCAGATTTGCGTACGTAGCTTACATCCAGTAACAGACATGTACTAACCTCGTATTAAGCTTAGTGAGGCGTTTAACAGCCCCAAGGGCTGTGGCAGGCTGTGGCACTCCAAGGGATAACCTAGTTTCGCAACCTTGCCTCTTCAGGTAGTCTAAGCAGTCCTACTAGCTGGACATGTAAGAGCTAATCGCATGATTTAAAGTTTAGGCCTACACTAGTTGTTTAAGGGAGGTTGAGGGACTTTTTGAATGACTTACAATTGGCTGCGTTCCCAAAGTTGTCTCTTGAATTTTGCTGAAGATTTACTGGAGAACAGGGAGCTGGAACAGAGAGGGCGTAAAGATTGGCCTAGCCGACACTAGACCAACGAAACTCGTCAAGTTGTGATTGTTGTGTTGCTGTGGCAGTTGAATGGTTTACAAGGGATGCAAAACGTATTCGCATCCCCTGCTTATCAGGAGACCTAAGTTTGCCCAACTTGGGCCACATTCTCAACACTACTTTTGCACATCACTCTGTTGCACACAACAACGCCGTAAGTATGCCTCGAGGCAAGGAGTTATCGCCATTTTACGGTCCCGCACTTACAAATTATGAAATGCTGGCTATAATTACAGAATACCTTTTATGGGATTCCGGAAACACTCAAAGTAACTCCGCTCGACTGTTAAAGCTGAAAGTCTAGAGGTATCTTTGACAACAGCTGAGCCGGGTTAGATAAGACATCCCTGGACAAGGGAGGCCACCATATACTAATCTAGCTAGATACAGAAATACGAGAAAATTTATATATTGTCCCCACCGCCTACTCTATCCAAAGCCTTCAATCCCCGTCTTCACCTATCACTTGCAAATGATATACTCTGTCGGGTTCAGACTAGTGATGGGCTCCCGTGGCGTTGTCGTCTTGGCTGGTAAATATGTTCACGAGTGCAGCGCGACTCGTGCTGCCTGTGCTGAAGTTAGCCTGAGCTATAGCATCGACGACAATGTAAAGTGTCGTGGCTACAACTCTTATATTGGCAGTCAATGAGCCCACAGGCTGCTCCAAGCCCATTGCGACCAGCACGTCTGGCTTACACTCACCTCTCTCAGGCGCCTCTAAAGTTACTAATAGTGTCCGGCCTACTGGAGATGCGTGTGTTGCGTCTTGCAATGCTTCTCGTCCATGCTTCTTGTACTACCGGCACCGAAGCTAGTCGAAGCCAATGCATCGACGATAATGTCAAGTTTTTTTTGGCTATAACCCGTATCTTGGCAGTATTGTAAAGCCTACGGCCTGCCCCAAGAGTGTTACCCCCAGCTCCTCTGCCTTTACCCCTTCTGTTGTCGTTGCCGCTGGTCACAAACTTACACATGCTCTTGCCTCAGCATGTACATGCTTTTCTACAGATACCGATTCTAGACTAGCACACAGCAGGTCAACTGTCAGGAAGTTGACTTCACGCATAGCTAGCCTCAGCCATTCGCCGACCACGAGGAGCAACCTTTCCGATGTCTTGCTTCAAGATACAGCCAAACAGTTCGCAATTGGCAATACATTTGATATAATCTTTGCTGTTCGTCTGTGGCTGATTCTTAATTTGCTGTTACGACCCAGTACGATGGAAGACGTCAAAGGGTTGGGTGGGCTATCGGCGCCGCATCGGGACCGATTGGCCATATCCCACGTAAACTTGTATCAGTCAGAACGCCCGAACCGCTGCGAGCATCTTCTGATGACCGTATAATCCAGTGTACTCGTAGTGAGAGATGAGAAGACCGACCTGAGTTTCTCGATATTCCGGACAAGGGGGTGGTCATTAGCGCAATCACTGAAGAGGCAGTCTTGAACCTCTCTGTATCATTCAGCGAGGTAAAGTTCAGTTGAAGATATCACAGCATGTTCTGGGTGTTCCCAGTTCCGCCAGATCTCTGTTTGAGACCCTTTGGAAAAACCAGGCGGCGTTGCTCTTGGGCTGAGAGCACTGCACTGCAGATAGTAGATCCAAGTGCGGTGCTGCGCTCTTAGTATATGGCCTGCGAGGAATAATAGACATCGGCAGGTCTTTTCAGCAATCTTTTCACTATGTTCCTTGAACCGTGAAGTAAGACATCCGTCGATGGCAGGTTTAGAATTATAGTCCTACACAAGCTAAGCACAGTCTACAACCACTAGGCAGCGTCACGATGAAAAGGGTGTATGAAAGGTGTAAGCTCCATCGCGTTGCGAACCTCTATCCCGCTCTAAGATTTTGATCGAATCTTTTGAAAGTGGACCCACAGCAACAAGGGGAGGTCGTCGCTAACGACATCCAGCGATCCGGGAAGTAAACCTCCCGTTATATCATGTCTACACCGTGCAGCTAGCTTCTCGTTAATTGGCGATGCTGTGGACCACTTGTTCATCGTTTCTTCTTTGTTACCCAGCGGCCATACATTTCTTGACAGACTCCAGCGGCTCCCAGGCTCCAAACTCGAGGAGAGTGTAAAATCTGAATCTGAAACTCGAGAAGCAGAAAGATGACGAGAAAGCACAGAAAACTCACCAATGAGCCAATTAGCAAGAGTCACCGCTAACAAATGATGCTTGTAGAAATCTGAACTATAAACTGTTAGGCAGGCTTGTATCAACGACAAGCAAGTCTGATACTATTCATCATGCCAACCAACGATAGGAAACGCTTGTCGCCACAGTCCGATTACTCATAAGAGACCGAATAGTAGGCATAGTCTACGGTTAAGACTACGATGGTATCCAATCGTCTCCGATGGCTTTCTCTATTTATGTCCCTTTCACAAACGGCTAGCGAGGCAGACACAGTGCAAATGTTGTCGTGGAGATCGCGTACTATGGCAGCTCCTGTAGTTACGAGTGAGGGGCGAATGAAGGAACTTATAAGAATATCACTGACACATTCGGTCGGCAAAAGGGCCTTGGGTAGTGATTGTCTATCTGGCAAAGCACTCACCGATGCGTTCGGTCACTTACTAAGCGCTTCTGATGATTTCAATGAGGCCATTGATGTCTGTAGTGGAGCAGTAGTGCTCGTGACAGTTAGTTTAAATGCAGTGTTATTAAAAATCCAGATTTTGTATAGAAAATCGAAATTTTGGTAGCCCAAGAAGTGAGGGTAGGTGGTATTGCTCGATTATCATTGTTAGCCTAGCCATCTTGTGTCATTACAATGACTTAGTCACCCGGTCGGTTGCTTTTTCGGTACGAAGTGGCGATCTTGCATGCGGAGTTTCACGGAGTTTATAGTTATCACCGACACTTTAGAGTAAGGTAGTGGTAATTAACAGTGGATACGATTGACTGCAATTGTCTCGTCCCACAGTAGCGGAATAAACGCTATAAAATATGTTTCCTTAAAACATATTCATTCTTCCTTCCCGTCATACTACACTCTACCATTGGTTCTAGATCATGGAACACTTTACCATCTCCCTCCAAAATGGAGAAAAGGCCACAGGCATTCACTGCATACCTGCTAGTTCCGAGTCTCCCCTCGGCTCTCGTCCTTTAATCGTTGCCCTCCATGGTGGCGGCTACGATTGCCACTATTTCGACGCCGACTCTAAACATACCGCGGCTATATCGGCCAACGCCTATGGTGTTCCGTTCGTGTCAATCGATCGTCCATGCTATGGAGGATCAACTTCATTCCTCCCTGTTCCAGGCGATTCTGACTTTGTGATGGAGACGAGTGTTCGACTCCACAAATACATTCTACCTGCACTCTGGGCTGAATATGGGGTCCCTAATGAATGCAACTCCATCGTGCTCTTCGGCCATAGTCTTGGCAGTATGTTTACCATAGCGACAGCAGCTATGCATGCCGAGGATGAAAGTCCCTCTTATGTACTAAGTGGAATTATTTATTCCGGCCTGGGCGACATCTGGCAGCCTAATATGATGGAAAACTTTCTCAAGATGTCGCTTGAGCCCATGGGCCACGCATTGAATTCTCCCAAGGAGAAAGATGCCACTATGTTTCGCTCAAATACCGTACACCCCAGCATCCTCAAGCTTACGGAGCAGCTTGATGCACCAATACCATTAGCTGAAATTCAGAGTTTGCCTGAATCCTGGCTTCCCAGCTGGAAGGAAAAATGGGCGGCACATGTTCGAGTTCCGGTCATGTACGCTTTAGCAGAGCAGGAGCCATTCTTTATTGCCTCGAAGGAGAGATTGCGAGCCTGTACTGAATCATTCTCAACTAGTCCTCGGGTTGATGGCAGCTTCGTCTTGGGGGCATCCCACTGCATGGAGCTGAGTTTGTGGGCGCAAGGATGGTATGCGAGGGTCGTTGGGTTTGCAGTAGAGTGCTCTGTACAACGTGAATGGCAGACAGCCAGCAAGTAGAAGAACTTCAACACAACTAAGTCCTGTTCCTGCTTCGCCTCTTGTTACTGTGTTTCCTTTTATTGCTGTGCTCTGCTTGACATAGTAACATGGCATCAACCACCATCTGATGCCATAGTGTGTGATAGACCCGATATAGACTTCTCGGTTCCAAAGCTTACCCTGAAAGGAAGCTCTGCCATGAGGCGTCTGAGCAAAGGTCAGAAAGACGACGATGCGCTTATCAGAGCGTGTCTTCCCAGCGCTCAAATCAGCTTGCATAGGAGCCTCCGTATGCAAACCCGAACTCCAACGCTCTAGGATTTGCAGTCTCGAGAAACTCTCCCGCTTGTCCCAGGAAAGAGTCGCACTCGCCCATGTGCCGTAGATCAAAAGCTTTACCTATCCAATTCACCGCATTGGCACGCGTGAAACTCCCGTCCATTCCCTTTTCCGGCTGGAGGCGCAGCGTCATTTCATCCCGGCCGAGTGGTACAATAGCCGAGAAAGCAACACTGCCGAGCTTGAGATCGAGCCGGATGACGATCTCGCCACGGGAAATGGCGATATCGCTCGTGGCCGCGTAACGACAGACCATGGTGTTCTTCAACACTACGGAGACGTTTCTGAGCTCAAATTTCTTCTGGGGTGCACCAAGCTAGCTAGAACAGGTCTTCCGTGCGTCGTCCATCAACTCAAGCTCCAGGCGAAGCGTCTTAATTTTGGCCGCATTTGCTATGTACTAGGGGACGTTACGCCCTTTGTCATATGGCTGGAGAGGCAGAGGGCCGAGTGCCTTGGTGGTGCAGTGTTCAACGCCCGCGAGATGAGCAATATTCGACAAGGTCCAGACATCGTTACCAACCTTTCGCATGGCAACAGCGGCTCGTTTGCAACTCGTACCCATATTCTTGGGTTGAAGGTGATACCCATTGGTAACACTAGCTAACGAGAGATCATGGCGTCAATGTTTGCTTGAGCTAGCCCGAGGATATCCATCGCAGTGCATGAGTCCAACTGGAATCTAAAACGCTCATCCAGGACCACCGAGAAGTCCATATCTGCGCTCACTACCCGTTCAGAGGCCGTGTCGTGGGCTTAAAACGCACTGTGATGGACTGCGGCAACCCGGAATATGTTGCCAACCCAGTCTCGCAAGACATCCACCTCCGCCAGGGGCAATGGTACGAGTGTTTCTGATGGCGAGATTGGTGGTGATGATGAGTGGCTGAGCTGTAGACAGTAGCCTGGGAAAATTCGGACAAAGAGGTTGAGCCGGCTGTCGGTCGGGCTCGTGGCATCGGGCATTAGAGTGACGTTCTTGGGGACACCTTCTGACACCAGAACAAGGCTATTCGCGTCTATGAACGGTAAGTCATCCTGGAACATCCTTGCCGACGCACTGCAGACTCTTCTAGCCATTCCCAAAGCACCGCCCTTTGAGCATTAGGATTATAGTCATCTAGAAGTTCCCCGTTATTCAGCTCAGTAGCAAGACTGTAAATGACAACCCACAGCGAAATCGGATTGTTAAATTATTTGCTTCGATGGACTGTAACCTGCTCTCACGCTGTCTTCATTCTTCCGAGCACATGGGAGCAGAATTCCTTAATATTAGGCCGTCTTTGTTTAGGAACATCGAAAAGAGAAACTGGGCCAGGTAGCGGTTGGGTATGACATTTTACGTATATCTAGTATATATGCAAGTGACCATCTCCTATCCGGAATGGCCTCTCCATGTTAGCAAGCACCTAACCTTTCGCTGATGAGAGAACAGGGGTATTTAGGGGGTTACCACTTACGTGGATAGCCATGTGTGTTTCCAATGCCCCAACTACCAAGGACAATTATAGGCTTTAAACACTCCCATATCTCGTCTGGGTTCGAAGAGCTAGCGTGATGGCTAAGCTTTACTACAACCACCGAGTTGTTGTGGCTTGGGAGGCATTCCATCCACTCGTAGATTAACTCGACCTTGCTGTATGTGTCGCCACCCAGGTAGTGAGAAACCGAGACGTTTGTGGGCTTCTGGTTGTTGTCAAACTCAGACCTGACCACAAGGGAGCACATGCTCTCGGCATTCTTCTCGGCGATTGCTGGCTGGAAGTGACCGTGAATCACCATTCGGTCCAACGCAACGCAATACAATGCCGGCGCCCTTCACGTAGCAATGGTATCTATCCAGGTGGGCAGGCGTGCCTCCCTGTTTCGATGCGCTTTTGAGGCTCTCGCATTTCGCTCGCTCGCTGGGGAAACATCTGTGTCGTCCTTGGCAAAGAGGTGGCGTCCAATCAGCCATTTTGTGCCCACTCGTATTTTGAGAAGCTTCTTGAAAGTTTAGGCCAGGCGCAGTCCGTCTGACTCTACCTTAATCTGGAGCAGTACATCGTCAGACTCTCCTAGCTATCCATTACCAATGCTAGTCGAGACGTTCTTTTCGTAGGCAATGTCTCAGGTTTTGATTTCTTTCCAGGTCGGCGCATAGAAGTACGACTCCGGCTCATCATTTTTGTCGTAATCCGTGCGACTAGGCGTGCTGAAATCCCGGTTTCTCATCGTATCTTGCAGGAGGTACCAGATGAAGCCTGGCGTGGTCCCGGTCCCAGCTTGTGACATTAAACCCATCGAAGGCTAGACGCTTGCGGTCTTCTGGCCTGTCCGGGTCACCCTGACACTCAAAGTCTCTTTCGATGTTCCTGATGGCTCGGTCGATGTTCATGCTGGGCATCGTCGCTGCCAGCGGTATATTATGGTGCGGTTCGCCCCGGTCATCTCCATGGCCGCTCATTGAGGGGTCAGGTCCGCCATTCATCAGGATAGCTTGCTCAACTTTCTTGATGCGCCGAACCGTGGAGACCGTAAACATGAGCACGATAATGCCATCGCTTTGCCTAATATTAACGAAGTATAAAACAACTCCGCACTTTGTGTTGTCTATGATGACGACGGAGGTTGGTTAATGGGAGAACAGCCAAAGCGGCGCTACAGAATCGAGATTGTAAAATCAAACGAGCGTTTGTGCTGGTGGTCTGAAAGGCGACGACGCAACGCTGCCAACTCCAACTCGAATCACTTTGTAACTGCATCCGATAGCGAGTGGAGATGGACGGAACAGGACGCAGACACTAGTGCTTGCGTGTTATGATGTCTGTTAGATGCAGTTGACATCCCCCTCGAACTCTAGACCGGCACAGTCTCAGCCCTCGGACAACAACCTGTGACAAGCCCACGCAGTAATAGCGCGGTAGCTAGGCTCCGGTCTATAGTCGACCACATCCCCGTCTGGCCCGTCTTTAAGTAGATCATCGATTGGTATCACAGCATCTCCGACCTCGAGGTGCCCAGATCCGCGGGATGGCTCACGCCAGTGCGCAGAGCATGCCCTTGATAGGTCTGGCTCTCCAACAGTCACACGCTTCTCGCCTTTCAGTTTTCTCACCACTCGCGGTCTATCGCACAGAACTTGTCGTCCGCATGTGATGCTGGTGGAGATGTTGGACGATATAGCCGCTGAATTATTGTATCGATGAGACTTAGGCACTGCTCAGCTACTAACCTCTGGGTACTCAGTACTTTCAAGCTGGCTGTCGCTGAGGCAATTAGCTAGTTTGATGCCTCTGGAGTCACGAATATTCAATAATTCAAGGATTATATGGATCTAGACTGCAATCGTCGTGTTGGTGGTGAGCTGAACGCTAACTCTGTCAGGATAGATTGATTCAGCTGACCACCTGGCTCGACCCGTCCCTTGCACTCCCCCTGCCGGCTCCGCGGATTTCTTCACGCTCGGGGTGATTATAATTCGGGGCACTTTGCCCTCACGCTAGAGCCTTTTGGGCATTGTCGATCCGTTCTCAGTTGCCGTTGTTAGAAGTATCGTCTTGTGTCATAGGTAATATCTTAGATAAGACTAAGTACTGCAAAGAGGCTCGATTCCTTCTAACGTTTGCACTAAGATGGGTTTTACAACAAGTTCCACCTAAGTAGCTACTTCACGACTTAGGATTCTTTTCTTCCTTCCTCCCAGCCTTCAAAAAATAGCCCTCAATTGCAGTATAGGGACCCGGCTCATACCGTACGTGCTCATCCTCAACCTTTACTAGCAATGCCGTGTTCCGCTCTAGGGGCTTTCACAGCAAATCATCGTGATCTTTCTCAATTTTATCTTCAATCACCTCATTCGCCATCGGTTTCGTCGCGTTTGCTATCCTCCTCCTCTGCGCCGGCTGCACCCTTGCTATCGGGGTAATATGGCTGCAACCAGGCCCAATCACTACTTCCCAAGCTGGGCAACGTCACAGCTTCGAGTTCGCTCTTTGAATCGACATCCGGCAGGACAACTGGAGTTTCAGATCGTAGTTCCTGTCCTGGTACTATCGCGGGAGGGACATCCTTGGTGACGACCAACGGTCCCAGGTGCAAGAAGGCTTTGATATTTGCTAGAGCGCGCTGCCAAGTCCATGCCGGAAGCACCAGCTCTTGTACCGGCAGGATGTCCGTGTACGTGTGTATAGGAGAGAAGGGATCCAGAAGTACGCCACGAACGACGAGCTCTAGGTTACGGCGGCGGTTGCCGTCATCATTCTCCGGCGAGATGTAGAAAGCGCGCAAAGGGATCTTCTTGCTCGGCAGAATTCGCTTTAGAGAATCATCCAAACGCTTTTCATCGTCCGGCATCGATGGCAGCGCGGGCTGCCTTGTGGCCGGACTCGAGGAGTCGGGATCAAAGTCGCTGTAAACCTTGTCCAACACCAAGCCGAGGTCCTGTTGTCCCGGAGCAGCTTCACAGTCAAAGACTCCCACTAGTCCGTCAAAACCACTTGAAGCATTCCCGACTTTGATGTCGAACATATATTTACTGAGGGGCTCGCTCGTCTGACTGTCACCCACAGCCTGTGTGCTGAGGGGCAGCCTGGCAAGTTCCAAGGACCAGCCCGCATGCGCAAGAGCCAGAGGTCGTCCAATTAGAGCGTTGGAGAAGTCGGAGAAAACATCCGGTGCGGGTTTCATTTTATTGGCAGCGCGGACGGCCATGTCCCAGAAGTCACGGAGAAAGGCTTCGTCCTGAAATCGGGCCACTAGGAGCTGGAGTTGGACGAGCTGGCGAGTTGGCTTCTTGCTGAGGTCAGGATCCTCGGATGGCGGTTCGGACGGCAACCAGGTCGGTAAGCTCTGAGTCCCATTATGACCGACGAGTCGAACCTCGCGATAGAAGGTGCCGTCCTGCAGAAACAGCTGGAGGCCCTGGTTGGCGTAGTTGATGAGCATCCAGCCCCAGATGGGATTTTCCCACTCGTCCGCTGGACGCCAGAGCGGAAACGGTTCTTTCAGCCCGCGTGATGACATGTCAGGTCGCCTACTTGTAGTGCCGTCGTCTTGGTCTTCAGTTGGATCAAAAGGAACGACAAACGCCGCGTTCAGCCGAGCCTCTTGGCTGTAGATACCTTGGCACGCCTCGTAGAGTCTATTCTCGTCGTCTTTCGTAGCCATTGTGAGGTATTGCTCGCCGGGCTTGTTCTGCCGGGTCTCCAAGTCTAAATTTCTACTTCTCAGCTCGCGTGGCATCAGCAGACTTGGAGCTTGGACGACTTGGACTTCCCTTGTGGTAATCCTCGTAGTATTCTCTTGTGTGGCACGCACTGCAGAGGGTCACATAAGAGAGTGTTAAAAGAGTTTAATTCTCATCGGATGGGGGAGTGGAGCTCCTTATATACATATGCAGCATCTAATCCTTATCAGGGAAGCTAGACCGATCAGGGCTACCCTATCTTTTGACACCTCGTACAACTGCATTAGAGCCATTTTAATGTATTTTAGCCCGTAGCCCAATGCCTCTTCAAGCGGAGTTGGAATGGGAATACGTAAACTATTGGCCAGTTGCGCCAGTCTATTCGCTGGTGGCTGCGGTCACAATGCAAATAGTCGCCTGCGCGTCGACGATAGTCCATGTCTTAGCTCTGCTGGGATGCCTGCGCTGCCTTGATTGATTCCCGGAACCGATTCGGGAAGGGTATACGGCGCGAGCTTCGCCCGGCGGCAGATCAATTGGCATGACGTTTCCAAATAACAAACAAAAGCCCGTTCTGGCACGGGACGGTCTCCGCAGCTCACCCAAGCTCCCGTTCATCACCACATGCTTCTTCTTGGCCACAATTCTGTCTTATGGACCAAAACTCGCCTTTCATCGGCTTCAAGTTCACGCATCTAAACTGGCAATGGGCAACACAACCACCACTGAGCAGGTTGTGTCGGCCTGACAACAGTCATTAACCCGTTCGCGAAAAAGAAGCTGAGGTTCTTCTGAAGCGGACCCAACAACATTCTCCGCCTTGAAACTCACTCATTCCGCGCAGATGTCTTCAATGCTCTCGGTCTCAAGTCTGGTGAGAAGAATGTGGGCCATGTCCTCGCCTACCCGTCCCAACTCACCTCCATCATCTATAAGGTCAAAGTAAGCACCTTGAAACTTCCCCATCGTCCACCGCCTCTGATAATATCATATTTCTGTCTATCATCGACGTCCGTACGGCGACTGTGCCCTCGCTATAGCTCTGGTTATTTCGCCCCTTCACCTCCGCAACTAGCTTGAAGGATCTCCAGCCGCAGCTGGTTACTTGAAGGGCTATGTTGACAGGATCAAGGAACTGGCCTTTCTCTACCTGATGGTGTAAGTTCATCTGTTCCTGCCCCCGTATGCTTCCTTTGGTCGTCAGTAATGCTAAGATATTACGTTTCCAAACATGCTTCCTTTGGACGGCAAGACATACATTGTCGAGTGGGCACTAAGGAATCAGGGTGCCTGGCAGCCCATCCACGAACTGACACCGGGGTCTTTCATAACTAACACCAGCCTCGGCTCCATGTATCACGTAGATGCAAAGAAGGTAGCGGTCCGTCTCCTCGTCTACCACCATCGTGAATGAGAGCACCGACAGAGCTACTGTCCGGACATCGGTCACGGCTACGTAAATGCCTGAGGATGCGGAGGCAGATCGCAAAGACAGGCGCATTGTGGTCTAAGCGAGTTGCCTTGTCAGCGTAAACGGCGTCCTCGCTGATGGAACTAATTTCAAGTCTCTGATGGAGAAACCGCGAAAGCTAGGATTGGGCTACACGGTCTGGTAGTTCTCTCAGCTAGGTATTCGGCGAGACGAGCCAGGCACCAGGAACATTATCTACTCCACAAGCTGCACAAGCTCGACAGGCGAGATCCTTCCTATGCATCATGATTGATCCGAGTTGGCGGGAAACTGAGCAAGCTGGGGCTGTCAGAGGTTTTGAAGCTGTCCCGCTGTCCTGTCAGTTCTCGTCGAGGCTATGTGCCAGATGAGGGCTTTTCCGGGAAATTCAGAGCCTGGGTGATTTGTCTATTCTCCTGCTACATACCCTCGCTATCATGACATTATGGCCTCGCAGGCGACCTCTGCATTACCAAGGTGGTCATACACCGACCGAGAGATAAGCTGTCAGGATGCAGCTATCAAGGGCACAACGCGGTCGTTCTACGTCGTGGCCCCAAAGTCTAGCTTTCCCCAGGCATTTACTCTGTTTACCCGGTACCTGGGAGCAACGCCGAGGTTACCATCCTACCTTATATCGCTTTGAAGAACCGCCTCGTTCCGTGGGATCGCGAGCCCACGTACATCGTGACAAACGGGATAAGGGGGATGAGAGACGCCGTACACCATGGCTGGCCCTTCTTATCTTTACGGTCTCTAAGCTCAGGATTGAACCGGAAACGGTTAAGAAGGTCATGTACAGGCTGCCTCCCGATGTGAAAAAGGAGCAGAGTAACACCTGCGCCCTCCATATGCGATATTTGAAGGATGTCACCACAACAATCTCCTACGACTCTCCAGAAGATGACCTCGACGCTACCAGTTCCGTTCAAGTGATACTTTTGGAACCGGATCTATCCGCCGCCCTCTTCAGTGACGGCAGTTAACATACTACGGAGGACAAGAGCCTCGTGTGTCTAAATACAAATGCCTCTCTCACCTCCGGGAGACAACCGCAGACGGAATGGCAGTCGCTAGAACGTGGAGGAAAACGATGACGACCAGACGTTCTTTAGTATCATCATTTCCCCTCGCACGTCTTCCATTGGAGCCTATGTGCCCACCACGACCATCGTCCACTTTGTGTCTCTGACAATGGTGTCAGGGCTTACCCCGTCGCTTCCTCCGTCCCAGCGAGTGGCAGCACGTAGCCTGTACCGCTAGACATTTACCTGTCTACCGTCCAAGAGCCTCACTAGCTCATTCGATGTGATAGCAAATCTCGGCAGTAAGCTCACGGTACTGCAGCCAGGTAATCGTTTATTCTACGTTCTCTTCATTCCTAATCTGCTTCAGGATATACTAAGATGTGATGGAAAATACCGATATTAATCCGGTAGATATAATAGAAGGTATTCGCTGACCACTAATTTTATTTCCTTAGCTACGGACTATTGGAACCGCTACGTACCGCCGTCTCAGAGGGCCTCTACAACCTTTCATCAGTGTCCCTCGTTCTTACATCGAACAAAGCACGCCTAAGCCCTCATTCAACCTTTGAAGTCCAGACCGAGGTCATGCCAGGTCCGCTCAAGTAGAGGTTGACCTGCACAGCATAGATCTTGTTATTGTAGTACTGAACCACTTCCAAAACCTCGCCAGTGGCAGGGGCTTTCTCTAGCAATCCTGTGCCGCCCTCTGCCAATGTGACATTGGTCCACAAGTCCTGAGCCACCTGAGGCGCACTCAGCTCGTCAGGAATGAAAGCAGAGATATTTCCATACGGATACACGAGACCGGGAATAATGGCGCCAGTGACGACAATGCCGGTCTCTTCGTCAATCACTAGGTTCAGTCTTGCGTTCTTGTCGGATGGAAGGCCCGGGAAGTAGCATCCAAGAGGGTCATACGAACCGTTTCTGTTCGGACCAGGATCAATCACCCTCCCTCCGACTTCAGTGAACTGACAGCCGTCCGCCAGCTTAGCTTCGAAAGTTGTGTTGGGGTTGAAAGTAGCCGCGCTGACCTTCTCCAATGTCTCTCTGGATGCCTTGGTCCGATTGGAAGGCAGATCCGCCAAAAATTCCGAATTCTCTGCAAGCTCTGCCGCCGAAAAGGTGAAGCCATGGTCACCACGTGAGCGGTTGATGTAGATTTCCAGCTCGGTGATCTTGTCATCGACGACCTTGACGCGGCCTCGCAGGACTGATTGAAGCTCATCGTTCCCTTCACTGACTGCAAGGGCGAAGTAAGCTGAGCCTACTGTGGTGTCGATTGCAAGAAGGCTAGGCTTGCCGGCCCTGGTAATGGTGCGCCATGCAGTCATGAAACCAAGAGCTGCGGGATGGGAATTTTCTGTCGCGCGGTATTGTGTTGCCAGCGGCAGAGTGTCAGGATTGTGGGAAACCATCGAGTCCAGAATGTCGTAGATAAGGACTGTCAACTTAGCCCTAGCACCTTGATCACTGGAGCTGCAATCATCGCGTTTTGAAAGCTGAGTAGGAGCGGCAAGGGCTGAGCCAAAGGCCGCAGCCACGGCGAAGATTGAAAATCTCATGGTCAAAGAGACAACGGAACTGAGACGTATCGAGGCAAGCTACAGTAGATTGACTTGTTGGCAAGGCTTGTTGGTTAGATCTTGTGGGTTTAGAGGCAGGAAAGACACAGCTTATATAGCAATCGATGAAGAAACCTCTCACTGGTCATGACCCAAGGCCGTGTACATCACCATAATCCCGGCTAGTGCTCATTGTTCCGCATGCCCACATGCCGAATTTGTCCAATATTGTCACAACCTGCCTTGGTTGAGTTGGTGCCAGTCGTGGGTTTCACGATGCTCAGGATTTGCCCACGCCTTTTCCCGATACGCAAACTGCAGAAGCATCGGTCTAACTATTTCGGAGTAAGCTTGCCAAGGCGTAGATGGCCCGACTAAGAATTACTCAAAATATCTATGAGCTCGATTAATGTTCCCACTTGGATTCTCTATTACTGAAGACTCTGGCAGCTAAGAATTGCGCTTGTAGATCAATGCAGACAGCTTACCAAACCACTACAACGTGCTGCTGGGAGACTGGCAATTAACGACATGACTCATGAGATTCTTCCCCAGCTTTTTAGCGCAACTTCTTTAAGCTTCCCCGCATCTAAGGGGGAGCTATTTCCTGGGGAACATCCTAAGATTCATTTTCGCTAAGCTTTTGATTCACATAACCAAGTTCTTCACTCCACATACCGACGTACAGCTTCCACATGCCGACAAATGGCGCTCCACATCCCGCCAGTTCTTCTAACTTGCATCTCCTGCACATTACCTTGGCTTTCTGACTCACACTACAGAAAGCGGTATATCGGTACAAATCTACCGTATGTTCAATCGACCATATTGGCCACGTCTGAGCGTCAAGACATGGTGGCCGCGTTGTGTAGCTCGGTTGCGGGCAGGTTCCGGATATCAGTATAGGATTATTGCTTGTAAGAGCCCCAGGCACTTCAATCCAGGATTTATGCGAGTTCTATGCCACTTCCAAGATACCCTAAGCAATGGTTTACTGTTATTGTTATGCTGGAGAGCTGAGCGATTTGGTCATCTTCTATGTCTCGTAACAATGTAGATTAACGACGTTCTCTATTCCTTAAGAATTACTTCAATTAAGCCCGGATGTCTGTCTGAGTGTATATAGTAACTAGAGCGAAGCCATAGGATCCAGTAACAGTAACTGTCCAGAGCCTGTGTTCACGTATGGTCTCGTTATGCTTCCCTGACAATGATAACGGTGGATCAAATCGTGACCGGACAACATCAGTAAACGGGCAACTCACCATGTCTATGGTAGCAACCCAGAGAAGTGGCTTAGATCTAAAATTGGCATAGAGAGCGGCTTGTAGCCTTGACTTGTATAACTCGTTCTCGGTGATCTTGGCTCGGTCTGCAATTGACTCCGATGTTCAACGCATTGGCCCCAGTTCCAAATTTCACCTTGAATCTCATCTTTAAGCCCGGCGAAAAAACAAAGCAAAGGACGTCTCCTCCGTTATCTTTTCCCATCGATGGTCATATTGTATTGCGTAAGCTCTTGCACTCCTATTTTATCTTAGCCGTTGAACGTTGAGAGCAACAACCATGCCAACAACAGCACGCCATGGGATTTGCTTTGTTATGCGATAACTACCCGTCAAGCTAGGTCCCCTGCAGTTAGGATCATTTACTTATCTAAGAAAATTTTGAAGCAATTTTAATGATCTCGATTTGGAGGGCTGAAGCTCATATAATGGATGACCTCCATCTTGTGAGCGGTATCTTAAGATGAATTTAGCGGTCGCTCTGTGGGTCCAGGGTAGCTTTTACATGCAGCACGGATCTTAAGATGCCAGTCCCACTTCCCGAACGTGGGGTAACTTTTTATGCCTGGGGGTCAGTTCCAGGTTCGGCAATAATTATCACACCGCCCTCGAAAACAGTCACGTTCCAACCGTGACCTTCAGCACATCTATCAGAAATCCTCAACACCACAATTGCGGGCCTTTATGCATCACAGGATGTCATCTTCAACGGATTGTAATAACAGCGCATTCTGCGCCCACTTGCGTTTAATCTGAAAACAAAAAAACACCTGCTTAAGAGACCGGCGGTATTGGGATGTGCCCACGAATACGCTGCCAAATGATCTAGTAACATTATGCTCCTCGCAATCCCATCAACAGGACGCCTTCGTGGAGCAACAATCAACTCCGGACCCAATATGTGCCCGCAAACGCTGTTAATAAAGCTCTCATGCTGATAGTCTAATTAGTCCTGTCGAAGGAACTCCGCAAGCCTCAACCAAGTCTAAGTAAATGCTGGGTATCTTGATAATCCAATCCAACTCCCTGCAACGCCATCATCTCGTGAAGAAACTGCTATCTTATGCAAGTTACTCCCCAGACGCCAAAATATCATTAATCAGCGACCGCAAGTCATTCACCTGCTCCACCGGCTTTGCCCTCAAGACCTCCCAGCTCACACGCTGCATACTCAGCATGCACAACGCCGCATCCATGTCCTTTTGCTCTTTGTCAATGTCGTCCACACAGCCCGCAACAGCCTCCTGCATTAGCACAACTGTATCCTGGAGCGCTGGCTCCTGTTCCGTCTGGTCATCTACCTTCTTTTGAGCCGCTCTCATGACAACTTCTGCTTCTTCAGCTTTGCGCTTCGCCTCGTTTAATGTCTGTTTCGCTTCGGGGACGCTCTTTCGGACTGAGGCTGGGAGAATGTCTCCATGGTTTGCGACCAGCGCCTCGAGCTCGGTGAGGGCGGCCTCGGACTCTTGGGCACTTAGGCGGGCGCTGTGGTGGATTGTTGTGGCGTCTCGGAGAGCGTTGTTAAGTGTATCCGTTTGGTCGATTCGGGATTGTGCCGCGTCGCGGTCGGTTTTGAAGAGCTCGAGGCGGCGTTGGTGTGCAGCGATGCGCTTGCGGTATTCCTCGATCGTTAGCTGTTGAGAATCAGATTGAGCCACTCGGCGTGGGATAGTCGTGTGAGTACTTACGGGACCTTTTTCTTCAGCGATTGACGAGACGATGCCTCGAGAACCTTGTTCGCCTTCCTCATCATCTGTGCCTTCTGTACCTACAGCTGGGGGCCTGGGTTCGGTCGCAGGGTTCTTGCGGCGTCTTTTGAGAGGTCGATCCTTGGACGGCGACGAGGTCATGGGCGCATCCTGGTTAGAGTCTTCCATCCCATCCTCCTCGTCTTGCAGCACACATTCCTGTGACTTCGCATGGATCTCCGACTTGACTTTATTGACAATGTTGTTGGTAACCAACCCCGTCGGGTCACGGCTCGCCTCTTCTTTGATACGAGCGACTAATTGTTGTACTGTAATCCCAACCTTTCCACTGCTGGCCAGCTGGATAATCTGGGCGAGGTTCTCGATCAGGCTCTGTCCCCAGGACCGAGGAGCATGCCCGCCAAAGAGCTCCGACGGCTCGAAGCCGGCTGCTGTACATATTCGCTCCTTGGCGCGTAAGACTCGTTTCTCGTTCTTGTTCTTGCTTGGCTGCGGGGGCGGAGTTGGTAGGGCCTTGATAGTGTCGGCCATGTTTGGTATGGATACGATCGTGGAGATACTCTAATGTTTAGTGCGTACGCGATTCAGATCATGTTGCAGGGGTGAGCCAGGGCAGATGAGATTACGTGATGCTAGTTGATTCTTCCGATTGGCCAGGATCTCTTGACCCTGATCATGTACCTGCGTTAGGTCGTAGCCAACCAGGCACGCGTCACGTCATCACAACAAATGCCCCCACCATCTCGGTCAAGCTTCCCACTTTTGTGAACACGCTACGTAGCGACCTTCAGAGACAACGTAACCCTGCGTGGAATGGCGCCAACTACAGGGCGACGCTCTTTTGCTCATCCAGATCCATCTCACCCTTTGCGTTTGCGTGCACTGTTTTCTCTAAAAGCCAAGGACGACACAGAAGGTCGGTATATAATCTGTCTTGCTCTGCGAGATAAGCTCCTGCGCCATCCAGGGACGCATCTACGGTGTTTTCAAGCATGCCACAGTCTTATGCAAGAGGAAAGTACTAAGTTCAGCGATTTAATGCGCCATGTGACCTCTGGACAAGTGTCTGACGACCACTATGAGTACGACATCTGGTGTCACTGGAACGCAAAGGTAACTGGGCATAATAACCCCCGTAAACCACCACCACCGCCAACGGATGAGCAATGGGTACAGCTCGTTTTGGATGAGACCAAAACGTGGCTCAGCAGTCTCCCACCTCGTGCACCAGGAAGTAACAGTAACACCTGGCCTACCTGGCGACAGTATCACGCTCACCAGATTGCGGCCTTCTTAGAGTTTGGGTCTCCACCGAATAAAGATGACGCCGTTGAAGTCTATTACTGCGCCTCAACCGAAGATGCCGCTAACTTGATCGACTCTGGTGCCCTGCTCGTCATCGACAACCAGCAACCGTTTCCATGGAACGGCCCGCCACTAAACTACTCTTTCCAACGCCTGTCAGACCCTGAATGTCTCCGACGCCTACAACCTCGCGATCCCACGGGCAATCGACCAATCAACACGCGTTCTTTCGAAGCAACAATGAGAGACCATCATTGGGTTACCATTCCGACATGCCCGAGAGATACAATCGATCCAAACGGCCAAGTCACGCGTCAATCCCCCTTTTTCCGCAAGACCCTGCTGCAGATCCAGAAGAAGCTGATCCTGGGAACCCCGAGGAATGATGATAAGTGGAACGTGCTCACCATGGTGCAGTGGGTACCTGTTCCATACCCCCTTTTCTGAACACCCCGAACTCCGACATTTTCCACCGCATCGACGCCCTCGAAGTCACTGGTGCGGGACCGACCGTTCTGAGTGGCCGAAACATTGAGTTTATGCTGCTTAGTGAAGGCGGAAACCATACAGCCTCTCACGTTGACGATTTCGCACCCGGTATATTTTTTACCTGCCATCAGGGGCCTGTTGGGATTGGCTGGATCCCGCTTCGCTGGCAGGACCGGCTAAAGTGGGAACAGGAGCCACTGTCCTTCAAGGGACAGGCGCGCTACCTCGTCCTTTATCCTGGACAGACGGTATACATGCCACCCGGGACGATCCATTACGTCTTCAGAAAACTGAGCGACCCGACTCTCATCACGGGCGGCGAGGTACTTACGTGGGCTGGGCTGAGGCGATGGCTGTGCCTTCTGAAACACCAAGAGCTAAGTGAGACAGAGCCAGAAGTCACCTCGGACAAGGCAGGGAACTGGGTCGCGTGTCTTATCGAGCTCGTGAAACAGCGTCGCGAGGCACAAGACTGGGATAACATCCCCGGCGGGCGGGGGAACTTGAGCTGGTGATGAAGACACTTCAGGTTGGTTCTGTAATCGCAGCGACTGAGAAATTTCTAACGCGGACTCGGTAGAGATGGAATAATTTTGACACGATGAACGACTTTTTTGAGTTTCAGGGCTGGGACATCAACGATTTCCAGTGATGCATCTTATCTGTAGGGCGTAATGATTGCGATACCGCATTAGACGTGGCGTACGGCATTGGCGGAATGGGCACTAAAATGGGCTTACAGTACATTGATACCCAAAAGGTCATTGGATCTGGAGAAAGATAAGGAGTAACCAGGTTACAGGGGCATCTAAGTCGATGCTGGCGTTAATTACACTGGCTATTTTTGAGGCGCATTTATGTCTGGGCGTACATACAGAGTTACATAACAACTTGGACATGGCCAAGAATACATTACCATTTCACATACAGCCACTGTAAACAAGCCATTCAAATTGCAATGCATTGCAATTGCAGGATGTGAAGGGATTTACGAGTAAGAGAGGAAATCATGGAGCGGGGAAGCTCAGCAGAGGTTGGGCTCGCAAATTGGTGTAACGAAAGCAGCTAGAACCGCTGGGGTCATGAATCTCGAGAGCGCCCGGGGCGTTGCGAATCCCATTGTTTTTATGTTAAACAAAGCTTGATTATAAATAGCTTGCGGGGTTTAAATACCCTACTACGGGTTAACAATGGTAAACAGTATTGCAACAATCGCCTGTTGTGTCTGTGACATCTACAAAGCCATTCCTGATTGTCTGGATCCGATTGTTTCACACCCTTGTACCCCGTGCAGCGCTGACATACCAAGTCCTTCACTGTCACACCTAACTCTCCCCGCTTCTTCCTCAACTTCTGGTACGTTCGCAATCGTCAAGTCCGGCGTGCTAGATAGTGTACAAGAAGAGGAATGGCAGTCAACATGGTGCTCGCCGCAATAGCGACAAAGAATGATTTATTGCTTTACTTAGTCATATAGTGGCGCTTAGTCATATAGTGGCGACTGTAAAGTGAAGCTATTGTTTAACAACAAGAAGGACTTAACAATTGAGTAAGATACCCGCGGCCATAAACAAAAAGTTGTCTTTCAGTTAGAAGACCTATCTTAGTAGCTAATCTAACTCTTGACAATAATCCTGTCCAGTGCAAAGCTAAGGCTAAACTCGCCCCTATTACCATGTATATCATAAATAACAAATCCACAGGGATCGGTATACCAACCCCGCCACCAATTCCGATCCTTGGAGGCATAATACAGAACGGTCATACAAAGCATGCCTGGTCTCTGGTTTACTTTTATTTCCTTCTCCGCGTGCGCAATCCTGCCGACCTGTAGGCCATCTTTCCAAATTGACCCATCAAACTTAGTACCGACCTCTTTGATCGTTTCAGGCCCGCACTCCCAAATATAGTAGATACGCAAGTTACATCCGTCGCTAGCCCAGTACCCAAACGCGTTATTCAATCGATGATTAGTATGTGTATCCAGGCCGACATTCTCGGATTTGCATAACGGTACTTTGTTCCTGAGTGAGAGGTAGTGGTTGGTTTGCCAATACCCTGGCCAAGCCTTTTCCCAGACACCGAAGAAATTCATCCAGTCCAGTAGGTAGCTGCCATGTTCCTCTACATGCTTCTCTAAGACAATGTCTTCGGTTGTGTACGTTATGGGGGCCTTGATTGTCACGATGACGCTGGAATAATTGTGAGAATCGTTGGTGCTGGACTTTATTCCCTCTGGGGACGTAATAGAAGCCGCGATCTCCTTGTTGGCGATCTCAGTTGTTGAGATCCATAATTGTATGGTGTCCTGCTTATTATCGAAAGCCGCATTTTGTGCAGCCTCGGGGTTTTCCGCAGAATCGGCAAGGGGCATCGAAGAGATACTATGGCTGAATTCATTCCTGGTAGTTGAATAAGTCCAAGCTCCAGTCAATTCTTTATTGGTAACAAAGTCGATAAGTTGGACCGACTTGAGCTCTTCGGGTGATAATCGGTATCTCTTCGTGCTCCCTTTCTCCTTTGCGGAGATGAAGACGTTGACCGGGATTTGATGACGTCCATTGGCGAAGAGACTGATATTTTGATGATCTGGGGATACGATGTTGATGGAGATAGTACTGACTTCCCAAAGAGACATATTGAAATTAATCTAGAGAACTGAAAGATTGCCAGAGGGGAATGTAGGACGATTTTGTTGTAATGTACTTGAGGACCCAACAAGTTACTATTGAAAGAAGGAAATCTCAGGTCTCCTTTCTAGCATCAACCTGCATTATGTACCCTTTGCGAGATGATGTAGGAGCAAGGTCAAAAGGCCTTTCCACATCAGCCGAGAAGCAAAGTCGCCACGCCGAATGAAGGGATGCTTAGAAACGTTGATTGTCTTGGGACCGATTTTTTTCTTTGCTCGTTGGCTTCATCTGCAACATCCAGGAACTCGACCATGTGACGAGAAAACCGTCTATTGCTGGTTATGATCGGCGTGATCAACGGAGGATTCGATGCGTAAAATCGCCAATATCTGGTCCTGATCAGCCTCATCACAAGAACATCTGCTGCGATAACCGCGCCTTGACTGCATCCCCATGTGTAGTACATAAGTTGGCTAGGGCAGGCAGGCAGGTCAAAGGTATCAGAATGCCCCCTCTGATAACTTGGACGCATGCGGACATTTCGCAAAGTAGCAACATCGGCTGATGATCAAAAGACCAACTGGCAAGTGGCAACTGTTAGCTGCTGCTGCTGACGTGTGTGTCACGGCTCATGTCCTACAGTTCAGCTCAGAGATTAACGATCTGCTGCGGGAAAATCGATTTATACGTTGGCCCGTGTAGATCGTGAAGTTCAGCTGAGGGATTTATTGCGATCTAACCTCAAATGAGACAACTAACAAGCGGCTTGTCCCCTAGTGCATGCGGGCCTCAGCGGGCCTCAAATTTATCCTAGCAGGTCCGGGCCGCTGAGTCCGTCCATTCCACCTTGTAGTTCATTCCCAGTTATGAATTTGATATCGGCTCGTACTTTATATGATCAATTCGTACGGATAGCCGATGGCTAAATAAACCTAGAGGCTAGTGATATCAGCTTACCTTGGAAGCAACAAGAAAAGAAACTCAATCTTCGCCACTATCTAGTACAGCATCCTCTTTACTGCAATCATGTCGGCAGAACAGTCAAACCTATATTCCCAGGCCTTCAATTTCGGCAACCTAGCGGAGCACAGTGTCGACCCCCGTACAGGTCAATACAACTGTGTTATCCACCTATACCAGGCCCCAGCAGAGATTCGCAACTGTCCCCATTTCAATCTCTCTCTACGTTTTGACTCAATGAGCCTCGAGGACATTGGCTTTGGAAAAGGGTGGTCTCTAAATCTATCAAAGTATAAGCACCGTCAGTCAAGGACGCTCTCCCTGGTCACGGGTGAGCATTACCAGGTTGAGGAGACAAAGTCGAGCCTGGCGGTGAAAGATCAGAAATTGAAAAGCTTTCTGTTCGAAAAGAGCGGCGATAATTACTGCGTTATTCATAAATCTGGAGACATGGAGATTCTGTCTAACGAAGGCGACACTTTCAACGTTACAGTCCCTGTAAAGTTATTTGCTGCCAACGGTCGGTCCCTGGATCTTGAATGGACCAGCTTTGGCGAGACCCCTCGATTGTCTCGAGTCAAAGAGGGTACAGAGGTTCTGCTCAATATTGATTATTCGGATTTCGAGGTTGATGTGGTTATATCTCCTGATGCTTCAGCAAAACCATCACCCGACTAATTCGAGAGGACGAAGATGTATTGACGGAGCTGAAACTACCGTCGGATAGTGATTTTGCTGCATCTCCCTCGTGGAAGTTTGAGTACGAGCACAGTGGGGCATTCCTTTTGATTCGTCAACTGACCAGCCCAGCTGGACTTGTGGAGGAGCTATCCTATCGGCACGATGGCCATCGACTACCAAAGGGAGCTCCCAGGACCCGGATACCGTACGTGATAAGTCAAACCTTGCATCCTGGAAAGCATCAACCCGAGATGACTACGACATACGAATATTCTGATTTGAATTTCCTCAGCTATGGGGGCGTGAACGACTGGGATCCCAACGGGGATAATCTCTTTAATGCTCGCGCAAAATATCAGTACACTTCCACGGTCCAGGTCGAAGGCGCGGCAGAGATCACCTACACATATAACAAATTCCATTTGATGGTTTCTTCCCGCCGACAGCAAGACACAAAGTCCGTGACGCAGAGAACGGAGTATTACGCACTAGAGGAGGAATCATTTGAGAACCAACCTGCCCAGTATCAGCTCCCGAAAACGGTGGAGATAACCTACGAAGACTCTGCCATCAAGGGCGCGTTGAGAACAGAGAAGACGCACTACTCGTTTGACGTATGGGGTAACCCGACCGAGACCACGGAGAAGAATGGTTCCAAGACGATTCGAGAGTATTACTCTGAGGACGGTGAGACAGGGCTTTGCCCAGCTGATCCCCGAGGGTTCAGGCGCTATCTGAAGAAGATATCACGCATACCAGCAACAGATGGGTTGACAAAAAACAAGCAATTTCGTTACACACAATTGCAGACGGTCCAAGATGCAAATCGCGACAAATACTTTGTTGTTGTTTGTCAGGAGGCATCCTATGAAGGCGATCAAATGCGCTCACGCTCAAAATATAGCCATGTAAATGATACTGGGTCTAGAGATCATGGTTCTATTCAAGCGCAAGTTTCTTGGATCGGTGGGCAGCACGAAATGACAAAGGATAAGGTACGGGAGTATCTGGACGGTAAAACCTGCAAAGAGACCGTTACAAGTACCAGCTTCGACGGTCACGTTGTCAATGTTGAAACCTCTACTTGCCTTTACACCGGTAGGGTTCTTCACAACAAAGATCAGCATGGGACCGAAACAGTGTTTAGATATGACAGCTTGGGCAGCCTTGTTGAAGAAACAGTGGCGCCGGCGACGGCATACGAAGCAAGTCGGAAGAGCAAGTATCTTGTAGACGAAGAGGGTGTCATATATGGAGTCACCAAGACGGATGTAAAAGGCATTCAAACCAGGTTTATCACCGACGGTATGGAAAGAGTCGTCCAGATGGAAAAACAAGATGTTGCTCAACATGACACTTCAGCTGCGAAGAGAATGTTCCGGGTCATGCAAAAGAATTCCTACAACGCAATCGGACAACGTGTTCAAGTTGGCAAGATGGACTGGCTCATTCAGGATGGTGAGAGTACACCCCAAAAGATCCTAGCAGTGGAACGGACCGAGTATGACGACTGGGGGACAGTTTGCCGACATGTGGACTCCACAGGCGTTGTACATCTCGCCGTAAAGGATCCGATAACCATGACGCAAAAGACCGGCATTTCGGGCAAGGGGATGGTGGAGACCAAGTTTAACATTTCCGGAAAGCCCATTGAGACCCTGATGCGCAGATCAGATGGAGCAATCCACGGAAAGACCAACTACGGATATGATGGCTGGGATCGGCTTATCGAGCAAAAGGATTCGTTGGACCGCATCACGAGATACACCTACGACAGCTTCGATCGAGTCGTTGAGACGTTGGGGCCCGATGGCAGCATCTCTAGAACACACTACGCCTCCCATAGTACGGCTTCTCTTCCAACAATGATGGAAATCGACCAAAGGGTTCTCGGTCAGCAGGACTATGACGGCCTTGCGAGGTTAACAAGCAAGACGGCTGCAAAACGAACCTCGGTGGCCATCTATGACTCAGACGGGCCGAATCCCACTAACATCACGACAGCTAACGGAGATCATCATACCTTTTCCTATGATCCTGCCCTGAATCATGCTCTGGTAAACACCAAGAGCGACGACGGTGAAGTGAAGTTTGAGCACGATAAGCAGACGGGGGCAATACTCCGACTTGAAAGCAAGACCTCCATCATCAAGCGGATATACTCACCATCAGGTTTGCTTGCGCGGGAAATATTTGAGAAGCCAGATGGAAGAATTCTATCTGCTTCCTCAACATACTCCCTGGCCGGACTCCCTTGCTCCTATGTAGATGTTCATGGCCAGAAGCGCGAAATACAGTATGACAGACACGGCAGAGTAATACAGCTCGCTCAAGAAACGGTCAAGGTTGAGCTCAAGTACAACGGAGAAAGTCTGGTTTCTGAAACCAGCATCCGAGACGTTGACGAAGAAGGAGGAGGAGACCACGGCTTACAGATTCAGGTGGTCTACGATAATTTCGGCCACGAGATTGAGCGATGCATCCGCCGTGATAGTGACAGTTCTTTTATGTATCGGATACGACGGACGTTCAACGTCGCGAGCTTGATGATCAAGCGCGTAGTGGAAGATGGCCAAGGCCGTGTGTTACGAGATGAGGCCTTTGCATATGACGTGCGAGATCGCTTGATAGACTATGAGTGTGAAGGATCCCAGCCAACACAAGACGAAAACGGATGGAAAATACGCAAACAGTCTTTCGGCTTTGATGGCCTCAATAATCTTGCCGAGATTTACACGCTCTCTGACCGTGGTTCCGAGAACACCAAGCACTACTTGTATGATCCAGAAGATCCAACAAGACTTACCAGGATCACCAACGCTCACAAGGACCTCCCTGAGGCTATTGACCTTTTATACGACGATAATGGCTGCTTGATTCGTGACGAAGAGCAACGTAGGCTTCAGTATGACACATATAAGCGGTTGAGTGCCGTCTATGACTCTGCGGGTCAAGTCATGTGTCGATATCACTACGATGCTCTTGGTCAGCTCATCCGTCAAGAGGCACCGGGCAAGCCGGACACCGAATTATACTACCATGACGGGGCTCTCATTGCCACCAGTCAAGGCGGCTCCAAGACGAGCTACGTTACAGATGGTCACGTATACTGGGGGAGGTTTTCCACGAGGGCGATCAAAAGTCCAGGGTCCAACTCTGGGCTCCCGACTCGAACCAGTCTGTTCTAGCCACTGTACGAAGCGGTGATGATGGTTCGGTCGAGCATCATGGGTACACTCCCTATGGACTCAGTACAGGATCATCACCCTCCATCGGATTCAACGGCCAGTGGCGAGACCCTATCACAGGATGGTATCACGTTGGCAACGGCTACCGCGTGTATAGCCCGGCCCTGATGCGCTTCCATGCCCCCGATTCCTGGAGCCCGTTCGTCTCCCACGAGATCAACCCTTACACGTACTGTCGCGGCGATCCTATCAACAACAGCGACCCTAGTGGCCACATGACTGTAACGGGCCGAGATGCGGTCGTCATGGCTGTGGGATTCGGCGTTTCGATTTTGGCAGGACTTCTGACGGCGGGTGCTGGTTTTGCCGTGGAGCTGGGCGTGTCAATTGCCGTGGGTGCCGCCTCCGACATAATCACAGGAGCTGTATATGATCACCTCGCAGGCCCACCTTCGATGGATGCCTCGACCATGTCGGCTGGAGCCAATTCTTCTTCCTCAACCCAGAGTAGCATCGCCAGTGAATTGGTCTTGGGTGCTATCGTGACGCTGATAGGTGCTGCGCTTGGTATGGGTATGATCCGAGTCGTGAAGAGGATCCCGAACCGCACGAAGGCGGGCGTGACCCGAAAATTCAGCATTCTGTCAACTCCAGAACTGGCAGCCGTGGATAGTCTACCTGTGCGGGAAATTTGGTTTTCTCAAGATTCCATAAGCACAATGATGACGTCTAGTGCTGGCGGGGAGATCAGTGTTGCTCAGAACGCCATGAACGTGGCAAACCAAAGCCTTGAGAACGTCCGTGACACTATTGCGCATTTCCCTATCCTGGAAGTTGTCAAGTCGCGGATCACCACAAATGGCGTTTCTGAAATCAAGTATTTATCCGTTCACAATCGTCGCCTTGCGGTATTCAAGCACGCATTACACGGCATTAGCCAAGACCAGGTACCGGTCAGGGTGTTAAGAAGTGTCGGTGACTTGTGGGAACATCGACGTAAGTTTACTACTATAAACTTTGGCCAGGATGTTGTTGTCAAAACGGGGAAAACGATAAAATATTTCCCAATCTTCAATCTTATATGGCTTATATGCCATTTTTATTTCCTGGTTTATTATCTTGATTAGTAAGGTATAAATATTAGCTAGATTAGTACTATATCTAACTGCCTTTTGTCTGCTTAGTATCGGTGACCCTAGCCATTCACCATTGGATTTTTAGCTACATATATTGTCAACGTACATTCCCCTCAAACCGAGACTGAGAGATACAATGCCCTCTTGAATGTGATACTCTTCAGGGTCCTCCGTGTCAGGATTGGTTGCCATCTTTCTCTAACCTCGCTTCCACATACCGCCTCTTCCCTAACCGCCTCCAGCAATCCTCGCTGACTATTACGAAATCCCCGGGTCAGATGCACCTGACCGTGCGTAACTTAGTTTGGTGTCCCTTATCTAATGCAAAACTAATATAAATTAACTAATTTTACTTAACCTTTCTAAGGTCTCTTAAACCTTATTTATTTACTTACTTTAGTAAGAATTAGCTAGTTATTATACTAACCCTAACTATATATATATAAAGTCCTTTTCTAGAGAAGGTTATAAGCTTTCTATTTTCTATTTTTACTATATTAAAGGTTAATGTCTTTTAATTATTATTATCTATATATAAAGCTATTACTAATAAATATATATAAGTAAAATACTTAGTACTTTTATTATTATTTAAGATTTTAATTTTAATTAAAAAGTTAATATTTTAATAATTAACTTTAAAATATATAAATTAATATTACTATTTCTCTTCCCGCTTTCTCTTTAACTTTCAATATACTTGCATTTATTAGTTTTAAAGTACTATATAGGGTACAAGAAGAGGAAGAGTAGTTAACCTAGTGCTTAGTTATAAGGTAAAGTTAAGCCATTATTTAACAAGAAGGACTTATTAATTAAGGAGGATATACGCGGCTATAAAAATAAAGTTATTTCCTGTTCAAACGACCTTGGTCGCTTCTCCTTCAATCTAAGCGCCGAGCAGAATTGCGCCCAGAGGCGATAGCGGGCTACCTCTCTTAGAGTATCCCGGTTTTAAGTTAGGCATCAAGTCCCTTTACATCTCCCGGGGCGCTCTGCTCATCTGATTGTTGAATTGGTGTTCATCCTCTGCACAGACACCACCGGCAATCTTCGTCAGGTTAAGCTGGAGATAATTTACTCTCGCGCACAGACTGGACCAAGTCCTCCTCCGGGGAACGAGGATTCATTCTTTAGTACTACCAAGTTCTTTTACAAGTGCTTCGCATACTTGCCGTCTTCTCTGGCCTGATTGCTTCTAGGCTGAAAGTGCTCCTTATCCATTGTCAAAAGCCCTATGAATCGACAACAGTTCTACCGCAACGATCGATCGTATCTTGCCCAACAGGACGATGCCACAGCTTTGATTTAATTACCCTCGTGGCAAATCTGGCCAAATTCTTGGCCACTGACGATATCTTTCTCACTTAGAATCTGTGGTCTAGTCGTCTACCATCGGACCCATAGCTACACGTAGGGGCAAGGCGTATTGTCCTTGATCCAAAACGGACGGGTGCAACATCTCCTCCAATATCATCTGCTTTAACGGTCTCCTTCATTTACTACCCTTATATCTATAAAGGTTATTATAATAAGCCTTATATCCTAGATCTATTCTTACATCTACACATAGCCTCTATCATCTTACTAGTATACTAATGCCCGCTATATCCTATCCAGAACGCTTCAAAGCCGTACTTTTCGATTTCTTTAAGACAGCGTATAAGGTTCGTCTTCTCTTTTTCGCCCCACTCACCGTGCAGACAACTTACTTCATCCTCTCTGCGCCACGCATCATCCCCTCTGCTATATACGCGTATACCAATTCTTCTTAGTCCTACCGTACGGACACTTTGTTCTGACCATTCTCTTGCCAACCTTGCAAAAGAAACAAAGGCATCAACACGAGCATTAGACATGCTATTATAGCAACCGGGGCCACCCTGAGAGTCATTGTAATGTATATCGAGGACCAGGGTCCGCAAGGAGGGAGTGAGCCAATTCCGGCAGGCTTTTTTATCAGGATTCTCATAGGCTACACCCAAAGCCAAACTTTGCAGATTAGGGAAAGCAGATACTTGTAAGGTGTTTTGGTTGTAGTCGTAACCCAACCAGCCAAGATCGAGAACCCTGAGATGATCTTTCTGCGGGGACAAAGCATCAACTAGTGCTCTGGGGTTCCAGCGATATGAAGGGTCAGGCTCATTGTGGGCCCAGTTGTATCCGTCGTAGGTCAAGTCATTAATGGCAAATTCGTGTAGTTCCTTGGGCCATTCGAGAAATCTTCTTATAGATTCCGGTCGGGCATGTAAATTATGGAATTGAACTCTGGTGAATTCAGCGGTTCTCGATTGATACTGCCGAGTCTATAAGCGAGCTGCCTTTTGGCGGCGATGCATGACTTACTTTAGTTGGTCCTATGAGAGACAGTCCAATGTCACTGCTTTCCCATACGTTTTCCAGAGATAGTTTGCTTATGCAAGGTAGTGCACAGGCTAACTTGACGATAGGGCTGTAGAATGACTGGCGGCAGACTGCTAGGTGTTTGATGTAATTTTGCAACAAGGGGCGTCGCAGGATCTCATCGCGAAAGAGCTTTTCCTGAGGTGGACAATCGAGCCAATGGATCGTAACGTCCAGTGACACATTTCTGTACATAAACGGCAGTTACAGACCCAGATGAGTCTGTATGCAGCTTCGTAACGAAACCAGCCCCTCGTTGGCGTAGAGATATCCAGGTTCTCGTCCTCATCCTCACCTCGATGTAAGTCCCAGTATGCTTCGTTTCCGATCGAGAACTCTAAGGGCTCCATCACGACACTTTGTAGAATCGGCTGGAGAACGTCGTCTGGGAGTCGCAGGAGAGGGGATATAGAATTTAGCCTGGGAGCCTGGAGAATCAAGCTGTCATTATGACAGACTTTTGGCCAATATGGCGCAGGGCTGAGAAATGGATAGTTTGGGAAAACGTCTTCTGGCTTATAGTAGATAAGCTTTCCTGAGGGCAACACGCGAAGTCGTGCCTGTTTTGACATTATGCTGTCTTGTTAAGAATATATAAAATTAAAGATGTAAACAAGGTTTAAAATTATTATCTGGAGATTAATAAGATTAAGGCGGATTTATATTAATCCTTAATATCCCTGTCTAGTTAAATCTCTAATTATCCTTACTTACTTACTGCTTACTTCCTGTCCCATTACCTGTAAATTATTAGTTTAGTTTTATAGCAGGTATAGGATAGGTAATCAAGGGGGCTCGAATGACCCGTACGAGTCCTTTACACCTTGCTCTCGTAATTGGTCCCGATTTCTCTCCACAAAGTACCCTCACTGGGCAATTCAAGACCTGTGTAGTCTCGTCGTCCAGACTTTAGATGCTGCAGAATTTCTCGAAGACTTGGAGCCCGCAGTATTTCGAAACAAGTCAAAGGAGTGGCATTCACAGCTATCCAGACTTTTGCTATCTAGCCTATTCAACAACCACCAAAGATTAAGACTTATGGGTGCTGATATCATTCCCTTGCAAAATAGCGAGTGGGTATCGCCCTGCAGTGGTCCGATATATTTTGAAACCGATGGCATCAGCGTTCCATGCTCTGTTATTGTTCATATTGTCGACGCCGAAGCATAAAGCGACCCAGCTGATATAGCCTTTATGCTCAGCTTGGATTGAGGCCATGCAGCCCGCCCGACGTAGCTCAACAAATTATCAGGATGCATGCTGCCAACTCTCCTGACCCCGGATGGAGTCGCCATGAGCTTGTAGAACATGCTGTCTTTCTCTTCAACTCGTCTGTCCAGCCTCCCGGAGAATCGCATCTTTCGTTTGTTTCTGCAACTGAAGAGTTCCACAGGGGCTCCTCACTGTGTATCCCCGGGGGGTTTGGTCATGGTACTGCCGAGGAAGGAATAATGAAGACCCCGGAGGCCAAATTTCCATTTATCCATCCTGATTACATGAATATTCTGGAGGAGAAAAAGGGCTAGACTGGCTGGCTTCGAAACTTGTTTGGCCTGTCAAGAATACCTCGAATTCACATTACTCACCCTAGTTTCCCCGGGCGAATCCAACTCAGTGAAGAGTTCAAGTTCCTGTGCAGCACGTGCCCCTCCTCAGACATCCTTTGTCTCTTACAGGAAAATTGGAACGAATACTCAAAGTGGATCGAAGATTTTGGTCAGTTATATGAGGATGACTTGTCGAAGAAGGCCATTGGGGACAACCCATCCTGGGAGGTAGAATGCCAAATTGGTCGATGCACTCCCCTGCAGAAAAGGGTGCTTCCAGGTCTAGACCCAGTAGTCAACCAGTGCTCTCTTATCCCGATATTGTCGCTCTCAGATCCAGATAGCTCGACATGGTGTTTTCTTCATGCTTTTGGCCTATCAACAAAGCGAAACCTTTGCGATTACCTTCACTGTCTTCGAAGTATAGCGGGCCATTTTCCATCTGAAGACATTGTGCATCATATATATCAACAGACACAGATCGAGTAAACCTTGGAATCGGCCGTTTGCCAAATGTGAGTCGGTGTCGGTGAAAGATGGCGATTGGTCAACAGTATGCATCGTTGTCAGTTTGCCGAATGTCAGTGCTCAAGTTAATCGAGGCGAGTGCAAGAGGAAATTTGTGGATCGTTGATAAGTAGAAATATGCGACGAAGGATTCCTACTACATAGCCACAATGTCTGTTTTCGGCTCCGGAACTTTAGATCGCCGACCGTACGGACGAGTTCAGTATCTGAAATAAAAGGTGTTAGTATTATGTCGCACAGGATCACAACTAACGCAGTTTTGGCTGACCTGGCAGAAATTAGCGGCGTTCTTCTTGATGAGGTTCTCGATTTATGCTTACATTTCTTACCAGTTTGGTGTGCGGAGTACATGAGGAGCACATATAAGGACTCCTTACTTATAAAGATGTGACGGAATTTGATAACAAACACGCCAGGGACAAATCGACTAGGCCAGCAGCCGAAACATCCAATCAGGTGCTTCTGCGTGGCAATGCCTACGTGGAGATTGGACCTTTCCATGGTTTCACAAGAGCGTAAGGACAGTCACTTGCCATCGTGGGCAGCGCGGTGTCTGTCATATTTAATCATCAGAGCGACAAGGCTGATTGAAATGCTGCAACACCAGACAACCCATCTGGCTTGGGGGCATAACTATCTTTCATTCGGCCACAGCCCATCGAGATAAGACGGGCCAGGCGCTTATTGATTCGATTATTTGCCTCTGGTGGTTGAGTTTTCCATTGGACAAACAGCGAGAGGGGTAACGTCTCGCAACTCCGTTGGCCAATATATGGACAACATTGGTCACACAGGATTGGTCACAAATATGCGGCCACCTGTGGGAGGCCAACCGTTGCGATGGCCTGACGAGGCATTTTTGGCTGTCTGTTGTTTTCACCTGCGGCCCGCCAAATTATCACATAAGAAGTGGCTCAAGACCTGAACCTCAAGCTGTACTCTTACTCATCATTTCAACTCTTACGCAGCCTCAACAATTCAACTCTTAATCTCAAGATGGATATCAAAGACGTCTCCAACGAGAGCAAGTACATCGGTTATCTGAAGCAACTTCAGGGCGCTGCAGAGCGAGCCGCGCGAAGAAAGGGTCAAGAAGTGCGAGATCACCCTCCTTCTCAGCAACTCGTCTCGTCCTTCTTGATGAAGCTCATGGCCAATTCATATCGCTCCCAGTCGGACGAAAACACAATCGCCACCACGCAGGTCCCAGCGCCTTACCCACCATGCATTGTTTCCGCCAACGACCTGGAAGCCATCATGATCTCCGACATGAGACTCGAAACCCATCACCGAGGGAAGAAGATCATGCTGCGCGTCCTCACGCCCCCGGACCGCATGACCGCGGTCATGGCCATTGTGGAGGATGAGAAGGGTATCGCTGTGTTGCTGCAGCTCTATCACCAACCTGAAGAGACCATCGTCCCTGCCACTGAGATCCTCAGCCCGAACATGGTCTGCATCCTCAAAGAGCCCTTCTTCAAATGCGCCACGGACGGTACATACTCGCTGAGAGTCGACCACCCGGGTGATATTATCTGGCTGGACGGAGCTGATGACCGCATTCCCTCGCACTGGAGGCCATCGATGGTGATCACAGGCAAGAGTAGCACAGATATTCGAAAGGAAGGGAACGACGCTGTACAGTCCAAGAAATGGGCTGAAGCACTTCGACTGTATGTCTATCACCTCGGCTTGTCTGACTCTGAAGATCAGGCCAAGCAGTTGGGCAGCCAAGAGCACGTAATTGACAACAGTCCAGGTACTCTTCAGCTATTCAAGCGGGTCAAAACGTTCAAGAGAGGCAACTCGCTTTCCTCAACCGCTCATTTGTAAATATGAACATGGACCGACCGAAGCAGGCCCTGTTGGATGCTGAGAAAGCTACCAATCCTGTGATGCCATCCGAAAAATCTCTCTTCCGCAAGGCTCGAGCATTGTATGAGCTCGGAGACTATCAGCAGAGTCTCGAGATGCTGGAGAAGCTCACACAGTCTTACCCTGAAAATAAGGCAGCGCGCTCCGAGAAAGACCGGCTCAACGAGCGGCTTAACGAACAGCGAACAGGTGAGTACAAATTCAAGCAAATGTATAAGCAGGCGGAAAAGACGCCTCCCTTGATCGACTGTGCCACCTTCTCAGCTTCTGTAGAAATTCGCGAGTCGCCTGGCCGGGGCCAAGGGCTCTTCACCACCAAGGCGGTCTTAGCCGGGGAGCTTCTGCTCTGCGAAAAGGCATTCTCCTACAGCTTTGCCGGCGATGAGCAGTCCACAAAACAGACCAAAATCCTGATGAATCTTGCCACCAAGAGGATGGTAGTGGGTGGCCAAGCACGTCTCTCGACCCTAATTGTACAGAAACTGTACCACAACCCATCGTTATCCGCCGAGTTTGGAGACCTTCACCACGCCGATTACCAAAAGGCTACGGTCTTGGAGATTGACGGAACCCCTGTAGTTGATTCGTGAGTTGTCTTCTCCCACTTTGGCTGGTGAACCAGTTGAGCCAGGCGGCTAACCGACACTTAGATTCCTGGTAGAAAAGATTGTCTCCCTTAATTGTTTTGGTGCTCCAAGGACGAGCCGCGAGTCATTCCTCCAAGCCACATCCAGCAGCAGAGATATGACGAGTGGCAAGGACCTCAAGCACACAACCTCGGGCATTTGGCTTCTCGCTTCCCGTATCAACCATTCCTGTGTGGGCAACTGTCGACGCTCCTTCATTGGAGACATGCAAATCGTGCGCGCGACGAAGGATCTCCCTGCTGACACTGAACTCTTCTTCTGCTATCGTCTTCCTGTGCCGTTCGAATCTTACCAAGAGACACAAAAGGGCTTGAATCATTGGGGATTCACGTGCAACTGCGAGCTATGTTTGAGTAAGAATGTCACGTCTAAGTCCGTCTTCCAGAGACGCAAGGTGCTTGCCGGCGACCTCCAAAGGTTTCTTGATCACCCTGGCTCCAGCAACGAAGCCAAGTCAAGTCGGCTCATGAAGGCTCTCGAGAAAACCTACCCGACAAACAACGACAGCGCCATTCGCCTAGAACTCTGGGAACCCTACTTCGCCTTCGGCGCCCACCTGCTCAAGAATAACCAGCTGAATATTGCGGCCAAGATGATCCTCAAGGGCCTTGAGGCTCTGGGGTACAGCATCATTGCATGTCCGCCCAATGACATTACGGATCGGCCGCGACTCGAAGTTGAACGATGGGGGGTGGCGAATGACGCTGTGCCGTGGGCATTCAACAACCTGGCGAATATGCATGGCCAACTTGCTCCGGAACTATGCTCGGCAGCAGAGCATTACGCTGAAGTGTCTTATACCATGGTCGTGGGCGAGAAGGAAACCTGGCCCGAGGTGTTTTCGGGTTCTTCGTGATGGATGCGCCATCTGGCTTTCTGCGGTTTGTCACTCTGTAGTGGTAATAAGGATATGTTAAGTGCAAAGGTTTTAATGCGGAATGTTGAACTGCATTTCGATAGCATTGTTCTTCCCCCTTCCCATTTCGTCACTGGGATCCAGAAGCATGAGGTGGCATTAAGAGATAAGGCAAAGAATTATACTTGCCGCATACCCGCATCTGAATTATGAATAGAATGCCGTTTCCAAAGTTCGTATTACAACCCTTGTAATCGGCGTTAATGGCTATCTACCAATGTTAGCGAACCAATTACTGTTTTTAAATCATGTTAAGTATGCATCCGACTATCCGGATCCCCGCATCATCACAACAGCGTCGTAACGATTGCGGGTACTCCTCGTAATATGAGAAACAAAATGTGCAAGGGATACGGATGTTGCGGAATAGACTCAGTTTGTACACAGAGATAATAAATCTATAGCTAGAGAAGGATACAATCCAGTATCTTCGACACACAAGTTCTAGGTGACCGCTACCAAGATCTCTGAAAGCAGACTTTCAATATGCATCTGTTTCTCCCATTGTTTCTGACTACTCGAGTAGTAGCCGGCACGATTGAGTTAGCATCGAGATCGAGTGCATTCGACAATGACTCTGCCTATTCTCAGTCGGCCAGTTCTGCTCTTACACCGCTCGGATATGCTGCGGCCTTTGTTAATACCGATGTATTGGCTAGTCGAGAGGGTTATCTGGAAGATTTCGCATTAGTCGATTACGACGTTAACGCATGTGCGCGACGGTGTAACGCCAACAAAGAATGTGTTGCTTTCAATATTTACTTCCAGCCCGATCACCTCAAAACTTCGTCAAATAATGAGACGGCGGTCATCAAGTGTGCTCTATGGTCTAATACACTAAGTCTCCCGGATGCAGAGATTGGCAGTGATGTTGTTGCCGGAAGTAATGCTTACAATCAAGAAAAGGCTCTAGGTGGTACAGGGCCTGGATCAGTACAGACACTGCCAATCAAGTTTCCTAGCGTGACGCAACTTGGGGATACTTACTATTTCGTGGAGCTGACATGCGATGGCCAAAGGTTGCCTGTTATGCTTGATACTGGCTCTGCTGATCTGCTTCTTGTATCCAACGAGTGCCCGAACACCGCCACTAGTGGATGTTACAACAGCACGCCTTTCGAGATCCAGGTAATAGCTCCTCTGCGAGAACAAGGAATCATGCTTGTGTGGCTAGTAACTAATAAGCATACATATATATAGCCAACGACAAATATGCCAGGAAATCAAAGTTTCTTTACAATTGTTGGGACCGGGCCAGTATTCGGCAATCAGTCTATCTTGGATGTTCAATTTGGTACAAAGAACATTATTGCAAGAGACCTGGCTGTCGGTAAGCTATTTCATTGTTCCTGATATAGAGGAAAAGGATAAAAGTACGAAGTCTGATATAAAATGAGATAGGTCTTGTTTACAATGCTGTGCAGATGGAGTTTCAGAATGGAAGCTTTTCTGGAATACTAGGAATGGGTCTCCGAAATGTTTCTCGCCAGTTCTACCAGTATCAAAACTTACCACCATTCGATACCTTGGTAGCACAAGAAAGGCTACTTGCACCCAAGTTCTCAACAGTATTCCCGCGATACGTGGATCCAAACAGTCCGAAAGAAGGTCGTTTGACTATAGGTGGCATTGACAAGGAAACCTCGAATGGACGGAAGATAACATACAGCGACATAGTGGACAGCCCCAAGTAAGGCTTTACTATATGTCTTGAAGAAAACGACTTGCTAAATATCATTAGTTATAATTATCCAGGGGCCCCTCCGGCACCGCAGCTCTGGTCTATTACGGTTGATGGAATGAGGTTTAACGGCAAAAACATTTCCCTACCGGCAAGTGGTACGTCCTCTACAATCTTCCGGTTATTCATATAAATTGCAAAGCCAGCATTAACGTGAAGTAGGTATTGTTTCAGGATCGCCGTATATTGCAGCTATAGACAGTGGGACGTCATTTATGGCTGTTGGTGGCATAGTGTTCGACCAGATCGCAAACAATATCATTGGCCCATCGCAATCATCGGGTCTGGTTGTCTCATTCGATTGTTCAAAACCACAGCATTTGGAGATCAAAATAAATGGCCAATGGATTGATATCAACCCCCTCGACTTGATCACTCCAGGAGACTGGTTTATCCAAAATAACACACAAATGTGAGCATGCACTACGTAATGACGAGACCAGGCCTAACATTGCTCCAGGTGTCGGGCTGCTGTCAACGCGCAGAGCCTTTCATTGGCTGACTCAATACTGGGCGTGCCATTTCTCCGTAACGTTTTGGCAGTTTTTGACTACGTGTCAGACGATATGTACTCCGTACAACCGAGGTTTGGCATCGCTCCTTTGACAAATTGGATCCTGGCTTTGGAGCAATATAAATTGTCGCACAAGGCGAGAGTTGGCACGCAAATACCCTTTCCTGGCTTCTAAGAACTCGCAACTATTAATGTCGGAGACTATACTTCGCTGAGATTGAACGGGGCCCAAAGAAATTAAGACCGCGTGGCAATAAGCAAGGATACTGTCTTTAGTTCTTTTTAAGCAGGGCCAATCCCTTGACTAACGATGTAAGCCAATATTAGCTGAGCACCTGGAAGTCCGACACTCGGATTTCGTGCCATAGGCATCTCTGTTCCTGCGTATCCATGTTATTATCCCAGTAAAGCGGAGGAGATGTCCGAGGAGCACCAGGCCATGCAGCTCCGAATAGCTCGTTCCATGGCTCGGGATGTCTGTCTGAGAAAGTATAAATTCGCAAGCTCTCACTAAGGAGCTCAGTGGCCTGGATCACGCTTTCTATAATCTCCGAACCGTGCTAACTCTTGCTATTCGCCCCGGTAAATAAAACTCCTAAGAGTGCAGCTCATGTTGACTCTATTCCAAGTGAAAGAGCTACCCCTGTATGGTTCCGTTGTCAGGACTTGGTCCCACGGACACGCAGCAATAATCTTCAACAGATAGACCAAGCAAACTATCAGCACTGTAGAACACACTCATAATATACAGATAACGTCTCTTTGTCCATTTGTTCACATATATCTCCTCCTGATACGCCCCTATACCAGGTCTTCCTCATCCCCGTCTTCGTCCTCGCTCTCCTCGTCCTCGTCCTCGCTCTCCTCGTCCTCGTCCTCGCTCTCCTCGTCCTCGTCCTCGCTCTCCTCGTCCTCGTCCTCCGCTCTCCTCGCTCTCTCCACTCTCCTCACTATACTCATTGTCCTCACTATCAGCGTTCTTCAAGTGTAACTTCTCAAGTTCCTCCGCAATAATTTGGTCTGTGTCTTGGACAAATGCATCGCAGAGGCTCACTAGCCTCCGCTTGGCAGCGCGACGCAGATCATCGTCAGCATCGAGGTCGGCTTCATCACCCAGAGCAGCGAAGATGAATCGAAGTGTTTTTCTGGAGAGCTCCTTTCTCTGTTGTTCACGTTCCATTTTTGCAGTGGCAAAGCTGCGGCCAGCTTCAGAGTAGACAAAGTTCCATTGACGAATATAGGTGTTCATCATTGGTTTAAGTACCTGCGTTGCCCAATTATAAGTATTTTCGAGTATCAGTCGGAACTTTTTGACGTCCTCAAGGTCTGTCATATCTCCGGTCTAAATGCATTGCATTATCTAGGAGGAATAATTAGTAAGGATTAGTTAAGATCTCTGGTGTACTGACATAACCTTGATCTATAGGGTCGAGATACTGTCCTCTCGCTATATGGGAAACATGTGCCCTGAACTTTCTTTATACTATAAAATTTCTTATAAAATATATAATCTAAACCTTTACTTTAAGTCTAGCTATAGTAATAGCTAGGATCAGAGGGATTTGCCCTTAACTAGGTAATTTTACAGTAAACTTTACTGTAATCTAGTTTAGTCTTATAGTATATTTACTGCTATTAGTAACTTAGCAGAAAGCCTTTTCTTTTAACTTATTAATTTGCCTGCATTAAGTATATTTTTTCTTCATCTTAATAATAAGCTATAGAAAATATCTTAGATCCTTTTTATTACTCTTTTTTTAAAAGTATTAAAAGAAAAGGATTATATACTATATTAATAAAGTTTTTTTAAAGTAAAGTATAAAAATAACTCTATAGAAGATAATATTAATTCTTTAGGAACCTCTAGTACTGCCTTAATCCTATTAACTAGTATAGTATTAACTTTACTTATATATTAAGGTATTAGTTAAGATATATTAGTTCTAGCTATTAGCTAATATATTAAAAAATAAAAAAGCATAGTTTAGTTTTAGTTAGCTTATATTATAGAAGTAATTAGATATTAAATTACTAAGCTTATTACTTTTAGTATTAAATATTATTTATAAAGCCTTAGAATTACTTTTTATTACTTATAAGTCTCTTAGTCTAATAGTTATAATTTAAATAACTTACCTAATAATATTATTATTACTATTATTATATAGATTTACTTTAAGATTATTTTTATTAGTAATAGTTTTATTATAATAAATCTTAACTTACTTATATAAGCTATATAAGATAAAGGTTCTTTTTATAAGCAGAGTAAAGAAGCTTTTAATAAAAAAGATTTTATAGTTTTCCTTAGATATATTACTTATTATATAATTTTTAGCTTAATTTTAGATTTTTTATTACTATTATTAAACTCCTTACTAAACTTATAGTCCTTAAAGTTAAGAATTAAGTTTTAGAGGGCCTTAATATAGTTAGGTAAGGCTTTTATAAAGATAATATTATTATAAAAAAAGCCTTTTATAGCTAAGTTTAAGTATATTTTTTATTTAGGCTTTTTTTATTAGATATAAATACTATATTAAGTAAGTAGTAAAAGGTTAGAGAAGCTTTGTTAAGAATTAGTATACTGACATAACCTTAATCTATAAAGTTAAGATACTGTCCTTTTGCTATATAGGAAATATATACCTTAAACTTTCTTTATACTATAAAATTTCTTATAAAATATATAATCTAAACCTTTACTTTAGGTTTAGCTATAGTAATAGCTAGGATCAGAGGGATTTACCTTTAACTAAGTAATTTTATAGTAAACTTTACTGTAATTTAGTTTAGTCTTATAGTATATCTACTACTATTAGTAGCTTAGTAAAAAGCCTTCTCTTTTAACTTATTAATTTACTTATATTAGGTATATTTTTTCTTTATTTTAATAATAAGCTATAGAAAATATCTTAAATCCTTTTTATTACTTTTTTCTTAAAAGTATTAAAAGGAAAGAGTTATATACTATATTAATAGAGTTCTTTTAAGGTAAAGTATAAAAATAACTTTATAAAAGATAATATTAATTCTTTAGGAACCTCTAGTACTACCTTAATTTTATTAACTAGTATAGTATTAACTTTACTTATATATTAAGGTATTAGTTAAGATATATTAGTTCTAGCTATTAGCTAATATATTAGAAAATAAAAGGCATAGTTTAGTTTTAGTTAGCTTATATTATAAAAGTAATTAGATATTAAATTACTAAGCTTATTACTCTTAGTATTAAATATTACCTATAGAGCCTTAAAGTTACTTTTTATTACTTATAAGCCTCTTAGTCTAATAGTTATAATTTAAATAACTTACTTAATAATATTATTATTACTATTATTATATAGATCCACTTTAAGATTATTTTTATTAGTAATAGTCTTATTATAATAAATCTTAACTTACTTATATAAGCTATGTAAGGCAAAGGTTCTTTCTATAAGCAAAGTAAAGAAGCTCCTAATAAAAAAGATTTTATAGTTTTCCTTAGATATATTACCTATTATATAATTCTTAGCTTAATTCTAGATTTTTCTATTACTATTATTAAACTCCTTGCTAAACCTATAGTCCTTAAAGTTAAGAATTAAGTCTTAGAGGGCCTTAATATAGTTAGGTAAGGCTTTTATGGAGATAATGTCGTTATAGAAGAAGCCTTTTGCAGCCAAGTTCAAGCGCGTCTTCCATTTAGGCTTTTTTTATTAGATGTAGATGCTATATTGAGTGAGTAGCAAAAGGTCAGAGAAGCTTCGTTGAGAATTGAAAAGAAAAGGTTTGGCGGACGAGCCCATATATGCACGACAAGGTTACATCTGTTGGTTGTGATATCTACATCCCTGCAAGGCGTGTTTCAGAATTCAGCCCTCACCAACATGAAGAATGACTCAGATGTTAGTACCGCAGGCCTGGGTCTTCCAGTTATTTGAGTTCTGTGCATTGGATCTTTAGCCCGAATTATATTCATCCGTACCGCTTTATTACTGCATAAATTCTCTCCAGATACTACGTCGTTAATGTGCTGATTAACTTTATGGACCTGCAAGCAAAGCGCTCAGCCAGCGAGGACCAACAGCTGAAACAAGGATAGCCCAGTGAACGAATCATAGACCACTGGTTCTACAAGGCTAGACCTTAATAGTTAGGTCCGGGCTACCCGCGTGATCACCCGCTACCCGTCCCGAGTTTAGCGTCTTGAGCTGCGCTGAGCCTGAAGCCTCGAGAATCTGCAAAGGAAATTACAGTACTCCGTACATAGCTCTGTATAGACCAGGGGGTGTCAGAAAACGTCTGACGTGAAGATCTTATTTTGTATGGCGAGTGTGTATTCCCGCGTTAGACGTTTTTTGACACCCCACGGATAGAGTACGGAGTACGGCTAAATATTATCGGATAACTTCTCCCTCACCTCCAAGAGGTCCAAGTGCAAGCCATATGCAGAACACTTTCACCGAGAGTAGACGATTCGCAATGCTATTGGCATGTAATCCCTGTAGATGTCCCCGTATTCCACTCTCACCTGAAAGAGGAGTCGAAATAACATAACCCCGTGCAAAATGTAAGCCAAAGTCATCCTGTCGACTACCCAACGCGACCAGGTGACCGTTTTTATCTCATACCTTGGATTGTTCGTGAGATAGAGCTACATCGCAAGACTATCCAAAAGATCTCTCCACTTGTTCTTCCGCTGCCCGATCTCATTCTTGAGCTTTTCTACCGCATGGGTCTTCTCATCCAGCTTGTCCTTAAGACGCTTGACCCCTTCTGTCTTCTCTTCGAGCTTTTGCCTGAGCCGATTGGCCTCTCGTAGCTTCTCATCAAGGCTTTCCTCGAGCTTCCTCACCTCCCGTATAGACTCCTAGGCCTTACGGGCTTGGAACTGCTCAGCTTGCATATTGGCGATCTGTATGACCTTAGTAAGAAAGCTGCTGAATTATGGTAGATAGACAGGCTTACGAGTTAAGGTGTGTTCTTGTCCCCGTCTTTGGATGCCTGGAATGCTTTGACGGCGTGGATTAGGTTGACAGCTATACAGGCTAGCTCGGATCTGCCAATTATCTGGTCCGGTGGTGAGTGGGTTGCAATGTCTTTATGTCCAAGGCTGCAGCACTTACCTCAATGCACCGACTGTAGGTTTCAGGATGTTGGCATCGACGGCAGCGCGCAGCTCCTGGGGCTATCGCGTGTATCAGTCCAAGATCTGCCACTTCCTTCGGGGTCACTTACGGCTCTCCAGACAGAGATTGTGACGTCGGATTCTCTCAGGTTCAAGTCTCGCGAGGAATAACATGCACTCGAGACATGGTATGGTCCTCCGCGACCAGGTTTCCTGAAGCTATCCAATATCAGTCAAGGATTAATCAGTGGCTGGCTAGTGCGACATACAACATCAGAGGCAATCTTGTTGCGCGAAAGGGCTAGCGTGGAAGGGCGCCTAAATCTAGACAGGTGAGGGCGTGGTTGAAGATGGAGGGGGAGAGAAATGGAATGAGAACAAACTTTGCAGTTGACGAAGGTAGAGGCCTGATGTGGTGAGTCACGGTGATCAGGAGATTTAGCTGCTTGGCAGTGCGTTTGACTGCACACCTGTTTGCAGCTTGTTTGCTGAGCTCAATCCCCACCACCTTCGATTGACGATCCATTAACAGGCCGCTTTCGCTTAATATTGATTGTTACAAGAAAACATGGTCAAATCAGCTGAAAGAAATGCATTTGAGAACTGCTGCCTGTTCTTCAGTATGCTGTGAGAAGCTCCAGTTCTCATCATCCGGTTCATAACTCAGCAGCAGCCCTGTCACACGATGCTTCCGATCCTTCTTTGCATACTGAAACATCTAAATTAAGCCTGAGACAGTAAACCAACTACAGGTGGGCTTCAAGACATTGTTCAGATTCTCAAGCATTGAATTCCTGAGCCTTGGGCTTCCGAGCTTCTTGCCACCTGGTTTAATCTTGGCCTCTCCAGCGAGAAGGTATTCGTTTCCTTCGTTGCCATTCATTGCCATTCATTGCACCATTTGAATGAATTTTCCGTTTTGAATGGCCAACAAGCCCTTCCGAGCGACCTGTGTGCCTTCCGAGAGGTGCACTTGGAGTCTACCTCCCGATGTTATAAGTGCTTCATAGGAACTCACAAATGCTCAAAGCTGTCTTTTTGACCAACACGATACACATGCTGCACTTATGTTCGACTCACCTTTGCTCAACAGAATCATGACAGCGGGCGGAGCCAGGTAATTTGACGTGATTCGATTCAAGTGGCCCTATTCACTATCAGTAAAAAGAACGGCAAAGCTAAAATAAACATAATTGTCCATAGAACTCAGCTAACAGAGTTCAAGCACCACTCCCAAGTGTTTATCGACGATCATAACAGACGCATCGTGGCTGCACGAGTTGTAGTTCGGAGGACCAAGTAACTGACTGCTTCTAGCTGGGCTCTTCGGAAGTCCCATAATATCAAAGTGGTGATTATATCTCATATCTCAGAAGACCCTGGAGGCTGGAAGTGATAGTAATAGGTCTAAGAGTTAAAAAACCATGATATGAAGGGTTTTAAGATTTAGTGTCGACCATTAACTTGCGTCATCTTCATCATTAAACGATAATCCTGAACACTGCACAAAACCGAGCTATGGCTCATCTCAGTGTGAAACGTATTACTATTACTAGTGAAAAAGAAATTGCAGAATTAAGTGCTAAAGAGTTTATTCAGGTGTTTCATGTTGATTCAAATGATCGGGGAAGCGGTACTCGACTTCTTGTTAAACATCCCATTCAAGAGACCACAGAACAGTCTACTATGATTCATGCAGTTGCAGAAAACGAGTCCATAAGACTTGAATTCCTGTTTTCCTCCATGAAAGGAGAGGAGGCCGCAGCAGTCCAAAAAGCTCCCCATTTCAAAGCATAGACTTCATAACATACAACAGACTAAGGATAGGATCACATCATCCAGGCCTTCCAGTTTGTATCAATACGACCTGTGACACCGCGAGTACCTAAGCTCATGGCTCAGAATTGCTATGACATCAAACCCCGAAGCTCTGGAACAGAATACGCGGCAAGCCATCGGTAAACTGCCCGGAGCCGAGAAATGGAGTGTTGAGGTAGGAATGGGATGGCATGCGGACGAGTTAATGGCAGCTGAACCACACAAATGTAAGAAAACTCGCTGTCCTCGGTTTTCCAGCAAGGCCGTTCCTAACCAATAGCATCAGCCGTTCTTACCTGGGAAAGCGGAATTCCGATACCTGGAGGTCCGACATAAACGCGGACTTTGCATCAAGTTTTGGGATCGCGCAGTGAATATAAGGGCGTTTCTCTTGTCTGAAAGGATGCTAGATAAATGGGTATTACTCAATGGGCTTTGGGTGCTCTGGCTGATTACCGGCACTTATGTCGTGCTGATAGACGAAGTGCTCATAAAAGGTTGGAACCTATGGGAAAATCAGTAACACCGAACACTAAGTATAATAGGCATTGCTATGGCCTATGATGCAGGCGGAAGATGGCTCCAAATACGAAATCTCTAGGCTCCGATCAGCGAGTTCCGTGTTGGAAACTCCAAGCCCCGGAGCTCATGTTGAGTGGAATTAAAAACTCGGAAATCTGAGCTCCAGGTCCTGAATTCCAGAACCCGGAGTATGACTTCAGGGATAACTAAACTGGGTGGTACCAAAGGCTGAGGTCCGGAGGCCGGAGTTAATCTCATGGGCATTTCGCACTTCGCAGGTCCATATCGGGAACTGCATAGGCTTCAGAACTCTAGCTGTTGACAATATTACTTGCATAATCTGTCTATAGTAAAAGGAGTGCTCGTGGCGGCCTGTTGATGTAGAACGGCTGAAAGTTGAGAGTTGCTTCTGGGAACACTTTTATGTTATTTCATCCCATATTAAATTCAGAGATGTAGTAGGTCCTAACGACTATGACCGCTGGGAACAATAGACACATCAAAGTTGCGTTTCACGCAGGCGGAAGAAAACCCCAATACCCAATCCAAGGAGGACATAATGAGGAGCTCCGTATCTCGGAGCTCACGCTAAATCAAGCTCATACCCAGACTTTTGAGCCCCAATTAATAAGCCCGACTCTTGCAGTCCAGTCTCAAGGACTTCCAGACTGCTGGGCTTCGAGTATTAAGCTACGTGATTCGGAGTACCCATTTCTGGAACTCCGGAGCTTGCAGGTCCGTAATGGGTGTTAGGTAGATGTGAGTTTCAATCTAAGGACATTTAGGTCACTGAGCTCTTTAGTCTCTATCTTAGCCATTATCTAAGAATGCCCAGCGTCTGAAGCTCCCACAAAGGAGTTCTGGGATTCTGGAACCCGGAATTCCCATTATAAACCTACAGGCTATACCGATATCTAACGAAGACTTTATCGTTCGGAGCTCTAGCTGACGGAGTCCATGGCAATCGAGCTCATGTCTAGCTAACTCTGGATCTAACATTTCCAAACCCGGATCTCTGTAGTCCGGACTTCATCAAATGGACACGCAGAGATACTTCTTGATAGAAAAACCAAGTAAATTTCCAATATCAGCGCCCATGCTCGTCGGCATATAGCGTTCAGGGATCTTGGGGGACGGAACGGGAATGGTGAGATGGAGTCAATGAAAAATCCAATTTTCAGAGACGAGCGGGTGGTGATGAAAGTGAGAGCGAAAGATATAGCAAGAAATTTGTGGGCATGTGTAAAGAGAAGCAAGATAGAGAGGAAAATGAACAAAGGGAAGACAACGAAGAGGCAGGGTAAGAAAGAGAGGTAGGTAGACATGCGGCTTTAATCTTGGGTAGTTACCGGTTGTATCGGGCATGGAAGTAGGAAAGTTTCTATTGATAACCGCCAATTCCATCAAGCAGCCCGAATCAACACGGCTGTTGCCTTCACAGTAAATTACACTTCCCTATAGTTGACAAAACGTACATCCCTAGCCAGCGAGGAATTGACGGACAAATTGTAGCCGCCATTGGAAGAACCTACAATAGCTAGGCAGCTAGAAGGTAGTACCAAGAGCCTTTTTCCTTGCTGTTACGTATCAGAGCAGACAGCTAAATGAATAGCTTGCCTGCCAGAGTTTCTCCTGGAAATGTCTAATATTGGCGTCTTTACTTCAGTAAAAATATACATATATAATCGGCCTCGTCAATCATTTCCTGGGAATCGTCATGCTCTAGCAGTACTAAGATGTCAATGGTAATTTGACTTCTGGCAGCGAGATGTCTTTGCCTTGATATCCAAGGAAACCGGGGGTTTAGGTGATGGCAATATAGCGTTATGATGAGGAGCATTGCTCTTGAGGTTGAGTCGCCTCTGGCGTCTGCGAGCTACACTGAAAATAGCAACGTAGCTATGTAATTGCTAGAGTCGTTGTCTCCAACCACTAGGCAGTAGTTCTCAAAACCCCCTCAAAATGGTTTAAATTACATACTTGCCCTCAAATCAATTATTTAATTGGAATTCGTGTTGTGTGCCTTGATGTTGGGGCCGAAGCCTCGTTTCCTACAACCTTATCACAGTTTATCACTGATAAACGAGACTCCGCGGCCTCGAACAGGATAATCAAGTCAAGAGACCTGTTAGCCAAAAAAGAGACATTATAGTTTCCATCTTCTTCAACTCCGAGATCCCAAAAATGTTCCGCTGCTGATATGCTTTTCCGTTACCCTCCTGATCTTTCCCTCCATGTCGATGCAATGTTGAGTCTCCCGCCAGTTTCAAGCCATGCTCATTATACTTCTCGCCGTTGGGTATGTCAAATATTCGGATTCTGCTAGAAAAGAACGCACTCCTGCTTCTTAGAACGCTTGGGACGCTTTGCATCAGGTTGGTTCAACTCGTCGTCGGCGTCATAGTCGTCATTCTTTCGCTTCCTCACGACCTTCCACTTTATTGCTGGATCACGTATCTTGCCAATGACATGTTGAACCTTCTTTCTCTTCTCCATTCTAGAACGAAGCTCTTCAAGTTTGTTGCCGGGCTGAATCAGCTCGTCATCGTCGTCATCCTTACGCTTTCTCATGACGGACCACTTAGTTGCTGCATCCAACAATTCGTCCACTTTTACGAGCCTTTAACTTCTTCTTCACTTCAGGCAGACCTTCTCCACGATGATGATTGGTATCGACGATAAGAATCGGAAATCCGGGGTGCGGTCAACCCGTCTGTCGAAAAGACTTTGGGGCTCCACCTGGCGACTGAACTCCCCAGCGCGGAAAGGAAGAGTGCCAGGCGTGTGGAGAAGATCCTGCCATAGTGAGAGTACGCCAGGCCGATCGATCTCGTTAAAACGCTGGATTTGAGTGACACTGGTCTTGAGGATTGGGAGATCTTATGGCTGGGGTTTAGTTGATCAAGAAGTTCCTGCATTTGTTCGGCGCAGGACCTGAGCTGGTGACGGATCCGGTCCTTTTTGTCCATGACGGAGAAGGTTGCAGAGGATATGAAGAAGACTTCGGCTGTTTTGTCAAGGTGACTCATGGGTGGGTAGTGTCTGTGAGCTCCCTGAGGCGGTTCTGACGTGGGTGAGGGACGTAGAGTTGAAAGGTATGCAAGGCAGAATGAAGTCTGGGTGATAGGTAAGTCCGTCTTGTACCGAGATTTAAGATTGCGGTGACCAAATAGCCCTTTATCTCTGGCTCCGCTAAACAGGGCGGGGAAGGGTACATCTTTAGTGCCTTTATATTTAAAACCTTTATAGGTTAATAAAGCTTTATTTAACTAAAAACGTAGTTCTAAATATAGCTAAATCTTTAATAAAAAAGCTTTTTACCTAATACTACTAGCTTATTTAACGTTTTCCTTATGTCTTACTATTTAACTTATTAAAAATAATAATAATTTATTTTTACTAATAGGTTTACTATATTATATACCTAGGCCCAGTTACCCTTTACTAGTTAAATTACTTTACTTTTATTATTTTTTAATACTTTTCTTTTATAATAGCTTTTTTTTACTTATTATTAAGGTTAATACTAAAAATATATATATTAAAAGTAAAGTAAATGACATTTATAAAAACTATATTTTTAATATAGCTTTTTAAAATATTATTATAAAGACTTTTATAATTAGTATTATTACTAAGTATTTTATATATTTTATAATAAAACTACTTAATATTATTTAATATTAAATATATTAAAAAGTAAAAAGTAATATAAGTTACTTACTAATTAGCTATTATATAGTTTTAATAAAAATTATAATAAAAGTTATTTTAAAAGTATTAACTTAAGTTAATAAACTTACTTTTATTAAGTATTTTATTTTATATATATTTTATGTAGTTTAAATTTAAGTATTTTTATAAAAAAGTATTAATATTAATTTCTATACCTTTAAAGTTTATTATTAAAATATTAACCTTTAAGCTAAAAGTAAAATTTTAAGTAATAATAAAGCTAATAAGTATTTTACTTATGTATATTTATTAGTATTCTTTACCTTTATATATAGGGGGCTTAAGCCTCTTTTAACTACTAATAACCTTATTATAGTATCTTTAGTATCTTTATAATATATAATATAAGGGTTATATAAAGAATATTTACCTGTGAAAAGCCAAGCTACAGGGTCAGTCTTTGTCACTATGCAGAATTGTTTCCCACGCTTCTTCTCAGAATTCTCACTCGTATCTGGCTCATGTGAAGCTATGCCAAAAAGGCTCTCTAAATTATTAACTGTAGGAATAACATCGTGCTGATTACTAGCTGTTAAGATCTCTCTGTGGTAGGGTTTACTGTCATTATTCCTTACTAGCACCATCGCCAGAGGCACACGGGCTGAATAAGCGCAGAGCATGTCCCGATCGTCTCTGAAAGGGATTTAATAGTTCTTAAGACTGCTGAGCTTACTTCGGTCAGGATCGAACTTGCCAACTGTTTTCGCTCGTGGAACCAAGTGTTCTTACCAACTTTAGCTTTTTGAAGTATATATCAGAGCTGCATTGATATAGAAGAAGCAGATCGTGCCGATCAGTTGTTTCATGGAGTGTAATGTCATCACTACACACTAGAGTTGTGGCGGCATGGCTAGGTCCTATTACTTTAAGAATTTATGCTTTATAATTTTAATATAAATTAAATACTTTACCTATTTCCTCAGTGGCTACCAAGCGCCTAAGACCGTATCTATTGTTTGTTAATTGCGTCAGTAGGGACTAATTATGGGACAGTCGACATATCTCCATCCTCTTATTTTATTTATGGATCTGATGGAATGGCAATTACTATGGCCATGGGCTATATCTCTGCGTAGCTGGCTTGGCCGTGGAGACGACAATGCATTCAACATACCTCGGCACGTTGAACTAGGGTTGCAACTCCATTGCGGTTATCGCTTTCTTCTTATTCGCCGCTTTACATAACGCATGTATCTATTCTGGAACCTTCATCATCATATCAGACATATGGCCAAGTCACCTGCGCAGCGAAGATATCACGATCGCTATAGTCACTTTCTATTCACCAACACCACCTGGTTGACCCTGGGCCCCAATCGCTTTATAGACTATCGGCCCGAAGTTCCACATTGTTTTTATTATAAATTTCGTCCCGAGCTCATTTGTATTGTACATCCTCAATTCCCGAACATAAACCGGGGTCAGAGTCAGGTGGTCTACTACCCTGGTTAGTGTTTCCTTTACAGGGCGTTACTGAAATTGCGCCGTAAATTAATTAAAGCGAAGTTGTCACGAAATGGCCCAGCATACTGGAATTCGCTTGACTAATCTTGGTCGCTGAATATTAACCAAGGTGCTGAACCCATTATATATCTTTTTAAAAACCTATCATTCCTAAATCTAGCTATTTTAAAACTAGCGAAACACAATCCAATATGCTCAATCCAGCAGGAGTTGCTTTTATTACAGGCGCTGGCGGTGCGGTTGGGCGAGCGACGTGCCTCCAGTTTGCACGGGACGGCTTGAGGATGATTGCTGGTCTCGATATAAGCGAAACATTACTAGAAGAAACTCGAAAGACCCTCGCTGAGAACTTCCCCGACGTCAAATTTCACCCGATTGTACTTGACCTTACCATCGAGACGGACATAGAGAAGGCCATCAAAGAGACCGTGGCTACATTTGGGCGTTTGGATTACGCAGTTAATAATGCGGCCGTTGGGCAACCACTACTATCAACCAGTGACGTCGATTTTAAAGAATACGACAAGGTTATGAATATCAACGTACGCTCAGTCTTTTCTTGTGAAAAGTTTGAGCTTCAGCAAATGACCAAGCAAGAACCTCTGCCACCAATCGATCCGTATGCTTTCAAACTCTCCAGGACCTCAAAATAGGACATATAGCTAATCGGTCCTAATGATTTATTGCAGCTTTCGCAGGGAGTCATGCGGATCCATCGTAAATGTTGCATCAATTGCCGGATTGGTTGGGTTGCCCGTATTGTCTCTGTATACTGCGTCAAAGCATGGTAAGTTTACTGATTTGATTCTATTGTAGTCAACTTGCACGCACTATTGGCTGATTATATCTCATCTCTAGCTATCGTTGGTCTTACCAAGGCAGATGCAATTGATTTTGCAAAGAAGAAGATCCGCGTGAATGCCGTCTGTCCTGGGTTTGTATCTACTTCAAAGTGTAATACAGACATCAAATCTAACTACTTATAAGGTTTATCGATACACCCTTAAACACTGCCAGCACCCGAGAGCATGTATAGTTACCTTTGTCCTAGCAAACTAAACTTGTACAAAGATCTGCTCACAACTACTTAGTTCAAGGATAGAATGGCCTCAATCCCAGCAGGAAGACTGGCCGATGCTTCGGAGATAGCAGACAATATTAGCTTCCTTGTCAGCGAAAGAGCTACTTATATTACCGGTGCGACGATTGTGGTAAGCAACATAATACATGATGAACTTCTTTATGTAATAATAGGGAGCTAACAGAGTGGGTTGTAGGCTGACGGAGGCTATACATTGTTGTAAAATAACAATATTGGGGTTCAAAGGGAAATTTTATGGTTTTGAGAGGATCTCCAGTTTGAGTGCGGTCTTGTCTGTGGATGCCTGGAATGCTGTAAAGGGGTGGAAAAGGTTCCAGGTTACCCAGGCTAGCTTAGATCCGCTGATTATATGGTCTGGCTACTTAGTACGTAGCAGATAATCTTTTTATTACTTGGATATAAATCCTCCCCTGTACTCACACCAAAGCTATCGACAATCCGTCGCGTTTATGAGCAGGGTGTTGACTATACCCCTCTTGTCCAGGCAGATGGCAGTGAAATCCCGCACTTTCCTCGCACCTTCAAGGCCGTCAACTCACTGACTGGTAAGTCTTTTGCCTTTAATATGTAGTGTCTTGGGTTTAATTAGTCTAACATGTCATCCAGATCAACGCGCGTCAACCCTTCTTGAAGCCCTTGGTGTTGACATCGGTGTCGGCTGGGATCTTTGGAAGAAGCGAAGTGCCTTCTTGGGTGCGATCGGTGTCTTGCAGTCACCAGTCGCCTAGATGATTTACTGTTTTTTTGCAGTCTTCCTGTATTTTTGCTGAAAGTTTTAGAGTTAGAAGGAAAAGTCATATTGCATTGACATGGATGATACCAACTTGGATGTTTATCGCTTTTTGATAGACTTATAAAGAGGAAAGGACGAACAAATTATTAAGATGAAACCATACACTGCCATGCATGCCTTGTACAGTATAATGCCATTGTGTTAAAGTTAAAGTGTATTTTCTAACCTTCTAACTAACTTATAAACTTAACTCTACTACTATCTTTTAATTACCCTAAACCTTTTTCTAACCTTCTTCTTAGCCCTAATTATACTAATATATATATTATTATAAAACTTTTTTAGGTTAAGCTTTTCTTATATATTAGTATTTCTTACTAAATCTAATAACTATATACTATACCTTTAAAAAGTTAAATATACCTTATTTACTAAGCCTTTCTTAACTTATATAACTATAGTCTTTTTTATAGTATATTTATAATATTAAAGACTTTATAGGTTAATTAGTAACTAAATCTAAGCTATATTATTTCTTATAAACTTAATCTTTTCTTTTTTTCCTTATCTTTTTTAAAGTTTATATTAAAAGCTTTTTATACTTTCTTTTCTTATTAAATAACTTTAATAACCTTTAAAAAGATCCTTAGGACTATTACTATATAAATAAGGTTATAAATACTAAGGATAATAAGCTAAATTAAAATATTACTATTTAAGTTATTATATATTTTTTAATACTATAATTAGTAACTTTACTTTATATACTTTAAAGGTTATTAAAGTTTTCTTTTATATAAAGCTTATAGCTTTTATTATTAATTTTCTATAGCTTAATAAAAAATTAGTTACTATATTTATAAGTATTATATATATAAAGTAAATTTATATTAATAACTATTTTTATTAAAACTACTATTTTAAAGATTTAAGGTTTTATAGTATTAAGCTAGCCTTTCTTAGCTAATAAGTTAAAGTATTTTATATACCTTTAAGGCTAGCTAAAAAGTTATTTTTAGGTTTTTTCTAATATTAGCCTTTAGCTATAATAATTAGTTAGTTATTATAATATAATATTTAAGTTATTAGCTAGATATATTATTTATAGTTAAGGCTTATAGCTAAGAGCTTAAACCAGTAGATAGAACTTAGTATAGTATAATGCATTTAATTAAATATTATTACTTTATCCCAGCTTCTTCTTTTACTTAGGGATAACTACTACCTATAAGGCTAATTTTTATATAGCTGTGTCGTAAATCTAACCCATTATAGCATCTATATAAATATCTTAAATTCCAAAGATCGGATCCCATTTATTGGAGTCAATGTGTTTGACTTTTACGCGGTCCTGAACCTAAAGTTTACTTCTATCACAATGCCTTAAGCTATTGTATACCGGGATTCTGAACCCAGGCCAACAGAACTGTACGAAACACAAGCATCCTTAACGGCAACAAGACGCTGGTTCCTCTTGAGCGAGAGTGCAAAGGGATTCTCGAGCCTCATCTTTGCCCCCAAGTTCATCTTGTAACTGCCGCACAGAGTATGTGTTTTCGAGGCTTTCCATATCTTCTTCCAACGGTTTAGTTGATTCTTCGTGCTAACGACATTTTCCACAACCGGCTGCGATACGAAGAGGATCTCCCATTTCGATTCCGGGAATTTGTGATCACCTATGATTTCTCTAGTGGGCGCCTTCAGACGACTTCAAGCTTTGCCCGAAACAGGCGTTCGAGAGGCTCTTAACCCGGGTAGACATACGTCAGATTGATACTGCCGCATCGAAGCGACACAAAACATGACAAGAACCCCGGATTCTGAGCGGAACTTGAGTTCGGATTTTGGAATTTAATCAGGATGGCCGAAGCGCAACAGCACTGACCGGGATTCAAGCTTCTGGAATGTCGAGCCACTGAGTTCCGCTGAGCCGCGCCAGAATCTTGCCTTGACAACGTCGAAAAGATCTACCCAAATCTTGACCACGACTTTTTCAACTTGAGAACCAGCAACAGGGGCAAAATATATATGTTCTTTCACCGTTCACCTCCGGAGCTGCGATTCTTGACTTTTCTGCACTGTCGCCCAACGCTTCCACGTCCACCTTTAATTCCGCTTCTTTCTACTCCGGAAGCCGAATGCCGCCGCTTCGCCGAACACAAATCAGTCTTACTGCCGATCAAGCAACTTGATAATGCTATTGATATCATGGTCTATGTTTCCATGAGTTTTTCTTTTATGAGCCCTGGAGGCACATTTTAAGATCCGTTGCCAGCGTCCAGGGTCCGCCATTCCGCCAATGATCTGATACAGGCCGTTGCGCTCTCGCTGGTGCAAATGACGTGCTAGATAACTGGTATAATCTCTCAAGTCAACGTCTGCGAAATTTGTGTTCTTGAAGCCCATATCCCTCAATTACAAGCTTGTGAAGTTAATGTTTTGAAGTCCGATCCCATCGCTTCAAGCATGTCTGGACGAAACCGCTCTATTTGTTATCGATTCCCTACCGTTAGCTATTGGCATTATCTGTGTGGGTACTTCAAATATTGTTAAGGTTCTTTTGACTCACCTTGTGGCCTGTAAAGATAACTCCATATCTTATCGCACGTGTATACCCCCGATAATGCTTATCTTAGCGTAGTTTCTCCATCTTAACCTCGCGCCTGGATCATCTTAAGATACATACTGTTATTGGCATCTTCATCTACAACCAATAGTCTGGAGTCCCTAAGCGCCATTGCTTTTATGAATTTGTGTGCCTAAACAATTAATTACTTCTCTCTACTAATTATTGTCTGCTAGTTCTCTTGTATATTGTTATGTGCCATTTAGTTAGCGCCTTCCCGGTTAAAGCGGTAGTCATCTCTGTAGCCGCTGTCTTAACTGTGATTTCAGCTATTTATTGGCTCAAGACGCGCCGTCAAAGTCTCAGGGCACGCCACGATTGGCGGGTAGATACAGACTCTGATATCTGGCAAGTTAGCCACATTTAAAGGGGAAGGTATTTTCCCCAGCACGAAACTCAACTTTATTCTTCATTCCTGCCATACTATCATTCTTACCCACCACTACTTCAACCAAGCAAACATGTCAAATACTTGCGTTGCAATCGACCCCAATGGCGACACTCTAGTCATCCTTACAACCAAACAAGACCCTCCACCTTCCAAGGAAACTACCGAACCTGCTGGCACTACCGAGTCGCCGACATTCATCGAGAAACATTTTCTCTGTTCTCAGAAGCACCTAACACTTGCATCGCGTCGTGCTTCTAAGTTATTCTCGAGCGCCTTCAAAGAAGCTTCCAAACAAGACGATGGTCTTTATCATTGGAACTTTGGGGATGTTTTCAATGTGCAAACCTTTGAGGTGGTCTTGAAAATCATACACGGAAAGCCCCGCGGAGTTCCTAAGATTGCCCAATTAGATCTTCTATCACAAATGGCTTCTATTGTTGATGATCTAGAGTGCTATGATGCACTTTCGTTCTGTACTGACATATGGCTTTGGGCATACAGTGGGACTTATAAATTGCCGGAAAGAATGAATAAGACACTGGCACAACTCATTCTCGTTTCTTTTGTGTTTGCGAATAAAGACATCTTTCGAAGATGTATACAAAGAGCTGCTCGGTATACCTGCGAGGGCATGCCTACATTTGATCTACCAATCCGCGCAGATATTCCAAGTATGTCGCCTTGTTCATGATAGTTTATACTAACAAGGATAGTGCGCATTGAAGAATGCAGGACAGAGGTCCTACAGTACCTAGTTGGTGGACTATATAAGGTTCACGATGACCTTCTTCAGCGGAAGCTGGGATGTAGCGAAGGATGTAGAGGATTGCTCTTAGGATCTTTGCTACAAGTCATGGCAGCAACCTGCCTGTATCCACGACCAGAATCTCCCTTTTACTCGCTTAGACTCGACTCGATTATCAGTTCTCTACGCGACATGCAGCCATCGATGTATTACAGTTCGGTAAAAGGGAGCCTCGAAGGAAAACATTCAGGTACATGGCTACTACAAGAGCAGTTAGCATCTCCACCTGCTTCCCAGTCGAATACTGCTACTACCCAATCAACTTCAAGCCATTTTGGGTCTGCTTCTGGGTCTGGTTTTGGGTCTAGTTTTGGGTCTGGTTCGTCCGGATTCACTACCTCCACCGCAGCTCAAAACACTTCTGATCCAGGTCCAGCTTCTGGTGGACTCTTTGGTGGTTCTAGGTTCGGCGCTTCATCTACCCCCCAAACAAGCGGTGGACTTTTTGGTAGAAACACATCACCTCAGCCTGCTTTTGGAACCACAGCTCCTTCTAGAGGACTTTTTGGGACAAGCGTTGTGCCTCAAACAAGCGAACCGTCTAGCTCAGCTCCTGCTAAGAACAAAGAAGCGCCCAAGAAGCTTGTTCAACACAGCTGTTCTCTGAAAAGTTTCATCGATCCTTTGTTGCTTGTAATAGAGAGTAAGATCCAAGCGTTAAAATTGGATGACTTTCCTTAACCATAGTTGATAGACGTTTGAATGTTGTCTTGCGATAACTAGTTATTATGAGAAGAAATTGAATATGCAAGCATGTTAGTTCTTTATGACAAGATTGTAGACAAAAGGACCTTGTAAATTAATATAACTTTATTAATGTCAGACGGGTCGAAATTGCTATTTTCTTAAGAATTGTAAAAAGATCTGCTTAAAATAATATCTAACTTCTAAACGTCAGGGCAGTACATTTGTAATTTATAATAGAATTCTGGCTTAGTTTACTTATTAGTCTTACTTTCTATCCTTCTAGCAAATTGTTATCCTCCTTAAGAGCAAACTCCTAATGAAAACCGATTCATATCCATACTCATACATAAAGACCTCCCATATACTGCTTTTTCAACCCTTAGATGCGAACGTGCTGGCATAGACGAACACAATGTTGAGATCTTTATGTTTACGGAAGAAAGCTGGAGTCAAGACGCCAAGGTTATGGGGATTGACTTCATGATGGTCTTTCTAGAGGCTTTACAAATGGCTTCGCGATTTCAAAGTATAAACAGTTAGCAAGCCCTGTGTAGGTGTTTGCGTTTATTGCCTGATCGTGTCACTGCATGTCCAAATTTGAGATTGCCCTTAGCATTACAAATAGCGCGGCAATGCCGAATAATAAGGTATCGAAGCAGATGATAATGCTTAAGAGATTATAATTTATGTATGTATTGACTGAATCCCTTTGCACTAAGTGGGCATTTTCAGCTGGAGTGCAGTGGCTAACATAGACCTGGAGCGCACTATTAGTGTTGAGAATGATCTATGGAGATGGTAGGTTGACCTGTGATGTAAGGACTAATCTATCGCATGTAAATAAAACTACTAGGCAGTACTATAATCTTTAAATAATGAGACAGGTGTCTTATGTAAAGATTTTGACATGGACAGGCATTGGCTATAAGAAAACCTAGGAATTCTGGTCAAGCTTGTCTTAGCTCAATTTCTCACATCTGGCGGAGGCCATTGGCTCTCTTAGCTTAGCCGATTCAAGGTCTTCTATCAACTCACCCTTATGTTCATTTCTGTATAGTTGTCCCAACTGGACTTGTCCACCGAAACATCTTGTATCATTTGACGCCCCTGTCGCTAGCCGAAAAATGCAGTCGGACTCGGGGCCAGATGAGGCATTTTTGGCGAAATTGCTTGTAAATGATGCTTGTCTTGATACCATCATTTCATGCACGGCAAGTTTGAGCTACCTAACCAACAGCATAATACTGTGGAGATTAGTTGTGCAGGCCCAATAGCATATGTCTCTATGGGGCCACCCTCGTTGCCCGACCAAGGATTATGGCAAGCTCTACACCCCAAAACGTTTATTTGCAGGACACTAATAACGCCAGGATCCCCTTTTAAAAGAGCCTGAACCAGCTGGAATTTAACACATTCACATTTCGCCCCCCATCAATCTAGGCCAATTTTCACATCTTTTCCAGTTCACCTCTATCTTTCCAGTCATACTACTCTCTACATTTCTAATTCAATACACCAAGCAGACAACTCGATGTCACTGGGTCGCGAAGTGACAAAGAGCCACCAGCAGAGCTCTGCAAGAGACCATGATAATTCTGGCCAACCTCAGGAAATACGCCACATAAGCGAGATTTCAATAAGGAACTCTAGTATTTTACCATGTCATGCAACGCTCGAGGTAGATATGCACGTTACAAGTAACAGAGACGAAAGCAACAAGTTACTCAATATCAACTCACACGAACTTCAGAATAATGGGAATTCGCTCATGAGTGATCAAGATGCGCTTGGGACAAACTATGCAGTACACAGAAATCACATCTTTCTTAGCTGGTGGCGAGAGATTGCCTGGTGTGTATTTGCTGCTGGACTGCTGGTTTTACTTGTGGTTTTACTCAAGACCCATGACAAGAAACCAGCCCCCGAATGGTTCGTCTCACTGAATGCAGTCGTCGCTGCTATTGCTACAATATGTCGCGCTTCGATGGTTATTCCTGTTTCGGAAGGCCTATCCCAACTCAAATGGAATGCCTTTGCTCGATCTCAACGTCCCCTTGATGACTTGAAAACTTTCGATCAGGCAAGTCGCGGCCCCTTTGGCTCTTTGCTGCTACTGTCAAAAACCAGGGGAAGGTTAGTCCACATTCCGACACAAAATATCAGCTGCGTATCTTACCATGCAATGAAGACTTTTAGGTGTAAGCACGGTTGCAGCCATCATACTCATTTCTGGCTTGGCAACATCATCTCTTACGCAGGCAACCATTACGTTTGGGCCTCAACTGCGAAGGCTGTCAGACAACGCTATTGCCAACAAGGCCAGTAGTATCAATTCCAGTGACTGGCAACAGCTGCAAGATCAGTTGATGAACGGTGCTTTCCAAGCATTTTTCATTAGCGAGAGACAGCGGAAAACCCTCCAGCTGAATCCAAGTTGCCCATCTTCTTGCCATTGGAATAAGTTCAGAACCATTGATATTTGTGATGTGCAACGAAACGTCACAGACCAACTGAAGCTTAAACTTCTTGATCCAGATAACCTGGGTGATTTTGACCAGACGCAGGCCGTGGATCCAGATGAAGATATAGAGTACTGGGTGGTCACACTGGGCGAGAGTTTTCGGGTTGATGACATCAACTCCTACAATTGGGTTTCTGCCACAAGATCGACGAACACTGATGAGGCAAAGGGTTTATGGGGAGATGATATGGATAAGTTTCCCATTACTACCCTAACCACACAGCTTTTTATCTACAAAAAGCTCTCATATCCAGGTTACCAGCCTGTACGATCGTACAAGGGAGCTATGAGCCCATACAGAGCCGTTGCGGTAACTTGGTATTGGTGCATCAAGGAGTATGGAATAGATTTGACGGCTGGCGCGACCCATATAAAAGCTGAAGAAACTGATTATCAGGTGATTAATGGCTCACAAGATACCTTTACACTTCATCGCGATTTCATCTTAGTGGACAAGAAAACGTCAGAAAAGTTTTTCGTTACTCTTGGAAACTGGGGTCTATCATCAACCTGGAAGATCGAGCCGATGGGTCGAGCTAATGATGCCATGGCGGGACAGGCCAGCGACCGGATAATAGGCGACGCGAAGTTGATAGAAGATGACCCGTGGGACAACATAATGGCGTGGAAGAAAGATGCGACTACAGCAATGAGTGCATTGTAAGTCATTTCCCCCATACATAGGTTTCCCTGGGTAGAAAATCACTAATTTGATTTCTGAACTAGGGTTCGCACCTATAAAACCGATGAAAGTAACACCATTCAGGGTTACGCAGAAATGGGCCAACCGACAATAATCATCCACTGGGCATGGCTATCGCTTTTGGTTACTCAGATCCTGTTAATGGTAGTATTTGTGATTTATGTCATCTTGGAGACTGCCAAGCTAGACATAGAGGTTGTTAAAGGCTCTAATATTGCAGAACTCAAAGCTATGAGTCAGGAAGATTCGATTCCAGAGTCAGAGTATGCACTAGCTGGGGGAATTGCAGAGAGTGTTGATGCAGATCTCGTGGGAAGGCTAGTAAAGAGTAACAGTGGCTGGAACTTGAAGGTGAATCGCAGAGCTGTTGGCTAGCCCGTCATTGCTGGGTGTCGGTATATCATATCCTACCAAGGTTGATCCAGAGGTCTCTGTAAAGGTGTGCTATTTGTCCCTGCGGTATGTTAGATAGACACAGGGGCGTTTTCAACCTGCAATTGGAAGTATATGTTTGCTCGTAGAAACTCAGCTGGTTTTGGGTAGATCTGGTATTGCAGATGCCAGTCTTCAAGTTGGGGCCACGATTATTGAGGGACCTGACAATCTGGCATGCTTTGAGGGTGGCGAACCGTTTCTTGAAGTGTAGCCCTCTTCTTATCATACAGCTCTAGGAAAGAAAACCTCTATCTATGTGGTAGTGCTATAGTTCGCTGCCGCTGGATCCTAAATAGAAACTAGTTGATTGCTGGAAAAGACGATCCAAATTCTGCAAACTACCTAGACCCTATATAACTGTATAACATGTTCAATTCGACAAAAGGTTGGGCCAATAGAAATACTGGAAATATATGAAAGAGAAGCTCGATGGTAACTGGTAGCTACTGTAAGCGATGTTTAAAGCCGTTGTTTTCCCCAAGGGTTCTGCCGGTCAGAAGTCTGAGGCTGCTTTGGTCTTGAATAACAACGATTATGGCAAGGATAAGTTTCTTGTCCTATTTCCAAACCTAGTCGATATCTTGAGCCACGGCGCCTATTTCGTCGAGTTTAGTATAGTCTATAGCATAAGGCTGGAAGTTATTAGTTAAGGGTCTTTATGCTGGAATATGCTTAAGAACACGGCAATACTCAATGATAAGGTTACTATCAAAGAAATCGATTTCGATTTATCCTAACACAGGTATAAAATGCCTTCTTTAAAAATTAATAAAGTAATAATTAAAATTAGTATTAAAATAAGCTTTTAGGGATATAATCTAGCCTCTTTATATATCCTTAATTACTTATTGTATAAATAATATACTCAACTTTATACCTAAAGTTTAATTTTTTAATATATATAAAAAATTAGAAAGAAATAAATACTATAATTTTAAAAAGTAAGTAATATTTAATTCCTTTACTAATCCTTTTTATAATAAGAGATTTATATTATTAAGATACGTAACTAAGCAGTAAATATTTATTAATAACTATAGTTTTTCTTATCTAAGGCCATTATAGTAGTTTTACCTACATTATCTAAATAATCTGTAAATAAGTTATAAAGTATAAAATAATATTCCTACGAAACTCTAAAATCGTACACTATATTATTGCAATTGTCTTGTATGATTTACTTTTATTTGAGAATATAATATGTAATCCATCTGGGTCAACTTTAATGGCCTCGAAACGGCCACACCTTTCAAAACGCGTCAGATATCCTGGAATCTTTACCAGAACTAACCCCATGTTAAATCGTGATGTACAGGATGCGGACAAATCGAGTAAAAATACTGACTGTGGTGGTGTTTCGACGTCCAGATCAACTTGAAAGAGCTGGACATGCTCGGCTGGTATGTCGATTGTATAATTCTCAATCTATTTGGCTTCTTGAATAAAACCCTCCGTCGTGAGGCACGGTGGTGGACCACCAGTTGTCTGGAATTCGATCGTTAGATTAGTATCGCCCAGTTTGCGAAGGAGTGAATTGATATCTTAGATAACTCCGCCAAGTAATGTCGCCCAAGAACACGATGGTCTAAGTCTTCCATCCTCTTCTAGTTCCTCAACCTTTTGAGTAGTCAGAGACTTGTCTTTTTTCCACAGAGGTTGACGGCTAGCGTCAGTTTTCCATATCCGATAAACACACTGATCTCTTGTCCAGCCCACGCGAGGTGCTAAGAGTGACATAGCTTCATAAAACGCCGGGACCCTGTCTTCTAGACGAGAGTAGTCAAGCCTAGAGTATTCCTCGACGATGCTCATCCAACTTCAAACCCTAAAGTCCTTTTCCATTAAAGCCTCGGAGGGATATCGAGATGGGGAAAATGCTATTCTATTCTAAGCTTCTCCTCAAGGTCATCTATTATTCCGTAGTAGCTCCCGCCATCGACAAAATTCTTTTCTTTCTGGTATGTCCACTTGATCTGTCGAGAGCCGAAGCTGATGATCCGCGATGAGACGAGATGTTCCTGAAATGTCCAAATTCGCATATGCACAGGGTCATTGTCTGTAGAACCGTCTAAGTCCATTTCCGACAAAAGCAAAGATCCTTGAGTCTCGTAGCCATCAACTTTCCACTTGTAAGGCAACTCAAAGATCGAGCCGTAACACCAATCAACCATTCTGGATTGTAGAAATCCCTCGCCACAGTCCGAAGCACTTGCAGCTGAAATTAGGATATCTGCCTGCTTGTAAAACTCTGCTATTAAGTTAAATTGAGGGTCTGCATCGTCCTTGTCATCTTGGACGATGCAGAAAACATCCAGCCAAAGGTGTCGAAAACCGATCTGTCGCGTGACTTCAATGAGGTCCTGAATACTCTTTGGTTGGCCTGTGACCTCGATTCCAGAAGCCATTCTGTAACCTATGTTTTCCTTAGTCGTTCGAGCTTGTTTAATAGCGTTTTCTTTCAAGCCATTGCCCCATACATAATTGTCAATAGCAAAGCATACTCTGGCATTGGCGCTTGCTTTCAACAACCCGATGAAGGAGTCACCAAGTTGACCTACATCCAGTAGTCTCTTCGGCATGGCCGAGTTTTGTCGATTTTCTTGGTACAGAGCTCCTCGCATACAGACTCATAAACGGTATCCGGTTGCCATAGGTCTCCTAGGAGAGCATGTTTGTCAGGGAATGTAAAGGAGTATTCCTTATGATATTGGCCAGCCACCTATCCAACATCAAGCTCAAGAACAACTATGCGTTATTGATTTCTTGATATTGAAGGTTCAGATACAGCTCACCGGCAAATGACCTATCGCTACATGGCTGGCCAAAATCCCTCTAAGTTGTGAGCTAGATGTGTTATTTGCAGTTGAGGCTCGTGGCTGAGAGCTTAAATCAGCGGACAGAACTTAGGCCAAAATCCCCTTGGTCATCTTCGATCCCTGTCAGCAGTCAGTTGCATGGGCCAAGTCACCAGAGGTTGATCGCTATATCTCCTGATCTGGATTGACAATGGCCATACCATTAGCCGAGAGCAGTAGCGAGTAGCGATGGATAATCAGTTTGTCGATGGACAATGCAGCAACTATACTACAGGTATATTGGCCGTCTTCTCTTCCGAACCATGCTAAGTGATGTGAGGATATGTCATGGCCCCGTGTCTCGGCGATGGATATTCGATTAACAAGTATGAACTACTTAATTTCGATCCTCTCCACTTGCCAAGTTTGGGGCAGGCTGCTCATTGACATGATTCCTTCCACGTATGCATGACTTATGAGCCGATAGTGACCATTCTCCCTCTTCAGCAAGTAAGGGACGTATGCCCCACCGAGTATAGCCACAATCTGACCACGTTCCACAGTTTCAGTGGGAGCACGGCCAAAGAAGCCCTTACTCGTCACGAAAAAGCTGTCCTGTATTCCGTCGAAGGCATCATTTCTCTCCCAGTGTTTCCAAAAGACATCGTTAAAGAGTTTCGTGTCCCTCCCCAGCCCAATCAACAGAACGGCTGCCATCATCCAGTAGTTAAAAGAGTGAGGTAGCCCTCCTCTAGTACTCCATCCTTTCTCTTCCATTGTGGGCATCATATACAGGAGAGCCAGAAAGAGTCGATATCCTGGCAAATTTGGCGCCTTCATACGCTTGTTAAAAATTGCCGTTAGAGTTGACCACATTGCTTCAATATTCAACAAACTATGGAGGAGAGGACATTGATCATCCCCTTTCATATTATGGAATACTCTCGTAACAAAGGGAGGGATATCGTCGAACTCCCGTAAAAGTTGGTTTGCTTCGGCCAGGCTGCCTCGCGAAAAAGTAGCCGTTACGGAATCATCCAGTAGCCCGGCAGCGTATGCTCCGAAAAGGCTTTTGCCATGGTCTTCCAACCATTGTTCGAGACTCTTGACGAGTTCGAATTCCCCACGAGCATGGCTGAAGGAGAGAGTGGCATCTACCGTGTCCACCAAATGACCATCAATAAATAGGCTCCGTTCGTGGATAATTGGATTTCCGCGCAGGCATCGACTGAATTCAGAATTGGCAAACTCAACAGCCTCTTCACAAGGCTTCATCGTCCATTCGGGTACCCAAGAGGGAAGAGAGCTCATTGATCTCCGACTCATCAGCGTCTTGTTTGACCACAGGTAGAGGTCTCCCCGTAGTCGAATGATGTTGCAACTGGCTTCAAAGAAAACGTCCTCACTTGACTTGTTATAGTCTGGCACAATTCCTGCACACAGTGACTGGGGTTTGACTAGCCCAAGAGCAGCATAGACTTTGTCACGAGGGTTGGTTTGTTTCGAATAACTGAAACTGGTCAACACAATGCCCAAGTCAAGACACTTTGAGTTCGGCTCGTCCCTGTTTCGGTAACGCAACCGAGCATCCCGCACACAAGGAATGAGGGACGCTATATTGTCGGTACAGAAAGTTCTGAAGTGTTGGAACGCCAACTTCGCCCTACCCTCATAGGCCATCCGGAAAATATCCCACGGCAAGTTGAAAGAGCCACATACAACGTAAACGATCTCGGCAACAGCAACTTCCTGGATGATCCAAGATCGCTGAAAGTAGGAATTGAGAAACAGTCGGTCTATAGCATCCCAAGCTGTTTGATCATGAAATTTGAAAATGGAGTCGTCATCAAGCTCAGGCTGTCTTCTAATGGTCTGCCAGATGACGGAATCTCTATCATGGGAAAAGAACCTATAATCCTCCTGACGTCTGATAATGGAACCTTGTTTTGGGCGCTGGGTAATAATTGACGCCATCAGGTCTTCCATCTTTTCTGTATCTGGTTTTCCTGTGGGATGGCGTTCGACTCCAACCAAGCAGAGGTATGGAAAAATCTGGAATGCTTCTTTGGCCCCAGGGAAATCGGGCCCGAGCCAGGTGAGAACAGCTTTGGCGGAGGCGTAAATCTCGCGCATGAGAGGTATTTGCTTCGATTTCTCCTCCTGATTATCTTGGTTTATACAGATTGCATCGACCCAGAGTACTCTTACGTTCGAGGGAAACCGCAAGGCGCCTAGTGCCGATGCAAGATTTCGTGTGACAGGAAGAGAAATGCCGTTACATGTTATACTTGTCCGGCCTTCGGCTTCCTTCCACTCGTAGGAGAGAGCCTCAAATTTAAGTGACATACCAAGCTTCACGCGGCGCAAACGACATCTAATCGGATCCCCAGCTTGACCGGCATATAACGTCATGAGCCGAATCTGGCGATCGTTGAGAAGTTTGGCGTACATGATGCACGCTATTCAAATATCACGATGTTGACAGCGAAAGGTGGAGGGGGTCGAACCTCAGATTGAGAACAAGCCGCGAGCTAAGGTCATCTATAAGAATGTCGAGATGAGTTGCGAGAATCTGCTTTTTCTGCAGCCTGACAGTTCAGTGATTGTAACATTGAGGGCGGGGCTGAGCCTAACAGTCCGCCTTGGCTCTGTAGACTGGTCACCTGTCGGCTTTGATCGATCCTGGCAATTATGCCTTGCGCCCGCTGCTCCCCACTGCAGGGATTTCAGAGACTACTATAACACTATGTAACAAACTGCCCCAAAACTCTGTGCATTACTGGCCGGTTTGGGCAACTTTTCAGGCTTATACAGGAAAGAGAAAACAACCTTGGTCCACTACCGTTTTCTATTATAATGTAAACCCTGTTAAAGGTTAAAAACGCCTTCCTAGACTGGCTGCAGCAACAGTCCTCTTAATGGGGTAAGCAAGGCAGACAGACTTGAACACAATAATAGATGAAACTGAGAATTCTATGACTTATTTATCAAGAGTTGATATTAATTATCGGAAAAACAGAGTCTATTCTGCCTAAAATATTTAAAAAAGCTAATATAATATTTTTACCAAGTGGCTTGGATCTTTCCTACGAGAAATTGATTGAATCTGCCGACCAAATTAATCAATGAACTTCCATCCAGAACATGCTCATGTTAGCGTGACTTTCTTCATCTTAACCTCTTGGCTACCTTCGCTTGGGTCATGCCATCTTAAGCGTCACAATCCTCTTTAATTGGTCAGATAACGCCGCTGCGTAATTGGCTGAGTTGATTTTGAGGCCCTCTCAATCGTTGCCTGGATTCTCACTGCACCGCTCTAATAGGTTATAATCAGCGCTAGGTCTAGATGTGGCTGGCCTCAAATGCAAATATGATCTGAGCTGGTGCTTGTGATCAAAAAGCTGACGTCAGAAAAGTTATGGGTTGGCTGGTTGGCTGGTTGGCCAAGTCCTAGAAACAGGAGTGAAATCAGCCTTTTACCTTTCAAGCTAACAGCTAGCCCAGCGAACTCTAAGAAAAGATATAGTTATCCATCACGTTATAATTCCTAAAGTATGAAAAATAGTGTTCGGCGAGCGCAAAAGGCGACGATCAGTGCCTCCAAGCGGCCATTTCGTCCTCCTGTTGACCCCGCGACCGATCACCCGCAACGCGATGGTCTGGATCCCGATGCCAACGCCCAAGTGGAGTCAGATGTTCTTTACAATGGAATCTACTACCTCCACCCCCGCCAGAGGTCCCGAGCGAGCAACAAGACCACTCAGTTGAGTAAGAACAGTTCTGTCCTTTTCTTTCTCGGTCGTGGACCGACAATTTGCAGTATTGTCTCTGTCCATGGACTCAATGGTCACGCGAGGCGCACTTGGACGGATAAATCCAGCAACATGTTATGGTTGGAAGACTTTCTGCCTAAGGAAATACCGGATTCGCGCATTATGACACATGGCTATGCTTCTCAGTTGACGTTCAGTCAATCAAAAGCGGGCATTGAAGAAACTGGAGGTCTTCTAGACACACTGCGGCTCAAGAGACAGCAGTAAGAGCCAGGATCGCGACCTGCAAACTGTATTTTCTTAGAATACCTTAATCTCGCCTTGGTTCGTACATAATTAGTAGTCACTTTAACACAATATTCCACGCTCCACATGGAGGCACGGACTGGTTATACTAGTGGTGGCCGCAAGTGAGCCGGCGTCATCTCCTTGCAGAAGTGATATATTAAATCATAAGTGGCATGGGCGAAAACACCAGGCGCTCTCAAGGTCGGATAAAGGTCGCGGTTTTATCCCCGTAAGGATAAGCTCGGATTCTTGCGATGATCAAGGTGTGCATGAGAGTATCTTAAGATAGGGAAATCGCGCTAAGATAACCTTAGTCAGTGTGATCTGCCGTAGATTTTCCGGCGTTCCCTCTTTTAGCCATAACCTCAACGCTAGCTACAGCGGCGGCCACAAGCACCTTGGCTACCCGATTCCACCTGGAGTTTATGCAATCACTCATCCTCCTCAACGACAGGTCTCAAATTGTCCCAGCGTTACCGGTGAAACAGTGTCCATCGGATTTTTCATACTTCTCTACGCTTCCGCCGGGAGGTTCCCAGCTGCGTACCGACATAAACTATTCCGCCGTGTTCAACAGCCGTGTTTTCACAAAGAGACAGCTGTCGCCCAAGTAGAGCTCCCGGAATCTCAGACCAAACACAGATTGACGTTTGGCTATAACTCCGTAGAGTCACAAAGTAATTCCTGCCATGCGCGTAAGAAGCACAAAGGCCTCAGCGACTTCATAGGTCCATACTGACTTCATGAAGTAATTTCAAAATTTCTACTATGAATATTAAGGTACATCAGACTGTTGTCTCCGTATTTTTCTATTTCGCTTTTGTTGTCGCTCGTATAGTGGCCCGGTTCATTCCTTGGGGACGGAGATGCCCGCGACTTGTTGCCTATTCGGAAGCGCAAGCAATGCTTTGGTTTTTATTTCTACTTTATTTTATTTAACTTATTCTGAGAAGATTTTTCTCTACTCAGCGTAGCGTTGGTTGCTGTCCAGATATTACCAGATACCTTCCTATGCCCAAGGGTAGGCGATCAAGCATTTATTTCTCACCGTATACCTTAATGTTATAAATTACATTAAAAGGCTGACTTCTGGAGGTATCTCGAAAATTACTCCGTTATCTCTATAATTCGCATATTTTTCATAGCTCGATAGTTTAGCGTAATTCTTCGAACACTTTCTGATACCTCTCCTGCGCACTTCACGGTCTTATTCGTTCTGGGGCCTCGAACGTCACATGCCATTACGTGATTCTCTGTCTTGTAAGTTCATTTCATTTTCCTCACCTTTCTGAAGTACGAGCGAAAAGGGATCGTGATAGTAAAAGCCCAACCGCCATCAAGCATAATTCATCCATCGGATGCCTGGGGTCTGTTTAGCTTGTATCAGAGATGAATATTGCGGGCTTACCAGTATATTGTGCATTAACTTTGAGTACCTCGCTTGAAACTTGGAGCATTGTTGTTTTGAGAAGCTCCTCATCCCTTGAAATGGAAGTTATAGTTCTATTCCTATCGTAAAGACTGACAGCGTTTGATATATCACGGATGTCGTATACATGGTTACATCCTCTGATGCCTCAAACTATCCGACAGCGTTCATCAATGTTCAAACTTCATGTCTGTCTAATCATAAACCGGTCTAGTTTACATACATTGCTTCTTGAAAGGATACCTGTACTCATCTTTAAACGGTGCTGTAGTATTATATATAAGCAGTAATAACTCAAGCATTACTCACAGTTATATTAAAACTTTCAAAAGATAAGATTTTCCCACTTAGCACAGTATGAAAATACTAGTCTTGGTTTATGGACCGAATACGCCCTGGTCTGAATTGCAGGGTAGTGCTAATAGTGCTTTAATACCTATCCTAGTAAGAACATATAGCTAAAATGAATTATTTAACTAGTCTTTAATTAATGCCTAAAGCTTATAATGCATTTTTAAAGTATATTAAGCTGATATACTAAAAATCTTATTTAACTTTAGCTTTTAAAAAGTAATATATATATAGCCTTAATAAAAATAAATCTCTTAATAAAAAATAAAATAATATACTTTTATAATAACTTAATTAATAATAATTAAAGTATAAAAAGCTACTTTAATTTCTTATTACTAAAAGTAAAAGGAATTTTTATATAAAACTATAAAAAAAAGAAAACTATAAAAAAAACTATATAATTATTAAAATACTATTATTAAGTAAAAGAATTGCTTTTTAATTATTAGTTAATAGTTATTAATAAGCCTATAAAAACTATTAGCTTTTTATAAGTTTATTAATTAAATATTATAAGCCTTTTTAAATACTTATTAAAAACCTTTTTAAAAGATTTAAAAAGTATTTTATTTTTTTAAAATAAAAAATAATAAAAAATATAACTTTATAAGGCTTAAGTTAGTAATTTTTAGTTACTATAACCTTACTTTTTAATTTAAGCTAAATTTTATATAATATAAATTTTTAATAACTAAAGTAATTAGCTAAATAACCTTATTTAAAGAGTTATAAATAAAATAAAAATTCTTTTAATAAGACTTTTTTAATAAGCCTAGAAAGTAGTAAGCTATAGTTATTAAGCTTACTTATTAAGTATATAGTAATATAAAGAAATAAGTAAAAAGAAATATTATTTAATTTAACTTTTAAAATAAGTAAATAAACTTTAATATAAAAGCTTAATTTTTTAAATATAGCTACTAATAGAGTTATATATAGTATAAATAAATATATTTAAAATTATATTAAGTTCCCTTAAAGAGGGTTTAACTAGTCTTTGGGATTAAAACCTAATTAACTGGATAGTGTTTCCCCCTTATACGCCGGAAGCTTAAAGCTGCTCTTGCTTCTATAGGAGCTATTAATTCTTGCGTTAGTATCACTAAACTGACTTTGCTTACCGGACTAGAGCTGACACGCCTCCATTCGCATCATCTCTAACATTATATCTAGAGTATCAATATAAAGTGGAAGATTCTAGGTCATGCCATAATGGCGTTGATGGCGAACCGTGTCTCTTCGGTACCTCCATCGTCATACATGATCACAAAGGAGGTATTCATCTCTGATAAGGTAGCTGCATCTCCTCTGATTGTTAGTCGCTCTACAGCCTACAACCAGAGGTACTCAGTTCCAGAGGATCCAAACAAAGACTCCAATGTTGGCAGTGGAGCTCCTTATGGTTGCAAGACGGGAAACTGTGCGACTGTCATCCAGAACGGTCCAAATCAGTTCGCTGGGACGCAGAGCATTTCTGTCATCCGTCGTGTCCTGTATTGAATCTTAGAGCCACTATGTCCCCCGGGAATCATCACGACGGGCTACAGCTTTTCATATTCGTACTCTGTCAGCGTATAGGCAGGTCCCGAAATTGTAAATTTACCAAGGATAGTACATGCGAATAGTCAAAAGTTAACTGGTTTACAGTAGTCAGTATGGCCTGGACGAAAAAAGATTCTTGTTATTTTCAGCAGCCATTATAAGGTGGCCCTGTATGCCATGAAATATAACTCAAGAGGTTTGAAAACTAGTGTTATCTGGACAATATTGAGATATATATATGTATATGATAATCAGGTCTAGATATAAAGGGTGCGGTTTAAAAAGGGAGATAAGAAGGGAATGTTGAATTGTTGAGGTCCTGGTCTAATAACACTTGGTAGCCTTGAAATAGTGACAAATAAGGCCTTGACTGGATAAAACCGGACTCAAACGAGCTCCAGAGGGTTGGTCCTGTTAGCAGGTGGTGCCCCTTGTAATGCGTCCCAATGCTCAGCGATACAACTTCCTTCAAACCGCCAAATGTCAACCGCAACCGTATAACGTCCCATACCCGGCCCCTCAACCTTAACGTGGCTCCACCCTACATTGTCTGCGAAACCGGAGTTTACGATAGTGACATTCCATTCCGCGATGCGAGGGGCCACCCAGGCCAGGCTAGCTTCGCGGTCGCCATATACATTCGGATTATGGTTGATAGCATTCAGGAGGATGTGCTCCCTGCCAGCGCGATAGACGTCCTTTTCGATGTAGAATTTGCGTAAGAAGTTGGTAAAGATGATCGATTGTTCGGCTGAGGAGACGGGATATCCTGGGTTGCAAGTGAAGAATGCGACGGTGGTAGAGCCAGAGGAATCATCCTGAGCATTAACCGCAGTAAGACACAGGAGTTTGACGGCAATGGACGTAATGATCTTGAGGGAGAGCATTTTGGCAACAGATTCAGCGCGCAACAGGTATTTAAGTACTGAACTGAAGGCAGGGTCGATTGAAGAGTCTAGAAATAGATATTTGTATAGAAGGGTGAAGTTCAAATGTAATCCCGCAAAGGTGAATACAGATTACTTCAAGAGTGGCAGTCCGGGTTTTTATAGCTTAGCAGCAGAATTTTATCTGTAAACTTTATACATACGTCTTTGACACAACGATCAACGCTTAGATGCTGTAGAGTTGCTTTGAAATCCATAGCTAGGTAAGCTTTTGTCGTGCTTACGACATCGCTTGCCGTCATAGCGACGACGCAATAATGTACAACGAGTCGGCTGTGGTTCTTGACTTACTTCGGGTTCCTAGTGTCGTTTAATTAGGTGCTTACAAATGGATAGGTAGTTTGTACAGAGTACAAGCTTCTTCTTTAAGCTTTACAGGGTTCTTAACGTAAATGCGCCTGACCGATTAAACTTTCACCATTTGCCGCGTCATTTCATGGCTAAGTCAAAGGATTAGGAAGTTAATAAACAAGGAGTATTAAACCCCAGAACCAGTAAATAAGCATTCTAAAAGCAAAGTTTATCCTAGTATACCTCTATCACAGTACCTTCCCTTAACTATTATATTTAATAATTATAGCAATTAAGTTTTACCTTAATATATCTAATAGTAAGATAATATATTTATACTTTTCTTTTCTATTTTTCTCTTTTTCCTGTTAACGAATATCAATTAGGCTTTTATATTAAATATATCCTGCTATAAGATAGTTTTAGGGATTTCTTTTACTCTGAGGAAGCAGAGACGTTGCCGTGTAGCCTTTTTACCGTCTGGCAATCTTATTCCTAAAAGTCAACAGCCACCAACCGCCAGTTGTGCTAATTGCCTTCATCCACCCTCCCTCAAGGCCGTGGGATTCTCACACACAGACTAACCTTTGGACTGGGTCGTTTCCGATATTCCGAGAAGCCTCTTTCATTAATCACATACGGCAATTGCAAACGGAAAGATAAGAAGATATGTTCCGACTTGAGCTCATCATCAGGATGGGGGTAGCCCCTCTGGATCAGTTCCGATATACTAGCATTCCGATTGGCTTCAGGCATTCGGAAGCAAGGGAATTTTAGAGTTGGCACTAAAAATGATCTTTGCCTAGTAGGGGATTGTATTCCGGGCCTATGAGGCTGTGGCTACCTCGACTAGCGTCCCGCTTCTTCAACCCATGCGAGGTAGTATAGGCCGAGCGATTTGTCAGCCTAGAAAGATAACCATGTGTAGAAAAGGGGCCTCCTAAGATGAAGCCTAGCTCTATGAGTATCAGCGGGAACGCACTTATATAAGGACAAAGTTTACAAGGGTATGTATGGAATAGATTGCTGCTATATCAGATTGCTCATCTAGTAAAGTATTTAGACTTTACGACTGCCCGTACACGCTCACATCATTGAACTTTCTATTAGCTCTTATGTTTATTTCTACACGAGCTAATTATACACTCTTTATTCGACTTAAATTCAACATATAATCTTTTAATTAAGTACCGAGACGTTGAGTGGGCATAAGCTGGCAGAATGGCAAGTTGACGGTAGAGAAACTGGCCTCTGGACTTTCTCTGCCCCAGTGATCCCTGTAAAAGAAGAGTCCTAACAGTAGATAAGTCAGTCTATAAAAGTATAAAAACATAGGCCTCCCCATGTCTACTTACTACTGAATTAATCTATACTGTCTTTTTATAGACACCTATCAGAGTACAATATTTCTAATCCCTTGTTTTTATTCTAAACCTTTACTCCAGTCTACTTGCTTATTCAAGTAGAGCATTGATAGGATCTAAAGTTTATTTATGGTCTAGCATTTCCTTTCCAGGTACGTATTCACGCTTACTACTTTTGGTATAAAGCTTTCAATTCGTCTTCACTTTCCGTGATATCGATGCCTTGCCTGCTTATGTATCGCTAATGAATTGGTCAGTGAAAAATGCTCCTTCAGATCTTCATTCCAGGCCTTGCACTCATTGTAGCTGGAGTGCAGGCAGCTATCCCCAAAACACCTGGATTCCGATTAAGTTGGGCCGATGATTTTGGTGGCCCTGACAACGCCCTGCCCAACCCCAGCAAGTGGCTGATTGATACCGGCACCAGCTACCCCGGTGGTCCTCTGGCCTGGGGCACTGGTGAAATTCAGACATACATGAATCGCACAGAGAATGTCCGAACTAATGGAAAAGGTACTCTTCTGATCACGGCTCTCAAAAACTCGGAGAATTGGACATCGGCGCGAATCGAAACGCGACGAGAGAACTTCCTGGCACAACCAGGAGGAAAGATGCGGATCCAGGCCGACCTGAGACTTCCTTCGTTAGGCGGCAATGGCATTGGTTACTGGGCGGCGTTTTGGACACTAGGTGCTGAGTATCGCGGCACTCTCTCGTAAGGCAACACTGGTCTACGCAATCCAATCAGCTTCATTAACGATTTACAGGAACTGGCCTGCTGTAGGAGAGATTGACATTATGAGAAACGTCAATAACCTTGATCGGACTTGGTCTGTTTTACACTGCGGTACAAACCCCCGTGGACCATGTAACGAGCCCAACGGCTTGGCCAGTAGCACAGCGTGCCCTGGTACATCCTGCGCAGGTAACTTCCACACTCATACCGTCGAAGTTGATAGATCGATGCGTCCTGAGACGGTGCGATGGTTCGTCGATGGAGTCCAGTACCACCGAGTCAACGAGACGGAATTACCTATGAAGGTATGGGAGCAAACCATACACCGGCCTCATTTCATCATTCTTAGCCTGGCTATCGGTGGCGAATTCCCGGATGGTGTTTTCGGCGGCCAAACCCCTCTCGAGACCACTGTGTCCGGAGGGAGGTACGAGATTCGATATGTCGCAGTGTATAACACTATCGGTGACCATGTTTAGTGAAGGTTGAGCTGGAAAGTATTGGTAAACAGATATCCCCAGTGTGGGTCAGTGGCTAGTTAGTTACAGAAGCGAGAGTCAACCTAGAAAAACTATTTGTAGTAGAAGAATAGGCTCAAATTACTTCCTGACGAGCTATGCAATCCTCCTCCAATGTCAGATACATTGCATTGCCCACTATCAAGTGAACGCACTTGCGATATACATAGTATGCATAATTAATCGTGCTAGGGTCGCCGCCACCGTTCTGCAACGCGTTCGTTCGAGTCGTTTTATCATCCAAAGACAACAACTATTCCCATATCTGCACTCACTGTCCTCCAAAGTTCTTCATTTCCGAAACCCATCATCGTTGTCTCGTCTTGTTGCTGTAACATCTCCGCCTTGCCGATACGTCGCCACACCTCGTGCAGAATAGTCCATGCATGATTAATATTAACCATGCCTTGACGACGGCTGATGGAGATGAATGCTTGTTGAGCGAGCTCACGGTCAGCAGACGAAAGAGCCTCACATGCCGCAACAAAAAGTGGCCAAAGAAGGGCGTTCGTGGGACCAATTTTGCTAACACTAGCACAATATATGAGGCTAATGTGCGAGTGATGTTGTACAAGCGGGTGCGTACGGGGATATTGGTAGATGGTGCGATAGAGGTAGATCAGGGCAGAGTGACGATAGGCTAACGCGTTATTGAGAATTCCCTCAAGTCGAAGTCTCTCCTGAGATTGCCCAGAGCTTATTTCTTCAGAGCAGCGGCATGGAATAAAGTCATCAGGAAGAATTGTATGCCATTCTTCCAAGGCATTTTGGACGGCTGACGCCGAGACTTCCAGCTCAGTACGCAAGACAGTGGCTTTAGAAATCTCATTGTTGGCCATAGCATCGTTGAGTTCTTCCTTTAAAGCCACAAGGCTTGACAGGCGATGAATAATTGGCCAAAGCGAGGTCGTCATACCGAGAACGGCATCGATCGTGTTACAAGGAGAAGTCTCATCGCCTGAATTCAGGTGAGATAATGGTTGATGGTAACTCATTTTGGGGGCACTTGAGAGTGGAGCGGTCCTAAAAGATAGTGCCGTGATGACATCATAAAAGAGAAATGCCTCACGCATGGTAAGTGATTTTCCTGTTTAAGCTACATTAAGTTAACTTACATGATATAGAAAGGCACTGGCAGGGTCGGTTATAGTTTTGCCATTGTTGATAATCGTCATAGCCCCTTTGAGGTGACTGATCACAATATTGGAACAATTCTTGTGAACCAGCTGTAGCGTTCTTAGTGCATTGATCCAAGATCATCTATTCACATCTCAGACTTACCACTTCATAGTAAATAAGAAGCATGATCACTGCCAGTAGCTCATTGCTGTTGATTCCTCCTCCTGTTTGAATTAAGCGTGACAGACCTTGTATAGCTTGGTTGTGGAAATACGTGCTTCTTTCATGATCAAATACTCCACGATACTCTAGGTGAGCGCTCGCTAGAGCGTACACAGCATGGGTCACAGCTTGGCTTTCTTGACATAGAGGTAAAATAAGTTGCTGAAAGGGGTTGTCGTAGTCCTCATGGAAGACAATAAGATGGGATACGACGTGGTAGAAGTGATGCAACAAGACACGGCGGTTGGTGCGGCTGGATAGCTTACAAAACATAGTAGGGATATGATTGAACCCAGAAGAGGGCGTTAAGCCAGGCGCTACCAGACCTAGAGAGGGGTCGTAAATCGCATGTGTACCGGCGTCCATGCTATCGCAAGCTGTCGCTGGAGTTTCGACGAGCTCTTCATTGACCATATTCTGGATTTCGTTACCTTTCATCGTTTGAACAATGTACTCGGAGCCATACAATGCTGCCAACTCGAACCCCGTCGAGTTTATAAGGGGCACTAAAGACGATTTTGTAGTTTCAAAACCTGAGAGACTGAGTGTGGGCTCAGTAACGAACTGGTTGACTTGAAGATGACAGAGCGCCGGTTCTTGCATCGTTATGAAAGGCTCTTCCAATTGATCTTTGTCGGTTAAACTTCCTTGCGTATCCTCGTCCGATCCCAAAGTAGGTGCATAGTCAGCTGAAGCGTGAGTTGCCCGATCTCGACTTGACATGGGATCAGTACAGATTGAAGACTCAGCATGAATGGAATGTCGATCGGGTTTCTGGTGAGGTGGAACAGTCTCATAAATGTACTCTTGACCACGTTCTTGGCATCGTCTGCAAGTAGGTCGAATCTCGTCGCATTTTCTCCTCTATAATAGTATTAGTTTCTTACCAACAATACGGAATGCGTGTGTCTGTTAATTACTTTTGCTTTGCTGCGGAAAAGGAGAAGTGAGCGAGTTAATTCTGCAACATAATGATTGTTCCGCTTACCATTGAGAACATCCTGTATGGGAATAAAAAATGTCAAGGTTAGCCCACTTCTGCATTAAAGATGGGAAGTAGGCCAGTCAGAATAAACATGGCTTCGGAACGAAATATTGACATACCCGTACGGGAGCGTTTCTTGGGAGCCTTGGGGGACGTAAACCGGGTATACAGCAACATTGTATCCTCTGAAATCCCCTATTCGCCAATACTTAAAAGACCAAGGGCATTTGGTAAGCCCAAAGAACTTTTCAAAGCTATTACTGCAAGACGGAGTATCAGATAGGCGTGTGTCGATGGATGCTGTTGAGTATCAGACTTACGCAGTTGAGGGGGATGGCACTATAACAATTTCCGGCGGGAACTACAAGAGGAAGTTGGAAGCCAAATGAGAGATAGATGCCGATTTGGGGACGATCTGAATTTTTAAACAGACAAGTATAAACAAATACGCGACGAGAAAATACCAGGCTTGGACGCGCCGACGTCATTAGATATAGGCATGAACTTCCCGAAATATTCGGGGAACACGGTGGAGAAGCTAAAGCAGAACCTAAAGATGCGGCCCAGCGTTAGCTGGACGGCTAGTGCCCTGAAGCCAGTGCGGGGAACTCTGGCCTGTCGAGAGTCCCGGATGCTTGGAGTACCGTGGTCTTGATCCTTGAAGCTTCGAATCAGTTCCTAGTTCGTTGGTAAGAGGCAGCCAATCTGGTTATTTTTTATTTCTTCTTTTTAACCGCATAAATAGAGATTTAAGAGGTAATAAACTAATCGTTCTAGAAGACACGAGACATGTGTTTTGGACTAGATCTTATTAGAAAATGACGAAACAAGGAGCAAATACGAGTCTTGGCATCCTGGTGTCAATCACTACCGAATTTGCTTCACTATTTGGAATAAGGTTGATTAGGGGATCAATAGCTCCTTGGCATACAAATCAAAGCTAGCAGGTGATGGTAAAAGCTGGTGGCTAAGTAGCTGAGGTACGTAAGTCTCTTTGATTATTCCTTATGTGACTGGCCTATCTTATCTGGCGCTATTTAAACACAAAAAGGCGGGGCAGGCACCATTCGTGCACATATCCTTGCAACTGCCGGGTCAATTTAGTCCGCGTGTCAGGAGCAGGTGCCGCCGTACCCTCGTGCTTTGTGGCTGGTACTTCGTTTTGAATGTTCGGACTCCAAGGCCCTCAACAGCACACTCTGACGGATATTCCCTTTAACCTACACAAGGTCTACGACAAGCTCACCCCCGCAGAAAAAGAAGCAGCTGGAAAAGAATCTGCAAAGACACCGGTTGTTCGCAAAGATATTAAATACTTGCTTGACTAGCTCTACGCAAAGGGCGTACGGCATATCATTAAGTTGTCGGTGGAAGAGCCCATGGACGTGGGCCGGGGGTCTACGGAGACCAGACTATACAGGAAGCTTTAGGGAAGTTTGTTGTTGAGCATCTGGACTGGAAGAAGACGGACTTAGCCCCAGAAACTATATTGCATATCGGCAGTCAGAGGGAAGAGTCATCCGCTGAAGGCCCGGGTGATAATGACCCGATCATGGAATCGCAGATGAGAAAGCTGACTCCGGTATGGAGCGGCAGTAATGCTATCTTCCGGGCCTGGAGTGATGAGGACGCTCTACCAAAAATGCGCTTTCTCGAAGAAGTTGAGATCGTTCGACCGCCGCCTCACATGGTACGTCTACATTCATCGCAGGTGTTGTCACTCCATTTCGCATGCTAATCGTGATGAAGATTTGTGACAGCAAGAAGTGGATCAACAAGAAGATCAGCGACTTCGAGAATCGGCTAAATAAGACACGCGAAGCTCTTCTAAGTGAACAAGCTACCCGAGAGGTGTCTTTCGAAGGCTCGCCGTTAGGCTACATCCGAGTAAACTTGGTCGATCCAACCACTGGGGTTCAGGAAGGAGTCACGCCCCATGGTGTCCTTTCCACAAACCTTCTTGCTCCCGAAAAGAGTATCAATGCCCAACGATTGTTAAGTTCCGTCGAAGAATTTACTTCTGTCATGAAACCATTCTGGGAGGGTACAGCCAAGAGGTTTAGAGAAATGAACCAAAACATGGCGACCGCCGAAGGAATTGAGAAGCCGGTGACCATAGCGTTGATCGACGATGGCGTGAACAAGTTTGAGATTGACCACCTAAACTAAGTCCTTGAAGGTAAAAGCTTTGACTTCCATGATGAGAGAGTCAACTCACCTTTCTTATCCGCCAAGGGCCACGGCACAACAATGGCTCGTATGATATTGCGCGTTTGCCCTGTGGCTGAGATATATCCTATATGCCTCAAGACCTATAGTGACCCCAATGGAAACTTCACTATTAATGCCGACTATGCAGCACGTGTAAGTACTGCCTTCTGTCTTGTCAGTAGTTCTCGATATTAACAGGTCTTAGGCAATCCAGGCAGCTTTGGACAAGCAAGCAGATATCATTTCCATGTCGTGGAAATTGCCGATGCCGGCCCAAAATGAGAAGGACTCTTTGAAGACGAATCGTAAGTAGATAAGATGAAGATGTATAATCCGTTAGAACACACTAATAGTCGATACAGTGCACAAGGTTCTAGAAAAGGCCATAAGTCAGAATGTCCTGATGTTTTGTTCCGCACCAGACAAGGGCAAATTCACAGAACATGACTACCCAAGTGCCCCGTTCCCTAAGAAGTTTTTCCGTATCGGGGCTGCAAATGCCGATGGCACTGTATTCCACTGGACAGATAATCAGATAACCTTCATCTTGCCCGGCGTACACGTAAACCAGGATGGAATAACACGCAAATCTACCCAAGACAAGGGAATGATAGAACACACTGGCTCCAGCGTCGCCACAGCACTTGGTGCTGGTCTTGGTGCCATGATACTATACTGTCTCAAGGCCAGTATTCTCCGAATCAAGATTGCGAACCGTAACCAGAATGTTATCCCTGCTATTCCCACGGAGCGCTTGAAGGATATTATGAAGCGGGATGCGATGAAGGGCGCTTTTGAGAGTCTGGGCTCACAGACCTCGAATAAGTTTATTCAAGTTTAGGAAGAGCTGGATAAAGTTACAAATATCTTGAAGAACTGGGAGAGGGTAGGACCGGAGTCAGAAGCAAGCATGGAGTTTACGAACAATTTTATAGATTTTGGAATTAAGCTTGCCAGTTCTGTAAAATAGATTAGGTCTACAGAAAAGAATCTTTCGTTTTCTATACTGTAAGTGCATGGAAAATAAATTCAAAACATTCTAATAGTAACATCTAACAAATTAGTCCAAGCTAGACGCTTTCTGATTTTTGCTAATATCTCGCTGGGGAGTTTCTTATCCCATTTCCAATCCTGGTTAATATCTTGAGCCACGCCGCCCATTTGGCCCACTTTAGTATGGTGCATAGCATGAAGCTAGAGCTCATCACTTAACTGTTTCCACGCAGGAATATGGTCAAGGCAACGTCGCTATCGAAGTTCTCGTTAGCCTCCTCCAGATTCATCTCGCCAATCGCCCTACAATGGCTCCACCCGCAGTAGTATCGATGCCGAACACTAGTATGGTCAATAAACTCCCGAGATCTAGCCTCAAGCTGATCCCGATGAACAAGGCCATCCTTCTCAGCGATGCGGAGAGGGAATACAGGCAGCGAGCTGACGGGTTGTACATCATGGAAGAAGTCGACCTCGAACTACATAAACACGGGTACAAAATGCCTTCCGTCAAAGTTAATTAAGTAGCAATTAACGACAAATGGGCTAAACTGGTATCGGAATAAGCTCTTGGGAACATAATCTGGCCTCCTTATATATTTCTAACTACCTATTCTCTAAATAATAAGCTAGACTTTATATCTAAAGTCTAATTTCCTAATATATATAAAAAGTTAAAGGAAAATAAATACTATAAATTTAAAAAGTAAATACTATTTAATTTCTTTACTAACCTTTTTAATAATAGTAAGATTATATTATCTAAATATATAACTAAGTAGTATATATTATTAATATAGTCCTCCTTATCTGCAGCTATTATAATAGTCTTGCCCTTACTACGTGAAGTAGTGTCATTTCTGGACTTAGTGCTCAAGTTATTAGAACAGGCCTTAGCTTCCAGGGACTTTAGAAGATTTTCTATTCTAGGATAGTAATAGTCCAATATCTTAAGCAGCCGAGGAATCGTAAGAGGCAGGCTAGAGGCAATAGACTTTTAGCTATTCAACAATATATCAAAGCCACGGAGCATAAGTTTTAGCAGCGTTAAGTTTATCAGAAGCCGCTTGGGTAAGCTAAGGTTATGCTCGGAAGGATTGCAAATAATTTGACAAAAAGCACAGCAAATAGAATACACGGATAAGCAGACTCTAGATTCGTGACGCCAATTTCTCCGCCTTAGAACATGTAATATTTTATTAGGAGTACTTTTAGAGATATATAACTACTGTTTTTGTCAAAATAGGCATTCTAAGTTAATTGGGATTGTTCCAGTGTACTGGATTGATATCTCGTTGTGATGTTAAAATATCACACTATCTTTGTACTTGGAAAATAAATGTAAGACTTTTTAGTGGTGAGCACAGCTAAGTCTTCCTGAAGATTTGTTAGGCCCAAGGAGTGAGTATCTTAAGATTGATTGAGTTTTATTTAGCCAATTAGAGAGACGCAGACTGCTCCACTTCCTACGCTCTCTTTCGTCGGATAGAAAATGGGTCTCAAAGTTGGTCAAGGACCTTAAGATGCATTACAAGTGTAATAATTCTAATAACGTGAGAGTAAAACAGAGACGAAAAGAGGTGGCGCAGCTTGGATGCATTAGTTATTATTACTTTTTGTCTATATGCAGGCAAAGTCAAAGCCTTTGTAAATGATACAACACAATCCTTGTTGTGACCAATTCCTGCGCCTAATCGGGCGTTCTTACCAGTAAGGCGTCTCTCCAAAGCGACAGCATCGCGTCGCCAACACTCAATGAACAGCCACGCTATGTCTGCATCCTCATCATGGCGGGGTAGTTGCGCCTACTGACAGGTGCGTCGTTCAGGGCATGGCCTCCGAATGGCCAACCGCCCGGGTAGCCGAGAGACCAAAAGACTTGGCTTTACGCGATGGCTTGACGGCGCAGTCTCGAGGGAGGCGATCAGGCGGCGGCGAAGCTTTGTTTGTAGCTGTGTCGCTTCGTCCGCTGATCTGATGGTCCGACTGGAGGGCGTGGCTTCAGGTTCAGTAATGAACCCATCGGTTCAATGTTGGAGTGCATCACGGCATCATCCTCAATTATTAAGTCAGATCTTAGACGTCCAACGATGTTCATCCTGCTGATAATTCCGCTCCTGCAGTTGGCGATTCCTGACCCCTCCCGAGCTTCAAATAGCTGTCAACCTCGGGTGTAGGTTGTTGTGCGACAAGAGACTCGGGAGATGACACCGAGCCAGCTTGTTCTTGTGCATGTTCTCTCTCGGTGGGCGAAGGTGTTGGTGGAGGACTGTATGAAGCTTGTGGCTTGAACGATGGGCGAGTTCGTCGCGTTGCTCGAGCGGTGGTTGTGTCTCTGGGTTTGGTGACCTTGCGACGAGGTTGATCTTCCTCGTCCTCTATTTGGCGCTTTCGCTTCTTGTGCATGGCCTGATTTCCATCATTGTCTACGTCAGTAGCATTGCTGGAGGACTTGGTAGCATGGTCGTTCGATTCGGCTGCCCTGGCTTCGCGTCTCTCCCTCGCAAGCCTTCGCGCCTGTCGCTTAGCTTCAACAGCAGCAATATCTACTCCGGCTCTCGCATACATGCGAATCCTGATCTCGCGTGCCAATTCCCGCATGCTTTCGCTGCCTTCATCTTCGGTGTCGTTGTCGGAGCAGCTCAACTCGACCACAGGTTCATCGAAATGCAGGGGCTGCAGGCATTTGGGTACTGGGTTGGATTCGATAGCGTGGAGGAGTCGATCAAGTTCCTCGAGGAAGTCGGGGTCAGGTGTGGCGAAGCACATGGGCAGAGTCGGCGTCGATGGGAATGTCACCAATTTGGCGCCGAAGGTTGGGACTGGGTCATCGAGAGGCTTGCGATAGAATCAGCACAGCTAGAACCATCATTTAATATGCTGATACACTTACCCCGTGATTCTTTTCATAACTATCGGCCAGGCATTGTCGCCAGCCGCGTTTTCTCTGTCCCGGGAACATTTGCGATGTTGATCGATTGATGGTGTTGAAGTGAGAAGCAAATGATGTGACGCCAAATTGACGCGTCGAGGGCGGAAGAATAATAGCCCGCCGATGACGCTTTGTCCGATGTAGCACGCCATTGGCCACATCTTTCATCTTAAGAATTCCATGGAACTCTACTTACCCTGCACTTCCCAGAGCCAGAGTTATTTACCCCACCAGGATTGTTTATTTCTCCAAGCTCAGATAGACAACTCATAGCTATGGATTTCTCAGATATTCCAAGTAGCCAAGAGACTGTCGAAGACCCTACTTTGCCAGGCTCTCCAGCTGAAGGGGCTACTATCATCCTAACACCAGATAACGCTGAGGCGCGACTGGCGTTCAGTGAAGTCGCTGAGTCGCTGCAAAAACAGACCGAAGATCCGGACATCAAAGCGGCACAACAACATACACGAAAATGCATGTGGATTTCCTCAAAGCAGCAGAGTGATCATGAAATCGACCGATTACTTAGAACAGAATCGGAGACCCTTTCTTCGTCATCACCAATCTCATCGCCACGAGACCCCAAATCATCGTCCCACTTAAATAAGGCAGAAGATAAGAGTCAAGGGCAGTTAATCTGGAGAGGCAACTACTTCATATCACTCGATCAACCACCTCGAAATCCGTCGAGAGGATGGATAGTTGGTTCTTTGCGAGATGCTCCTCATATGAACGATATCGTCCTTTGTTTACGCTCTGGTAAAGAAAAGATGTTCAAGGTCCGACGTAATCAAGCTATCCTCCAAATCGACGAGACAAGTTTTGTATACGTGCAGCCAATGACTGACAGATCCACTACCATGGTCAACGGGGATAAGATCACTAGGAAGAGAGTTTTCAACCAGTCATCGGCCCGCCTGGCGTTCGGTTCTCTCTGCTATCGCATCCAGTATGCTCGAGGATCATACGCCGACGACTACCCCAGCAGAGTCAAACGTTACTTGGATGAGCACCTCAATATTTCTAAAACTCTGCTGGAGCTATCGCTGACACCAACACCATCTGAAAGCAGTCCCATTGTCATCGGACAGTGGACTATCAGCGCAGGCACTGTGGGCAAAGGAGCATCCGGAATGGTTAGCATCGCTTCGAATGACCATGGCCAACGTGTTGCTTTGAAGAGAGTGCAGGTTGGAAGAGATAGGGAGCGCACACGAAAAGTTCAGACAAAGCTGGAGACACTCGCTGCATTATGCCAGAGGAAGAACGAAAACCGATTACTGCGACTTATTGAAGTTATCACGGATGATGTGAGATCAGCGAATAGGATAGCAGATGTCTGGTTCGTTCAAGAACCAGCTGCTCAGGATGTACTTTCCACCGCCCTCACCAGGGGTCTGTTCAAACACGGCCAAGAAAGGTGAGATTATCGCTGATAGTATAACTCTACTGCACGAGCTTACCAACCAGGGTATCCATCGTCACAACCGTTCTGACAGACATCCTCGGCGCCACAAACTTCCTGCACAAAAGCCGCTGGATCCACGGAGATCTCAAACCCGGCAACGTTGGCATCCGTACTTGGACCAGCGAGCGCATATCTGTGGTGTTACTCGATCTTGACGACGCTGAGGAAAGCCCTTTTCCAGTTAGACATCACCCTGCTCGGCCTGGAACCGGCGGAACGATCGGGTGGCTAGCACCTGAGCGAGAGATGACAGGGTACAATGAGCTGGCTGATATCTGGAGTATCGGCGTAATGGCCATTGAGATGATTTCGGGGCGGCATCCATGGCGACAGGGCAAGAATCCTTGGAGACCAGGCTCTGAGGCTAGTGAGTTGCAGAAAGAGTTTCACGACATGTATGGAGAAGCTATTGATGCTTTGAACAAGCTTCACGACAAGGGTACGACCTTATTTCCGTTGTGGCAGAGTTGTGCTGACCTTTTTGCTAGCTTTGAGGGATGCGGCCCTTGGTATGGTGCGGCATCCGTATGCTGAGACGTCAGCACAACGGCAATCGAGACTTACGGCGAAAGAGGCCCTGAGGTTTCTGGGCCATACCGAAGATGATGAGAAGTCTAGCAAGCGACATAGACAGTTTTGAGATAGATATCTAATGTCCTTCGCAACTATGCATATAGAGACCATTATGAGATAAGTATAATTGGAACGATTATTTAACAGAATAATATACTTATTTTATATTAGTATATCAGTGAGTTAGTTAATATCAAAGCATACTGCATCCTTTTACATTGCAGTAGTAATCGTCAGGCCGCCATCGACCACCATTGTATGACCAGTTATGTACTTAGCAGCGTTACTGCTAAGAAACGACACAGCGTTTGCAACATCAAACGCGTCTCCCAACCTTCCAAGCGGGATATTACTGCTCATAATCTTGTGATACATCTTCTTCTGCTCATTGTCCTCAGAATTCTCCCAAGACTTGATTAGCGGTGTTAACATGATACCAGGCACGACGTAGTTTAGTCTGATGCCTTTCGGTGCATATTCAGTAGCTGTAACTTGCGTGAAATGTACGACCGCTGCCTTTGCCGCATTGTAAGCTACTATCTGGGCCTTTGAAAGGGATCGAAGACCCGCGATGGAGGCATTATTAGCTCTCTCTACCATGAGGTAATACAAGCCTTGTGTGGTAGGACATCGTTTGCGACGTATTAAACTATTTTCTTGAAGAAGACACATCGTAGCCAGGACTAACCCTCTTACTAATTAGCAATTGATGATCCTTTCTGACGTTACATTTTGCGGGGAAGTATGCTAGATCCACTACAACATGCATCCCCCTCTTCTTCCCGGAGTAGTATTAGTCTCCCCACGGCAATTCTATAGCTGCCCAACCACCTGATCAAAGCTTCCCCTCCCCTTGTTTCAACTAATCATTCCAGAATCAGAAGAAATGTCTTGGTGGGGGTCTACTTAACTTGAGATATCTTCCAGATTCATGAAGCGGCCTTGATTGAGCAACTTCGATCTTAGGTCAACACACCATCATGTCAGTAGAAAACAAGACAGTCATCATTACCGGAGGAGCCAGAGGCATTGGAGCTGCAACATCACGACTATATAATGCTCATGGAGCTCAAGTGGTGATCGCCGACTTAGCCAGCGCCCATGATGCAGCCAACGAACTTATACAATCCTGTCGCCACCCCTCTCACGCCGTTTTCATAGCGATAGATATTTCCAACTGGGACGAAATGACATCGCTGTTTCGGAAGGCGTTTGAGCGCTTTGGACAAGTCGATATTGTGGTGGCTAATGCTGGGATTATGGAGCGGAAGGAAACCTTTGCACTTGATGAAGTTGATGAACATGGTGAGCTGATGGAGTCCAAAGAAGCCTCTAGAGTTATTGATGTCAACCTAAAAGGGACACTTAACAGTAAGACTCTGTATGTTTTTCTTTTCGATTTTGCAACGCTGATACCTTACCTAGCTCTAAGGTTAGCCATGCACTACATGAGCAAGCGTAGAGCAGACGGCGATGCTGGCTCAGTCGTGCTCATCGCCTCGACTTCTGGATACTTTGGGGGCACTGGTGTAGGTGCTTATGTGGCATCCAAACATGGTGTCATAGGTCTTCTCCGCGCATGCCAGGAGGCGGCGATAGGTCGAGGAATCAGAGTCAACGCCATGGCTCCATTCTTCACTCCGACTCAGATCACTGCCGGCTTTGCACAGCAATGAAAGGATTCTGGGTTGGAGGCAAACACCCCTGAGACCGTTGCGGAGGAGATTTACCGGATCTCTGTGGAAACCTCTCTGACAGGAGAGTGTTCAATGGTATGTTTATTATTATTATTCTTCATACTTTGTCTTACTTATGTTCTTTGTAGGTTGCCGGGAGATTTGTTCACAATGTCGAGTCGGCAAGAACAGCCGTTATTCCGGCTATCGTAGGGCAGGATATTGCAAACTTGATGGCAGAATCAAAGGGATTGTTTAATTCAATTGGCGGTTACCCCTTGCCTAAACTAACATAAGGATACCAGAGCAGTAGCATTTAAATTGCATAGTAACTTATTATTTACAGGTCAGCATATATATGGCCGTGAGTCTGATAACAATTACGTTTTAAGAAAGAATTACATCGCCCTGCCTCCAAGTCAATCGCTGTGAGGCTGTTTGCGGAGATGACGAACTGTTGTGTGAGCTTGCGATATAGTTGACCGTTCTGATTCGAGCTGTCTTGCATACAGAGGACGGCCAAGTTGGTATCCAAATCATCATACACAGCTTTTAGCTGCAAGGTTCGGAGTTACAAAACATCCTCAGCTCCGTTCAACAGACCGGAGCTAAGCGCGAGGAGTCCAAGGATAATGATGACTCTGGCATCATCATCGATAACCTCGCTCAACGTTTCAGCCAACCCACACTTAGACATGTTGATAATCATCCGATGACGAATGAGACTGGCTGAAGAAAGAGACATCGTACGGAATGACTGAAGTCCCCAGTTGTAAGAAGATCGCTAGTTAGAGAGAGAATGTTACTGGAGGGAGATGGAATTACGGACGGCGGATCGTCGGAAGTGCAATTTCGGGGCTTTTGTATAAGGACTGAATTGTCTCCAATTGGGCTCACCAGAACTTTCATCAGCTCCTCTCACGACTTGCTCAGGTGTCAGCTGGCGATGTTGGTCTGCAAACGAACAAGGGGTTCGTCAGTTGCGAATCTTGACCTCCTCTGCGCGGCTTCATCCATACTGTCGATCGTATTGTGTCGCTAGGCAAGGTTGTACGGCGAGGGACTGATACAATAAAGCAACCTCTCTTATAAGTTCATGCATCATGGAAGGCTAGTCCGCAGGTCATGACTGTAACTATGTATTCACTTAGTGTAACGCGTCTCGCAGAGACTACTAATAAGCCATCGTCCGCCATCCAACCTGAGGGAGCAGACACTGACTCCGTGAGAAATCTCAATACTGTCAACCTGAAGCACGAACGGTGCCCAAACGAAGCTGAGATCGCCGCAACGCCGTACCTCGCAGTCAAGAAGCCGCTTCTCAATTGCAGGTCCATCCTGAGCTTGTCCCTGTAGGCGCTCAATGAGTTCCGGCCACATGAGCGTCTCTGGTGCATGACCATCTTTCGATATCGTAGCCCCCGCACCAGGCAACAGCAGGTCGGGAATGGCCTCCCAGTCTTGAGTTCTGATGCTCTTGAGAAAGTCTTGGAATGGAGCGATGATCTCTAACACTGGACCCGTCTCGACTGACGGTACCGGCTGCTCAGGTGATAGATGCTTCATATCAACAAGTGCTGAAATACGCCATGGGTTTCCGTCGCTCAGGATGTCGTCAGCTTGGCGGTGCAAGGTGCAAAGGTGAACAGTATGGATGAACTCGCCACGGCCATCCATGGATGCTGACCAGCCCACGAATACAGCAGCTATGTTTTGAGAGACCCATAAATCCGCCTGTGGTTCTGCTAATTGATGTCTGAAGCCTGTTGGTCCGGACTCCTGTTGTTTGGCGAGCAATCCACTAACGCGCTCATACATGTCATCAAAGCGTTCTGTCTTAAGACCACCCATCTCTGGTGGGAAAGGAACTGTGATTAGACCATGCGGCAGGGCGAAACGCTCCCCTTCTTTGAATGGGGGCGGGGAACTGAAGTACTCGTGAAAGCCACGGACGATATCCAAGGCTTGTGCCCGCTCGGCATTAAGCTGCGATGAAGACGACATCTCAACAGTTGTCAGTAACTACTAGTATCGCAATGGAAGATTTTAATCTGGCTAGAGCTGAGTGTCAGGTGCTTTATACTATTCTGTCAGTAAGCTGACAGGATTTGAAGGATTCTTACTGGTATCGGCGCAGTCAGCTTACCATTTTACTGCTGTACCCATTATGGCTGCTTACAAAATATCGTCACACCTGATCGCTTGATCTAGAGCTAAACCAATAAACCTAAAGAGACTAGAACATAGAGAACGCTAGATGGAGCTCTTACAAATATGGAGCCCCCCGCGATGGTTGAGTTTAGAGGTGTACATATTGACTTGACCTGTGGTGTCGGCCAACTCGAACTCAGACATGTTGATGGCCGCCGGATGAATTCTGATACTGAATCATCAGAATCGTCTAACTAGAGCTATCTCTATTTCAAGGCCCAATTTTGACCGACCTTGTGTAGGTTAATGCGAGCCAGCTGCTGATAATGCTTCATCTGTCTCAGTGAATCCAAATCGATGTCCCCATCTTCCATCCTAGCCTTGTCTGCCGCACTGATGGCAAACAATACTGGTACTGTCGAACCTTTCATAATTTCAACCTCTGCTTTGGCTGACTCGGCAATAATGCAAATCAGAAGAGAGATAGAGAGCGCAACCTGCACGCTTAGAAGTGCCAACCATTCCCACCGAACCTGGACGTATACCTCCGTATTTAATGAAACACCATCGACGTTGGACTGATCAGGAAGGAGTCTGTTCGAGCCGGTATTAGGATATAGCGCGGCAGATAAAGAAGTAGATGAACTTACGTGTTTGTGAGACTGTTAGCCACGTTCGTCGCCATGCCCTCCAGGGCAGTCCACCAAGCTCTCTCTGCCTCCTGAATTTCAATCGTGGAATTGCCCTTTGCAATATTTTGTAGAACCTCTTTGGTGGCTTGTGCTAAGATGTCACTGCCTGATGTATCACGTCTTGGTTCCCCTGCCAGAACGACAGTGTAGCCACTTAGCGATTCGTTTAACTGAGCTGCTATTGTGCTCGTAGTTAGCCGACCAATGGTCCATGTGACGTCGCCTTTGCCTGGTAGTTCCAAATGCACGTATCCATGATAATCATCCCCTTGCAATGCGTGTAACTTTGGGATCTGAGACGCCGACTTGTTCATCCGAACGACATTGTCGACTACTTCAGGATGATAAGTGTCAATACACCAATAGTGAGATACCTCGAGTGCCCGAGGTACGAGATTAGATCCATCCCAATAAATGGCAAAATAATGGAGAATCGATACATCTTCCAGATGCTGATGTACCAGGGTTGGCCCACTGCCAAGGGAAAATGTTGGGGCGCCAGTGAATCTAGCACGACTCTTGCCCGGTTCAGTCCAGACACCATTCGGCAGAGTGATATTAGGATTACCATCATGGAAATTGACATCCGCCTCGACCAGGTGGGTGACATCTGGGGAAAACCTTAGATACGACGGGCAACCGTTTTGGAGGGGTGATATATAACGTACTCGTAACCTCGTAACCTATAGCAAGCGTGCTGAATTCTGGCCATCTGCAATTGGCTGAGGCACACTTCGGTTCTCTAAAGGGGATCGTTTCGGTTACCAAATTATTGATTCCTCGCCTGACACCTCTTGCAATTGCTGGCTGGTTCACTATACGTATTTGTCAAACATTTACCAACCAAATGTTGCAGCATGTGCGTCGTTAGAAGCCAGTAGTCAGAAGTTCGTGACTTACTGAAAGCATAATTCGACTCATCCTTTCCCCAGCTCTCCCCTAACCTCCATGCCTCTGCACTTCCCTTTGTTCCATCTTGGCCAAGTCTAGACGGGTATGTGACGGCAAATTGAGTGATTGTTGATGTGGCAATCGTGGTACTCAAAAGAAATGCAGCGATGATACCAACAAACCTATTTTTGTGAGTAACCGTACGAACTTGGGTATCTGGGAGGCAGAGCTGACCATCCCTTGGTGTGAGAGAGCAAGCTCAAGCTACCACCTAGGCCTCTTGACGCCTTGTCAAATGCTTCGAAGTCCTTGAGCGGTCGTGGCTGCTTGAACTAAATCCACTTGGCTTGTGCTAAACCTTCTGTTACAGGAATGAGCAATGCGGATCTGCATATGGTGGCTATGCAAGCTAGAACCGTATTCAAAGTGATACCGGAAGGCCAATCAGGCAGAGGCTGATTATTGAATTTCTTCAAGGTCATTGTCAGGGTTATGAGAGCAACGACGCTGACTAAACAGCAAAGCATCTACTGCCACCAACCCTCGATAATACCCCGCAGGGTGTTTTCCCGGCTTACCCTACGTAGAGCAGTGGTTTTCGCGCACGGGCTGACTTTCTCTGTCCTGTTACCCCCAACAGCACAGTCTTCCTGGTTCAAAGTCGACCTGTGAATTTGGTCGTGGATGGGAACTCTGGTTATAAGGTTAGTTGTTCATGTTTTAGCGCGTTGCAATTTCCTGTTATGATAAGGATGCAGGGGGAGAAGTGGGCACCGCCGTTGATCTGGCCTAGGTAGCCCGGGGATGGTAACCGGGAAGGCTTCGATATAGCTGCTTGGCCATAAAAAGCGTTGCAAAGAGGTCAAGGTAAACTTATTTTCCCCAGTTCACACACTTGGTAAAGACAAAGTTGAAATACTAACGCCCTTTGTGAGATAAGGGCTTCGTGGTTGCTCCATATCATGCACGCGTTGGAAAGACTCAAGACAGTGATCGGGGGCGATCCAGACCCCTACGTGGTTTAAGAGAGTAGCCGATTTTTAGCACGACTGTAGTGAATGAAGAGAAGGATAAAGTTCAAAGTAGATAGTCAAGACACACAGGAGATCCCATTAGCTCAAAGCTGGAGTTTTAGCAGGAAAGAGGAAGAGTGCGAGTGCTGCTAATTAGAAGTAGCCAGACGGTTCTGAGCTGAATCCAAGTAGCGCGGTTCCGGAATGTCAAGAAACATTTGAGGATTTCTCGCGAAAAGACCAACATGTCGACGGCCGGAATTATGTGTGGGGAGGCCTTCAGAAGACACTATCTCAGTGTCATCAGTGTGTCTATTGCAAAATTAAACTCTCTCAGCATGGCGGTCGCAGCACAATGGAGCCTAGATTCCACTGTAAGCGTTGCTCTTTCGATCTCCCTAGGAATCTCTCATGTAGCTACAAGCAATAACATCTAACCTCTAGCATTGCTAACCTCCGATGAGTTTAATGCTACCATCCTTACATGCCATGAGACTTATCGTAAAATCGAAACCGATATTCTTTAAACAAATCTACCAGCTACTATTGGTTTTCTTAAGAAATTCTGTTGACTATTATCAAAACTACAACGCTACTCAACTTGGAAAGAGCGCATCTGGCATGCAATCACTTAGTTTAGCAGCAGCTCTGGTGGCAACTGTAGGCCCCTTTGAAGCAGCATCGGCGTTCTATGTAATGCTAAACAGTGCCGCCCCCAATAAAACGCTACTTGCAACGACAAAGTAACCTAGCGCTTTATTGTCTGCTTTGGAGCTAAGGCTATTCCGGTCTCGATTCACTGATTTAGTTCTAGGTTGGCACAGATTTTCATGCCAGCACAATAACTTAGACGAGAACTCAAACACTATCTTACGAGAGGATACGGTCTTTCCTAGTGCAAAGGCAGTAGAGATACTCATCGATGCTTTCCGACGGCTTTTCAGAATCGGAAAAGCATCTCTTTCGAGGATCACCATTCATACTAAATGTTTCGTCCCGTGGATTATCCCATTCATTCAATGAATACTCAGAGTACCTTCCCCTGTCTCCTTAGAAGATGGAAAGTCTGTGATTGATCCGAATTTAAACGTTGACCTTGTTATCGGCCTTGATTCTTCCGATAAAGTTGCATGGTTCTGTACAGGCCCTTTAACAGTGAAGGTTCATCACAATGTAGGGAGTCTAGAGGAGCCTATTGTAGGGCCTTCTGAGATACGTAACCGATGGACCGGAATGAAGAGCATTGAGAATTGCGGCGAATGGTTATTGGATACACGCAACATGGATCGAGGGATGTATCTTCTGCTCTCCAACAACGTCTTCCGTTCGCCGCAAAGGAATTCCTCAATAAGGCCAAATTCCACAACATTACATCAAAGCTTGGCAGGGCCCCAAAGAAGCACGAGGTAGAAGACAGATCTCGAACAGAGCAATTCCGAACTATTCCTTTTGCCAGTGATAGTATCGTATCAAAAACTCTCTTTCGGCATACTGAATGGAAAGACAATGGATCAGCCTGGAGAAAGCTCTGAGCTACTACAACTGGACAGTGGAAAGAAATAATCGATTTGCTTTCGGTAAAAGCTTACCTTGCATCGCTTAATGCATTGTACTTGCCAGCAGTACGGGCCCCAGTCGAGCAACATTGATCTCCACGAGGTCGATATTGTCGTTTAGAAAAATACTGCATTAATTCTAGAATAAGACTATAATAAGTTGGCCTATGATGTTATTCAGATATAAGTTTCTTATTTAATAGATCTCTTTTGCCTACCTTAATCCGCTAGCAGGAACTAATTTCTGATCTGCCCTTTCACTGGCTAACTAATTCGAGAGCTGGTCGATCAGTCTTGGTGTTTCCGATATTCTCCCGGTAGCGCTGAGTCTGGCCACAAGAGGGCGCAATAAGCGCCGGCCCCCTCTTTTCCATTTCGGCCGTCGGATGAACACAGTAGCCGGCCATGGTTAGCTGTTCTTCCATTCGAGGTGAAATAAAGGCCAAGGTCTGAACCCCGACCTGCATTTGACCCTGCACCGTCGATCAAGCACTTAATCTCTTACTGCAAAACTACAACCTAAAGTCTATTCATCCAGTACCACTTCCTACATTCAATATGGAGTACGATTTGAAACCCGACCTGCAAGACGTGCCTTCGAGCATCGACCGGCCCACCCACAAACTCAAAAATATTACAGTTGGCGAATGTGGCGTACAGTTATTATTGTCAACCAGAGACCACTTGTATGATGCAGAGAATGTTGAAGCGGGAAGCCATTCATGGCAGGTCGTTGGCGCTTGGGAAGAGTCATCAGTCAAGGACCTCGCGCAAATGCTGGGCAGTCGTCAAGCAGCTCCCCCGCCAGAACGCTGAACCATCAAATTTCAAAACCGGGACGGGAAAGAAGCTTGGAGTAGTAAATGATATTCGGCGATAAGGAAGCATATTATTTATTGAATAGTTAATCAGCGTCGAGCATACGCTGAGGCACATTCATCCATTAGCTCCTCCGTTGAGTCATCGGCGTCTGGAGACTCGATGGTTTGTGTCGTACAGATACCAGAAGCTATTTGAAGAATGTCTTTTGATCCAAAAGCCTGAACAGAATCGTCTTCTGCAGAAACATCTGAGACCACTAATCCTGCCTCGGTCTCAAATAACTGACGGCCGCGTCTTCCCGTTTTGATATTCCGAAGGACTACTCTAGGCTGCTGCTGACGAGCCGAGCTTGAAGTGTTTTTGCTAGCTGAAATAGAACCTGTTTTTAACTAGTCAAATCAAAAGCCTTTATTTAAAGGTCGTGATTCACGGTGCTGCAGTCAGTACGTACCTGGATTTGCCCTGGAAGGCACAACAGCAAGGAATTCCTTTGTGCATGCTGCTGCTGAATTTGCAGCGTGTGCTTGCCATATATCGTTCTTATGAGAATCCGCATAGTCACTCAGTCCCCGTATCGATAAACAAGTGAAGCTGTCCATAACACCTGCTGCTTCCATATCGATACAGAGAACATCAAGCTCTTCTGCAATTCTGTCCCTTTCTATAGCGTTTCTCACAACCCGGTTTCCTGATGCAATCCTTCCGTAATGGATGTGAGGTTCTGCTGATCGAGGTGCCCGTTGTCTGTGGTTCTGCTTGTCGCAAAGCTCGCAGTCCTGGGCGGAAGAGTACTCACAGTCACTGCAGAATAACACGTCCAAAGCCGGGTCGGGTGCGATGTATTCTTTTAGATGTTGCAAAATATTCGATATGTTTTTCTGATGCGTTGCATGACGAGCTTTGAACCTGGTCAGAGCAGTGCGCACATTCGAATCCGGACGGCGAGCAATGCCTTTAAGCTGAATATGGTCGTCGAAGCTTTTGACGAGATCATATTGAATAACCTCAGTGCCTATCACCACATCCCCAAGACGCGGGTTATGCGGTCCAGGAACACCACCTCCAATCCCAACCATCAACATCAGAGTTATAGAAGGAAAAGTTCGACGCAAGTGCGTAGCAACTATGGCGGCGTTATTGTTACCGGCTCCGCCGTCAGGGAGACAGGCCAGAACAATATTGTGCTCGCCAATGCTCCCAAGAATGTACGTGTTGCTGTCATGGGTGTCTTGATCGCAAGTTCCGTGTGACGCATCTAACATACACTCCGCGGCAGTTAGTTCAATGTCTAGAGCGCATATCCAACCGACAGAATAATTTTCTGGCTGGACTTTTGGTCGCGTTAGATCTGCCATGCATAGTTCGGAACTGTCGCCGTGATCTTTTTCGTGCTTCAGTCTCTTACGCTCTGCGGATGGTGTTGGGCTTCTGTCGGCATCGCTATGGCTTCGGCCTCTCCGTTTCGAAGGCATCGGGACTGCAATGTGATATCTTTCCGGACCCTACAATACGATATTTGAGAACACTAATGAAGCGGTCTCTGATATTGTCGATGTAACAAGGCAGGACCATATGCAGTCTTTGTGAACAATCATGTATGGTGTCCCCGATGGGTCGACTACAATACGAAGCTCAGGTATGGTGGATATTCTAGGCTACATTGTGATTGTTATTCTTGACACTGAGCGGTGAGTGGCCTTGTTCCCCGCTAACCAATTTGATTGGTCAGTAGTTCGGCGGGTTATACACACAAATCCCCAGCCGCTTGCAGCAAGGTTGTTAGTGGGTGTTTGAGTTCTGATGTAAGCGCCCTGGCTTGTGACGACATGATTAGTGGCGCTTGGGCTAAAACCCCGGCCTTCATGGAAATGCTTGGTCAGTCTTTCCAGGGTTCTATTGTCGGCAGGTCGATTACTAACGGTAAAGCGTCTTGTGATAACATAAAGCCCTTAAGCACCAGACTCCTTTAGTTAATCGTAAAAGTAACACTTCCTGGAGGTGTAAATAGTATAAGTATTTACTAATTATACTAGATATTTCTTATAAGCTTTTATAGTTTAGTTTTTAACCTTTATATAGCTTGACTTAGATTAATAAGGTAGCTATAGAGTAAAATATATTATTAAAACTATTTTACTTTATTATAAAAGTAAAAAAGGCTTTATTTAATTTATAAAAATATTAATTAATTAAACTTTTAAAATCTATTTTATTAAAATAAAATATTATTTATTATTTATATTTATATATTTATTAAAATAAATAAAGTATTAAATATATTTTAATTTATTAAACTTTATATAGTATACTTTATATTAATTATAAATAATTTATAATTTATTATAGCTTAATAATATAAAGTAATAATATAAAACTTAATATATATTTAAAATAAATAAAATATATAATTTATTAATAAACTTTATTAAATTAAATACTTAAAAAAAAACTTTATATATTTTTTTATTTTACTAAAAATTATAACTTTATTACTGTTAAGGCTTGAATAAAATAGCCTATAAATTCACTATAAGTAGTAGGATGTACTATAGTGACTGATGAGGAGGTCGAGGAGGAATTAGGTAGATAAAAGGTTGTAACTGCCGAATAATGAGGCATAGGGTAGGATTTATAAGATAAAAGTGGGTCCGTTGAATAGAGCGAATCTTTTCGAATTTAATGATATATATTATGTAACCAGGAAGTTGATAAGTCTCTAACTAAAAGGGAGTTCCTAAAGTGGGAAGTCCTGGGGTTTATATAGACATTCTAACGAGCGGGCATTGAAATTCCTAAAGAGGGGTAGACCCAATGGTGACGAAATGACTATCATAAAAACCGCCGAAATTCGGAGAAAAATAAGATATACTTTTTACCCAATTTGGAAGGCGCTAGCCTTTAGTAGGCTTATAAAGCTTAAATAAGAAAGTAAGGTTTCTCATGGTGCGTCATGAATCATCCAACTGAGGGGTAAAATCTTATATACGTAATCCTCATTATATAATCATCACGTGACCCAGTTCACGTGACTTTCTGACTAATATTCCCTTAGTGGGAAATATTTAAAGTTTATAGAAAAACTTTAATATGTGGAACTTGCTCAATTCTCCACATTTTGCTTAGGTAAGCACACCAATCGAAAGCCCTGATTTTTCTCATTATTTTGGTATATATTTTGCCCTGATTAGTCATCTGGATCATAATATATCCCTTAGTTATATAATAAGACCTTTATATAAAATTAGGTCTTAACAAAAACCTATATAAAAAAATAAAAATAAAACTTAAATTTATTAAAAATAAATAAAAAACTATTATAATTTAAAATAGTTCTTTAGTTTAAGTTAATACTTTTTACTAATATTACTTTATCTATTTTTAAATATAAGGTTAGTTAATTATATACTTATTACGACCTAATGGGTAAAAGCGCTTACGTCATGTGTACCCCACTTATTTTCACCTAATTACCAAGTAGCTTATGCTTTAACCCTGGCTAATACTATAAGCCTTATAATACAGCTTACAATATAGACTCATAACTTACTACAAGCCCGGCTTATAACACTATAAGCTACTAAGTATATATATATATTTATTTTAGTACTAAATAAAACTTAGCTTACTAGCTATTAATAATACTTCTTTACCTTAATAAGCTTTACATATACTATTAACTATTAAGAGATATAACTTTAAATTAATATACTTAGTACAATGCCCTATATAATCTGTAAATATAAACTTAGTATAGACTAGTTTCCCTATTTAAAACCCTAACCGTTATATATTAATAGCTTTTATTTAAAATATACTGCATTTACACTAAGTAATATTATACTATTAAGATATTTAGTAATACCGGTCTAGCACCTTTTTATACTAAAGCACTACCTAGTAATACTAAAATAGCAGCTAAAGTTTAGTAATTATATAATACTATTTAAACCTTATAGGCTTAAATAAATAACTAATAGAATACTATAACTAATAATAATAGTAGTAGTAAGCAGTAAGGAAAAGACCTTAGTAAAGCTTTAAAGCTACCTAAACTAGAACCCTTTAAGGGATAGGTAACTAATATAATTTTATTCCTTACCTAAATAAAAAGATACTTTTACCTATTCCTAAATAAACTAGATATTACTACTAAGAAACTCTTATTTACTGTATTTTTAATTTAAAAAGTGCTAAAGAATAGTTTAAACCTATTATAAGGGACTACTTTAAGAATAAGAAATATCTCTAAGATTAAAATACCTAGAATATTTTTATAGACTAGGATAACTTTAAATAAGTACTTAAGGATAATTTTAAAGTAGTTAATAAGGAATAACAGGCTATAGCTAAACTGCTTACGCTTAAATAATAGAAATTATATACTATATATTTAGCTAAGTTTTAATAGCTAGTAGCTAAGACTTAGTAAGATAATAATACTCTTAAGAAATTTACTACTAAAGCCTTAAGGAAGAAGTTAAGGATAAACTATACCTTACTAATAGACCTAATAAACTAATAGTATATATTACTATAGTAATTAAAATTAATAAATAATAGTATAAATGTAAATAAGAGAAAGCTAACTATAAATATAGGAATAACTTTAACCTATATTACCTAAATTAGCAATATAATAATAACTAGGGTAACTTTTATAACTAAGGATAATAATAAGGTAGCTAATATAATAATACCTTATACAGAATATAATCAGGCCCTATAACGCTAGGAGCTATATAACTAAATAACTAAAAATATAAGCTATAAGATATATCTAAATATAAGTACTATAACTATAATAAATTTAGATATATAGTATAATAATGCCTAAAGCTATAAAAATCAAGGGACCCTAACCAAGGTAGGTAAACTCTAGGACTAACCTAGTAAATAGAGCCTTAAATAGCCTAAAGAACCTAAACATTAGGAATAATACAAGGTATATATAACATAGCGGAAATGACCGCCCTATACAGAGATAATATGCCTAAAGAAGGATAGAACCTAAGTAAGGAAAGCTTTATTAGGAAACTACAAAACAAGTTCCCTATATATAAGGATACTAAGGCAGGAAATATACCCTAGATCCCTATACTATATAATATTAAGTTAAATAAATATTATAAGGAAATAAGAAAAGATCTAGCTTATTATAAAGAAAAAAAAAGAAAATAGTAAGAAATCTATAAAAGAAGAAAGGAAAAAAGACTTATAAAACTATAGACCTTAGGAATAATAAGGCAAGGAAAGATAATTACCCCTAACCTAAAATAATTATAGTTATTATAAATAATAAATAATACCCCTATTAGAACTAAGCTTACTAAGAAAGAAGTAATATAGAAATAAGAAACTATAGATAGAAACGATATTTAATAATCCTACTACTAATAGTCCTAAAGTATAGGATATAAAGGAGGATAAGTATAGGTTATAGTATAATACCTCTAAAAGCAAGATAAGGAAATTGCAAGGATATAGACCTAAGACTATAAAAGAAAATATAATAAACAGGGACTTAGAATTTTTAAAATATATAATAATCTTTATATATAAGGAGTAAAAAAAATAAGCTAATATAGAAAAAAGAAGCACTGTCTATATTAAAGCCTACTATACTAGTAATACACTTAATCTACTATATAAGGAACCTAATTTTAATATATAAGATAATATCTAGATAATACTAGTAAGCCCTAGATATAATGAAATTTTATAGATCTTATATAGAACCTATTAGTATAAATAATATAAGGTAGAGAAGATAGATAATAATTATTTCCTGGTTACTATAAAAGGTATACCTAATAATAAACCCTACCTATAAAAAAAAATAGAAAGGTACTTAGTTAAAATATAGTATAACTAACTAGGAGTTATAAAACTACGGTTTAGTATGCCACTCTATAAATAGATCTATAAAAATAAAGATCTTTTAAATAAAATTAAGCAGTCTTAATAAATAATTAAAGAAGTAAAAAAGAGTTTAATAAAGTAACTTAAGGAAAGTATATACCTAAGAAAATAGTATTAATTAATAATACTAGCTTAGAAAATACTAATAAACTATAAGGTTAATAAGAGGCAAATAGCCTATACTTAGATAATAATAACCTACTATCTAGATAAATAACCCTAGATAAGGATATTAATAAGGAACTAAAGGAATAATATTAATAATAACTATTTAATAAAAAGTTTATAAATAACTATACTGATAGTAAAGGATACTATAATAGTAATTATAAAAAGATCTACTGTAATGCCTTAGGAAAAGACAGGCACTATCTGTAACGGAGCTATAGATAAGTAAAGAATAATATCTATAGTAAGATATAAGTACTCTAGAAGTAATATAAATAATAAGTATACTAAATTACCTAGTATTACCTGTTTAAATTAAGGGAAAATAGCTAGATACTTAGGTTAATAGTAAAGCATAATAAAACTTTATTAACCTAAAAATAGTTATAAAGCTTAAAATACTATAAAAAAAGAAATTATTACCTTACTTACTAGTTAATATAAAAGGATAATTCTTTAACTATAATAATAGTATTATAAATTAAAAGACTAATTACCTTAAGATCTTTATTAAAGAAAAAGAATAAAAAGTAGATTTTAATATTATACCTTTAGGACAGGATATAGATATTCTCCTAGGTATAATATAGCTTAAATAAGAAAACCTATCTATTAATTAAAAAAATAGCTAGGTTACTTTCCCTAGTAACCCTAATAATAATAAGGAAATAATTATAAGGAATAATAAGAGATCTTAAACCCTAACTACTAGAGAAAGTATAGGTATACATAGTATAAGGTAACTACTACCTTTAAAAGAAGTATAATATAAGTATAAAAAGGGTATATAAAGTAAGAAATAGATCCTAGGTATTCTTTAATAATAAGATCTATAAAAAGAACTAGAATTAATAACTAGCTAGGATAGACTAATAAATATACTAAAAGAATACTAAGTATATAGTAAACTATTTATAGAAAAACTAGAAATAGAAGTTTCTAAATATAGTAAATAGGACTATAAAATTAACCTTATAAATAATAACTTACTATTTTAGAAGTTATACTTACTTAATAAAGGAGAGTTAAAAGTATAAAAAGTATATATTAATAAGATACTTTAAAAGGGATATATTAAAAAATTAAGCTTATTCTTAGTATTATTAATATTCTTTATACTAAAAAAAAATAGAAAACCTAGACCTATTATTAACTATTAACTAATTAATATATATACTATTAAGGATTAAACCTTACTTTTACTTATTACAGAACTTAAAGATTAATTATAAGGTAAATAGATCTTTACTGCTTTAGACCTTAAAGGTATATATAACCTAATCTATATTAAGGAAAGAGATAAATAAAAGATAGTATTTAGAACTAAACTTAGACTTTTTAAATATATAGTAATACTATTTAGTCTTACTAATATACCTATAATGTTTTAATAGATAATTAATAGTATACTTTAATAATACCTTAATATCTTTATAGTCTATTACCTAAATAATATTTTAATTTTCTTAAATAATAAAAAAGAATATAAGGAATATACCTATAAGGTCTTAAAAATATTATAAAATACTAAGCTATTAGTTAAACTAGAAAAGAGTTACTTTTACATTATAAAAGTAAACTTCTTAGGATATATTATTATACCTAGAAAGATTAGTATAAAAGAGAAAAAAATCTCTGTAGTAGTAAAATAGAAAGTACTTAATAATATTAAGGAAATGTAAGCCTTTCTAGGTTTTACTAACTACTACTAATAATTTATTAAGGATTTTAGTAAGATTATAAACTCTTTAATAGAACTTATAAAGAAAGATAAGTCCTTTAAATAGAATAATAAGGCCTAAATAGCCTTTAAACGACTTAAGGAAGCTATTATTAGCAGACTAGTCTTAGCTATCTTTAATCTAGATAAGGAAATCAAACTAAAAACAGACTTATTAGACTTTACTTTAGGAGGATAAATTAGCTAATAAGATAATATAGGCAAATTACACCCTATTGCATTCTACTTATATAAGCTGCACAGAGCAGAGCTTAACTACCTAATCTATAATAAGGAATTTTTAGCAATTATTAACTGCTTTAAAGAGTTTAGATACTACCTTATAGGAAGTAAGTACTAAGTTAAGGTCTATACTAACTACTAAAATATATTATACTTTACTATAATATATAAACTTAACTAATAATAACTACACTATATAGAATACTTATATAAGTTTAACTTTATAATTATTTATTATAAAGGATTAGAAAATAGCAGAGCTAATATAATTAGTTATAGACTAGACTATAATACTAGTACTATAAAGGCAAAAGAACAGGTACTAAAGAAAAATAAGAAAGGAGAATACAGATTTACCTAGTAAATATAAATACTAGGATAGATATAAATAGTAACTACTAGGGAAATTCTAGGCAAACCTAAAAAGTTTATATAGGAATTTTATAGATATTTAGTATATAGATACTAAGGAGTTACTAAGACTTTAAAAAGACTTTTATAATATAGATACTAAGTTAAATAACCTATAGTAGAAAAAGTTCTTAGATAATGTAATATCTATATAAGAATAAAGGTACGTTAATATAAGCCTTACAAGGAATTATAACCTCTTAAAATTACAGAAGTACTATAAAGCTTAATTATAATAGATTTTATTACTAAATTACTATAGTTAGAAAAACCCTTAACTAGAATCTTTTATAATAATATTATAGTTATTATAAAAAGACTTATAAAGTTTTTAATCTATATACTCTATAGAGAAGATATAAATACTAAAAAAATAGCTTATATCTTTTATAATAAAATTATATAAAAACAAGGATTACTAAAAGAAATCCTTACTAATAAAAGTATAATATTTACTAGTAAGTTTTAGTAAGCACTAATAGCCTATATAGGAGTTAATTATAGACTTATAATAGTATTTAGACTTTAGGCAGATAGATAGATAGAATAAATAAACTAAGTAGTAAAGCAGTACCTACAGTATTATATTAACTATAAGCAAGATAACTAGGTTAAGAAGCTACCTTATGCCTAGCTAGCTTATAATACTGCCTATAATGAAAATACTAAGCTTATACTATTAGATACTAACTTTAGCTATATACTAAAAGTATACTATAATGCATAAGAAACTAAGATTATTAATCCCGTAGCTATAATTAAGAGCAAGGACCTAAAGAATATATATAGTAAACTCTAAATAGAACTAGAATTTATTAATAAATAGATATAAAGGTACTATAATTCTAAGAAGTTAAAAGGACTAACCTTTAAGGAGGGAGATATAGTATACCTATCTACTAAAAATATTACTATAAAATAACTAAGTTATAAGCTAGACTTTAGGTATATTAGACCCTATAAGATTATTAAAAAGATCTTAAAGAATAACTATAAATTAAATTTACTAATAGGGGTTAGGCTCTATAAGGTCTTTTACGTAGCATGACTTAAGTTAGTAGCTAATACTATATATATTAAGATTAGTAATAAACCAGAAGAAATCAATAGACTAGAACTTTATAAAGTAAAGGTAATTAGAAAAATATAAGTAAAAAATAGTAAAAGAGAATATTTAGTTAAATAGAAAAACTACCTAGAAAGTGAAAATATATAGGAACTACTAAGATACCTTATTAATACCTAATAACTCCTAATAAATTTCTACTAAATAAAGAAAGGTCTAGAAAAACCTTACTCTAGTTAATAATATTTACAGTACCTAATAACTATACTTCTATAGCAGTAAATAATTCTATATTATTAAAAGCCTCTAGATTATCTATAGTCTTAATATTATAATAAAGCATTTTATTACCCTAAGACTATAACTATCTTTTCTAATAATAAAGCTATATAAGATAGCTTAAATACTTATTTACTTATTACTATAGTTATAATAATTTAATCTTAGTAACCTCCTCCTTACGTTCTAAATAATACTTTTTAGTAGTAAAATAATTAGCTATAAAAATTAGTATACAGAAAGTATAAGGATATATAAAAAACAGACCTTTAAGTACTAAGATACCCTTACTATTATATTTATAACTATAACGCGTATACTAAGTATACTTAAAGTAACCTTCCTTAGCCTAGCACTAAAGACCCTAAGGTTTATAATAACTATATAGTATAATAGTAAAACTAGTATTTTTAATTAGAGTTACTTATACTTAATAGTTATAAATAGCTTTAGATTCTAATATAGTATTAATAACTATATAGAAATATTATAGGTTTAAGTTAAGGATATACTAGGGTAATATAGGAAGAAATAGATAAGCAGGTCTTAAGGGTAAGACTAATAAAGGGAAGGAGATTATATTATAACCTAATAGGTAAAAGCGCTTACATTATATATACCCTACTTATTTTTACCTAATTACTAAGTAGCTTATACTTTAACCCTAGCTAATACTATAAGCCTTATAATATAGCTTATAATATAGACTTATAACTTACTGTAAGCCCGGCTTATAATACTATAAGCCGCTAAGTATATATATATATTTATTTTAGCACTAGATAGAACTTAGCTTACTAGCTATTAATAATACTTCTTTACCTTAATAAGCTTTATATGCATTATTAACTATTAAGAGACGTGACTTTAAACCAACGTACTTAGTATAATGCCCTACGCAATCTGTAAATATAAACCTAGTATAGACTAGTTTCCCTGTTTAAAACCCTAACTATTATAATACTTTAGTATATATATTTAATTAAAAGAGCTAGTTATTATTAACTTTAAATTAATTTAACTTTTACTAACTAACTTCTATAAAATAATAAAGTTAACCTAATTCCTTTATATTAAACTCTAGCCTTAATAAAACCTTTAAACCTTACTATTACCTTATATTTATCCTTTACTATTATAGTCTTAGACTATAACTAGCCTGTTATATTAATAGCAAGACCCTTTTTATATTATAAACCCTTTTAGCTATATTATAAAGCTACTCTTTATATATATTTAAGTTTAGCCCCTAAAAGCAGTAAGGAAGGCTATTTAGTTTAATTAAAGGAAATAACCTTTTCTTAAGACCTTTTTAGGTTTAAGAGGCTTAATAGCTTATTATTAACTTAGTTTAAATTAATCTAGCTAAGAGGGCCTATTAATAAGAAGTTCTTCCTAATAATAGCTACTATTATCTAGATGTTTTTTATATCTTTTTTATTAGCTGCCTATAAAGTAAGTATAATAACTATATTAAAGTTATAGTTAGTTATATAGTAAGCCTAATTATATAGCTATAGTATATTTTATATAATAAGTATTATATTAGTAGCTATAATTAATATTAATAACTATAACTAATAGTTAAGTTAGGGAATATACTTTATAATAAATATACTAGTTATAATATTATCTTAGTCTTTTAGGTAGGATAAAGGAAAGGACCTAATATAGCTATTAAAAGGCAGTATTTATACTACTTAATTAAGGTAATAATTATATTATTAAGGTAAATAAACCTTTACTAATATTAAGTTTTAAAATACTAACTTACTATAAAGGCCTTACTATTTAAGCCTTTAAATAAAAGTTAAAAGCTTAATAGCCTTATAAAGCTAATAAAAAGAAAAATTTTTTTAAAATAGTTAAAAGAACTAACCTTTTTAAAGAAAGATATAGTTTATTTAGCTTTAAAGAATATTAAAATAAATTAATTAATATATAAACTAAACTATAAGTTTATTAAACTTTATAAAGTATTATAAAAAATTTTAAAAATAACTATAAATTAAACTTACTAAAAAAGTTAAGCTTTACTTAATTTTTTATATTTTATTATTTAAATTAATAATAAATATAATATAAGTTAAAATAAGTAATAAACTATAAGAAATCTTAAAACTAGAATTTTATAAAGTAAAAGTAATTAAAAATACTTATAAAACTAATAATTAAAAAAAATACTTAATTAAATAAAAAAATTACTTAAAAAGTAAAAATATATAAAAATTACTAAAATACCTTATTAATATTTAATAATTCCTAAAGAACTTTTACTAATATTAAAATAAAAAATATTAATAAAATAAAGTTTTAATTAATTATATTAAAAGTACCTTAAGACTAAGCTTTAGAAATAATTAAATACTTAGCCTAGTTAATAAAAAAACTACTTTACTTTTCTAGTAATTATATACTATAAGAAAATAACTTATTACCTTATTCCTTAAGGTAATACTTTATTTTATATATATAAGGAAGATAGACTATAGCCTTTTTAAAAGCTTTTTTAGCCTTAGCCTTATTTTCTTTTAACTTTTTATACTTTTTTATATTTTTAAAAACTAAAGAAATTAATATAACTTAAACAATTAATTATTAAAACTTATAAAAAGTTATAATACCTATATTATTATAAACTACCTTAGCTTTAATATAATTTTTATAGTAATTAGCTTAACTTTTATTAGCTTTATAAATAAAACTATAGTAAAAGTAATAAAGATATAGTATAATATAGTTACTAAAAGTATAAATATATTAAGTAAAAAAATTAAATTTAAAAGTCTTTATATACTTAAGCTTAGAAATATAATTTAATATAATAATTAGTAAGATATATAAAAAGAATATAAGTTTAAGTTAGTATATATTAAATAGAATAAATAAATAAATAAGTAAGTATAGTCTTAGGGATAAAACCTAAAAAAAAAAAAGATTATATTATAACTATAATAATTATATTATATATTACCTTTAAAACTCCTTACTAATTATTATAAATTAATAACTTATATTTTAGTTTATAACTAAAGTACTAATTAAATATAAACTAAAAACTTATTATTATAATCCAGGACTAAAGCTTAACTATTTTAATTCTTAAACTTTAATATACTAATATATTACTTACCTAGTATAGAAAAATATTTATTTAGTATTAAGTAAAACCTAGCTTACTAGCTATTAATAATATATCTTTATATTAACTAAGCTTAATATATATTAATTTACTATTAAAAAATATAATACTTTAATAATACTTAGTATATACTTTATATAATTTACTAATAATAAACCTAAGTATAGCTTAGTTTAATATAATTAGACCTAACTATTATACTCATTTAATAATATTAACTTAATAAAGCTTAATCTTTTAAAAGGTAATTAATATTTAAATTATATTAGACTTTAAAGATACTTAGATATACTTCTAAAATGAAATAATATTTATAATATAAAATATTATATTTAATAAATAAAAATATTTTTATATAAATATAATAACTATTAAATAAAATATATTTATTTAAAATTTAATAGTAATTAAATTTCTTTTTAAAGAACTAACTTTACTTTAATAATCCTAGTCTAGCTAATAGTAAGCTTATTTAGTAAATAAAAACCTAAATAAAGTTATTAATAAATTTATAAAATTTAAAAATACTAAAGTTAATAAATTAATAAAGTTTAGTATATAATTAAAACTTTATATATAGTTTTAATTTAAAGTACTATTTATACTATTATAATAGCTTTTATTAAGCTTTTTTACACTTTAATAAAAAACTTAAATATAAAAAAAGATATTAAGTTAGTAAGTAAAGCCTTGACTTAAATATATATAAAACGTTATATTTCTTTTAATATATTACTTTTAGTAAAACTACTATAATATAAAATATATATAAGTACTTTATAAAAGACTTAAAATTATAAAAATTAAAAAAGCCTAGCTAGCTTTAAGTTTCTTATTAAAAGAAAAGACCTTATCTTAGCCTTTAAACTAACTTAATATATAACAGTAAGAGGCCTAAAAGGATAAAATAAGCTTTTATCGTGTACAATGAAAAGGATGGGGGCAATTCTAATCTATCTTCCGACACTATTCGGATCCTATTACTCCTTTTAGATTACGCTTTAAAACTTTGCCAAATACCAGATTATCACGGTTTCTAACTTCTTCAACAACAACCCTGTCAATAAGCACGTGAGATCCTGTGACGATGCTCCCTGCGGAGGGGTTATCTGTGCTATGGCGAGGAGATACGCCCTCTTACCACCATCCCGCCATGCACCTTTAACGTCACAGCGACCGGCGTCTACCCCATAGATTTTGCTTCCTACTCCGTTGTGGACGAATCCGCACTCATACACAGGGACAGGCATCGACACTAATTTGACGACGCTATTTATGCAGTACCACATACTAAACCAAGAGTTACCATACGATTAGGATCAATATTGAGTTCAGTAAGGTCAACCTCTTTGCCACTGATGTAGTTATAAGACGACCGGGAAAGATATCGATAATACCGTCAATAAACGCCAGCCACAACAGCGCCACAACCTTCTTGCAGAATGCGTCGGCAGTTCTGCGGTTCTCCCAAAGATTTGACGAGCATGCTTAGAGACTAGCCATGAAGATCATAGAGTCAGACTCAGATTGTATTGTGCTTGAGGCAGATGTAAGGGCGGCCGAGGGAGTAATGGAATTTTCATATGACTATAACAAGCCGGTCGACTGTATAGGCAAGTCTAGAAGTAGTCAATTGCAGGTCGGAGCACTTCATAGACAATGGGATTCCCACTCCGGCGATATTTATGTACGGGACACCGGCGGTTTTTTCTTTCAGCATATAGTTCATCACCAGGCCCTTGTTCAGGTACAGCTTCATTCGCGACTTGATGCCTATGCTAAAAGAGATCAGGGAATTGGATACAAGTTCGTACTTCGATGCAGTCGCCACATTTGTAAGCCGACACATGGAGCCGTACTCCTGCACCGACTCCGTGCTGGGTGTGGCTTTAGTGAGGGATAAGATGGCAGGGCGATTGGAAGTGTCCTACCCTCAATATTATATTTCGCTCTGGAATATTCTTAATATTTACTATCATCCTTGTTCCTAAGCGTAACATTTGTCATGGCGCTACAGATAGAACCCGAAGTGGAGGCTCGGGGTTGACTTGCAGGGTCAAATGCGTAGATGCACAACTGACGAACTTAGAAGATGCTGAAGGGTATATTCTCTTGAGATTGTCTTGAAATTTTCATATTTGTGATATATAATTGTAGGAAGGACACTGTGGTAAGTGCGATCTCGGCAAATTCAGAGAATACGATGGGCTTTTGAAGGGGTCCCTGGGTTGAGCTGAAGGATATTGCTGAAGATGGGGGCGGCAAAGCCAAATTCAATCATTGCTACTTCTGACTTTTTATTCCCTTCCGCGAACGGCCCTATTCGTAGTCAACAGTCCATAGAATAATAGACAGCCTGCTGATGATGCTTGCGCCATGCCGCTCACAAGCCAAGACCTGATATATACTTGCAGGAAGAGCTTGAGCATGGCTATTGGTTTATCTTGATTGAAATATGGAAGGTGATTCTATAGACACACGACGTAGCTTCTCCAGGGCTAAACTCCCCAGGGATGGACTTCATGCGATCTAGAGCTTCCCGACGACGTCACATACGGCACGTGGGGCAATTGTAATCGTATGACTTCGAATCTAGCTGCGATGTCGAGGCTGTCATAACATCAATCTCACTGGGATAATAGATTCGGCCAGGAATGAAATACACTACACCGCCCTTTTGGATTATCGACTGTCTTGGGTTGAGAAATGTGAGCTTTATGATTTGATCTTTAGCAAGGGCAAGTGCGTAGGTGGCTGGACCAAGGGCTGCAGGAGGCCGACCAAGTTTGAGGGTCCCACAAAGCTACAAAAACGGCCGCTGGATAACAAGTGGTGGCCTTTTTACTCACATAATGCCAACTCTTTCTATAATTCCAGCAAATTACTACTGCATCACTCAATCATGAGCCCCTCCCCAAGCCCGTTGTCTCCCAGCCTCCACACCCTCATTTGGAGTTGCTCGATCATGAGGTTGAAATGACAAGCACAATGAAGTCTGTTCCGCTCTTCACGCACAATATCGAGGCAAGGCTTCCCAAGGTAGAGCGTCCAGCTCAATACGGACTTCTGGCTTCCAACATTTCAACATTAGGAGGTTCCTCTTCCCGGTCGGCTAGCAATGTTGAACAACTCAAATCTCGGTTATTCTACAACGTGGCCGCACCTGCCAGTACGTTTATCTGCGGAAGCCAAGGATCAGGAAAAAGCCATACACTGAGTACTATTCTGGAGAATTGCCTAATTTCGTCCAAGGCAAATCAACTTCCCCATCCCTTGGCCGGCCTTGTGTTTCACTATGATACGTTCGTCTCGGATACAGGCGGAATGCCCTGCGAAGCGGCGTATATAGCTAGTAATATGGACGTGAAGGTCAAAGTACTATGTGCCCCCTCCAACTTTCTTCATATAAAGGTGAACCATTTCTTCATATTCGCAAAAGGCTCGTGGCTGACCCACAAAGCGCATCTATCAGCACCTCCCCAACGTGGTAGTGAAAGAGCTGCGGATTAGCCAGTCGGACCTGAACACAAGAAGGATGCTAGATTTGATGGCTGTCAGCTCAATTCAGGGTGGTGGAATACCGCTATATCTTCACGTTATTAGTCGCATCCTACGCGACATGCGTATCACGCAGCAACAGACCAACTCAGCTTTCGACTATAAAGCTTTCAAGACAGCTATCAGTAAAGAGTCCTTAACAGAAGGGCAGCTACTGCCATTGCAACAACGTCTAGAGACCTTGGAAAGCTTCATGGTTACAGAACAAACTTTTGGGGGTGGTTCCGCTTCCAGATCGAAAGTTAAGCCAAAGGAGAAGGGAAAACCTTCTGCTCAGGGTGTAGAATGGGACTTGCTTGTAAGCTTCTTTCATGCTGTGACTGAGGATGTCACTAATTATAAAAACCCAGGCTGGATCACTCACGATTGTCGATCTCTCATGTCCTTGTGTCACGGCTGAGACGGCATGTTCGCTCTTTAACATTTGTCTTAGTTTGTTTCTGGAACGAGAACCGACCATTGGACGCATCGTTGCTTTGGATGAAGCACACAAGTACATGAAAGACAGTTCCGACAGCCAAACACTGACAGAGTCCCTGCTTTCGGTCATCCGTCTACAACGTCATTTGGGCACCAGAGTTATTCTTTCCACTCAAGAACCCACTATATCTCCCAAGCTCCTGGATTTATGCTCTACTGTCATTGTCCATCGCTTCACGTCGCCAACATGGTTTGCCACTCTAAGGCGACACTTGGCAGGTGTCTATTTAGTCTCCGACGCTGAAATGAAAATCAGTGGTCGAGATATGGTAAACGGCACAAACTCTAAGAAGGAAAATGAAGGGCTAGGTTCTTTCTCGCACTTGAACATCAAGGATGAGGATTTGTTCCCTCATATTGTCGGTCTGGAACCTGGCGAAGCACTCCTGTTCTGCCCGAATGCGCTGATCGACATTGGCGCTGCTGGAGCGTCCAATTCTAAACTATCGTTAATTCACCTTGGGAGCAGTACAATAAAAGTACGCATCAGAAAGAGGATTACCGCAGACGGTGGTCAGAGCATCATGGCTAACTAGTATTATGTTCCTGAAACAAAGGATTTACAGTATAAAAAGCTGTGTGTTTTTCCAGACCATTTTACTCAATAGATAGCAACTTGTAAGACGAGCAGTCTTAGAGTCGCACTCCAGTGGCTTCTCAGTTAGGCGCGGCCCAACTACAAGTGCTGTTATTGCCCGCATTCGAAACCATTCAAGGTTTTACACATATAGACTTACACACTTAGCTACAGGTCTTGACCTTTTGAAAAACATTTTGAACTGATCAACGCAATCATCTCCATCCTAAAAAGGAGCACAAATCCAGATCCGACGACAGGTATAATCAAGATCACGCAGGTTACGTATCAAATTTTCCATTCGCTGTTTCAGAACGAGCTGAAGAAAACTGTTGAGGATCCGCTCTCTTATCTACGTATCAATGCAATTGCTGACTATTGCAATATCAAATGCTTGGCATAACTTGCAAACCCAAAGATTAGGATCATCTTGGAGGAGGACCAAAATGCTAATGTGTTTCCCCGAGTCATTCGAGATTTGTCGACTTCAGATAATGATCCTGACATTCGCTCGATGATCGGTGGCGCCACAACAACATTATCCCAGATCCATTCTATAGAACATCAAACATCCCCAAAAACATTTCAACGAACCAGCACCACCTTCTTCCGAAATAGACAACTCAAATCCCAAACCAACACGCTTACTCATCGTCACCAGTAAGATCAATCTCGAGACATCCATTCGACAACGTCCGAACACCATAGCGAGGTGGCTCAGGAGCAGGTTCAAAAGTCTGAGGCATTCCCTGCGCTGCCTGGTTGATGAACTTCGCGTCCATAATGCCCTGCGCCTTGAGGGAGTCTAAAACGTCAGCATGATTCATCTCATCAACGAAAGTGACATACCCGGTGAGAGATAAACAAAATCGAAACATCCAATGGTTTCTCTGATATTAGTAGCGTAGTATGTAATGGGAACGTTGACATTGACTTCCATATGGCTATCGCAATGTTAGCAGCCATGGCCTCTTCTAATTAAATTCGCACTTACTCAGTACCGTGAGTTTGCCCATGCCCGTTAAGGGCCAGTGCCTTGCACGATGGCTCCAAAGAACCACTGATCTCTTGTTCAAGACTAGGGTGCGCTGAAGGATCTTTTCCGAAGTTCTTTGCAAGTTTCAGTATGACTCGAATTGTGCCCAGAGTCTTGGCAAGCTGCATGTCAGCATTGAGGGTCGCGGCAGTAGTGCATTCAGCTATAGCAATGCCAGTTCTGAGTTTCTGAAGACAACAGTGATACGAACCAGGAGCGAGGTCCTGGAAGCGGAACTCGTGGGAGGTAAGAGACCCATTAGCGTGTTGATGATGGCGATACTTGATGTGATCGATGAAATCCTGCTCACGAAGCAATTCCTTGTAAACAATTGTCTCTTCAACGAGGGCTCCGTCGATGTAGCTGGCGACCAAAAGGGTGTCTGTTTCGATGCCAAAGTCGAAACGCGGGGATAGTCTGAAGCGGACAGAGCATATGTTCCCAGTCTCTGCTGTGATGAAGCAGCGAGTGCGAGGCACCCCTTCAAACTCATCGTCGTAGGGGATTGGGGAAGGGGGCTGGTATTCATCCGCTGGCTCACCATTGACGGTGACGGCAGTGGAGAAGGCTGGTAATGCATGAAGAATGGCCATTGCGGAGTCTTGGTGTGGAATGAAGTGGTAGGAAGATACAGATACTCGTAAGAATGATTAAGGTAATTGTGCAAAGGTAAAACTTCTAGGAGATGCGGAAGAAGTGTTGATAAGAAGAGAAGATGGCTCCGAACCAGCGGATCGGTGACATGTTATATGCCTCCATGGTTCATTCCATCCCACTGGCAATGCAAACCGCGAAATAAAAAATTTGGAACATAATGAAAGAGATATGTAGCTTCCGATGAGCTCTTGCAGGATCTTTTATAGGCAGATATGCACGCTATAGCTTGCTTAAAGAGGTTCGTTCTGCTGTAGCTCAGGTAATTAATAAGAACAATTCACTGCTGCGCTGTTAACCTTTATTCGGCTTCAAAAAGCTGCATATACTGCTTGCTTTTGATCCATTTATGCAGAAGCGCAGTCAAAAGAAAGTTAAATTGTAAAAGCGGCAAGCTGCCGTGAAGAGGAGTTTAGCAGGTTCAGTGATACAAGCATGAAAGATAACAATTGTTTGTTTCTTTGCTGGTGGTTAAATAAGACAACTGATGTACGTAATTCTTTGATATATACTATGAATGATCAGACTTGTATCGTGATAGCTTCAATGACGTCGATGGAGTGGCGTCCTTGTCTTTGATGTAGGCGAGACAGATAAGCCACTATCTTTCACATAAAGCAGCAAATTCAAGATGTCAATAGTAGTGAGCGCTTTTCACTTACCGGCTCAGATACATCAGATCAAACCATAGAAAGCACTGGAAACTACACCTTTTGGAATTTTCATGGATTGCAAAGTCAAATGGATGCTCAATTATTTCATTGTTACACACATGCGGCAACACTAATGGTAGCTATGCCCAGCGGCCATGTTCACGACCTCCATGAAGCTATCGCGATACTGATGCTCATACCGTTACCCGCGAACGGTATTGGCTGAACATCAATATCTGCCAGTACGTCTAGCCAGTCAATGAGTAGATTCTTGACTTCCACCAGCTTTGATCTTTTCCTCTTTGCCTCGTTAAAGTATGCTCTGGTATCGGCTGTTGCTTTTGTGTTGGAGCATTTTAAACACGTGATCCAAGACGGCCAAAGCGTAGATATTATCCTCGGTGATAGATCCATCGATCTGCTCAACTGTTTAGATGGAAACAGCAGTAATGGGTCGAAGCAAAGAAGGATATTGATATCTGGCTCAGACCCTCGTGTGAGGCGCGCGATGTGAGCCATCAGCTGTGGGTTCTATCAACTTAAAATAACACTCTTACCGTAGTCAGTCCGGGGAGTATACCAGCCACCCAGCACAATTGCCCAAGATAAGCTTTGCAAGCCTACACAGCGAACGGCTTTTATATAGTCTTTTCTCTATATATTATTCATAATAGCCTTACTAGTAATAAGCATACTGCACTGCTTAGGCAACTTAATTGTACTAATGTAAGGAATAGTTATAAAAAGTAGAAAAGCTACTTTAAGTTATATAAAGTAATACGTTATTTAAAAGATAGTATTATAATAATGGAACACTGGCAGCAGCTTTGATCCATCTATATCAAGCTGACATCGATAACATCGGAACAAACCGACAAGATGCAGCCAAAGCGGTGAAAGATACTGAGTCTGGTATTGCTAAAGCAACCGGGCTCCGCGATTAGGTCAGAGATGCCATCGCTAAAGTGGAATTAGCTTTGAGTGATGTAGATCTTGGCGCGACGTTGGCGGCTAATTTCTCATGTAACTTGGTATAAAAGATCCTGTTTGCAGCTGCTTAATTGCTCATGTTTACACCCGAAGCTCGAGGAGCCGTTCTTGCTGGAAATCCGTTATTAGTTGGCTTGGCCAGCTCTGACTTTTTAACAATGTCTCATCCGCAAACGGTGATATATCCAAGCCAGAATTTCTGACTTAGTACAAGGCAATTCAAGACGGCCTTAACACATCTGGTTGGATTCACTGGTGCTTGTACAGTGACCAATGGACAGAGTCAAACCATCACGGACCCAGACAGTGGTGAGACACATACTAGTTTGATCGAGTACGTCTTCGAGACTGGCGCTATTACTACTGGCAACAGGTGGAGCTACACAAGGGGTAATCCAGAAGACACCACGCCAGATTCCTAGATAGACACCAACAGGCTGCGCTTGATCGAGCTGGACTCGAATGATCCCACAGTCAGCCGCCCCATTCAAACACCGCTAGCTGAGTGGCAAGTGTCCTGGGACGACCAAGTCGTTGATGCATCAGGTGTAACTAGCATCTGGTTCGGGGTAGATGGCGTGTATCGTCCTATCTCACAGATGTATCTCGCCAAAAGTGACAAGGGAGTACGGGAGACTTCAAACCCAAGCTTAACCTCAAAGGATATGCTGATTGCCATGGAAGGCGTCACCCCAACGCCCCTTGCACGCCTCAACGCTCAACTTGACCCGGACAACTTTACTCCCTTCAGTGCTGTACCGCTTGACTTGGTCAAAATACCCTCTGCATCTAGTATTCTTCGTGGCATACAGTTCGCTATGAAGGATATTGCCAACATGAAACGGAACAATCACCGAAGCCTCGCCCTGTCTGGGCTGCAAAGCTTGTTCATTCCGAATTTGATCAACGCATGGGTACAAATCTTAACAAGCTCCCGTCAGATGTTTGATTTGCTAGGGCAGGCCGGCCAAGATCGAGTCAAGAATATGGATCCAGACTCGCCAGTTTATGAGAGCGTTATGCTGGACTATCACAAGGCTCTCATCGACCAATACTACACTTTGGCTAGTGCCAGTCGCTACTCGAACATCATCACTGACTTTCGTGTGAACAACAACCACGAGGCTTGGATCTCACTGATGCTAGATATTGGTTCCTACGCTACGTCTATGGCTTGGGACGAGACTGTGGTCCTTGCCATGATCAAGGCACTTCCCATGGGCAGTACTGTAGTTTATGGAAAACATCAAGATGCGCTTATGAAGCTGGTCCCACTCCAACAGCTTGCGTACATTTGGAAGAATCTTGACGCTATTCGCGACGCTGAGTCTTCTTTCTTGACTAGCCGGGATTCTGCAGCGGGAAAATTGGTGCTGCTCGGCTCACATAACCTGATTGGCCTCAGCAAGGCGATGAGCTATAACAATAAAGGCGTTGAACTAGTGGGATTCAGTGCTACCACTACTGGCTTACACGCCCTTGATGGGAAGAATGAGTGGTTTGTAGGCCGCAACCAGGCCGTGAAGAGCACCGGGGAGCTATTGTTCACAAATACCCTGCAGGGTATCCACAAGGTCCTGTTTGGCGACCTTGCTAACTGTCTTCTTGGAGAATCACTCATGACCGCTACCCACTTTCGCTGGCTGGTACACCACCGCGCTCTGACCATGGATGTGACTGTTGAGGCAGTCCTGCAGACGATGCCTGTAGATTATATCGACGAGTACTATCGCCTTGAAGGATATTGGGCCATGGCTGATTTGGCCGGAATGCCATTCAATTTTCGACGCATTCAGGTGGGCGCCAACACCGACTTCACTAAGTCGGAGACCACCATGGTGGTGGCTCAGACAGACCAAGACATCGTTGCCAAGCTGACAAAGCCCGACAAGACGCTCATGAGCATTGACGACATCGTCTCCGCAGGCGATGAAGGGACGTTCACCACGGATCCTACGGCCGAGGAAGGAATCATGCTCGACGGTGTGCAGATCGCGGATAGTTTCGCCAAAACTGCTAACCCAGGTGATCCTATCAGCACAGCGCAAAAGGCCGGCTGGTACTCTGGAGTTGGCTCAGACAACATGTATGCCGCGCAACAGGCCATGCAACAGATGCTTGCTCTTCACTATGGCTCAGAAGAGGTACAGAAACAATTCTCGGAACGCATCACCGCCGCCATCAACAAGGCAAAGGTCAGACTAAGCACAGCGGACCCTGCCACATGGGCCACCATGACCCCGACCGAGTGGGAGCTCGCAATCCGGAACGACTGGGAATTCCAGCGCGATGGGCAGGCTATCACCAAGGACCTCTCTGTTGAGCACATTGTAAACCAGTTTTCCGACGAGCTACAAAGTATGACAGGTTTCAGTTCTCTGCTCCCTGGTGACCAGTATATATTGGTCAATGGCCTCGCCAAAACCCAGATACTGGATGTGATTGGTGCCGTCGATGGTGGACTTATCAGCGCCAACATTTGATACGCGACAGTTGAGGCGGCTGTTCACGACGTAACCCTCGCCCAAGTCATGGCCCAGATCGACCGTGTGAATAACGCCGTTAAAGATGCGCAAACTACACTGAAAGACAAGCAGGACGCGCTCAACCCTCAGAAGGACAAGCTATCCCAGGACGAGATCGATCTCCAGGAGGCAGAGATCAAGAAGGACCAGAACGATATCGATAAGTTGAATCAGCAAAAAGCTGAGTTGCAAGACGTGCAGCAGATGCAGAGTGATCCCCAGCACTCGGCTGATCGTATCAAGGAGGCGCAAAATGGTATTGATAACGCACAGCGGAGTATAACCAATCCAAGAGAAGTATAAATGTGAAGCAAGTAGAAAAGCAGCAGAATGACCAAGAATGACAGGAAAGCTCTTAAATATTCGGATAAGGACTATCTACTTGCTATGGGCGCACTTGATCTACTTTTCCTCATAAATTCGTGAACCCAACCTGATAAAGCCAATTTCCTCATCCTTTTCCATCTCTATCCAAGAAGACCAGGAACCACGTCCCGAACAACATCCTCGTCAAACACAACCTTTTCCCCTTGTTCAACAGCATTTAAAAAGCCACTGTGGCTCTAAAAAGCTTCTTCGCCGCCTCATTCTGCGTAGCATTCTCCATCATCATCTCTAACTCGGTAAACTCCGGCTCATCTAGAAAAGACTTGTCTGAAAACTTGGCACCCATGGTCACCACAAAGCACGACGTCAAAGGCAAAAGGCCGCAGTGGACCTCAGATAGTCTCTTCCATCTCTTGCCCTGCCCCAAGTGATACCCCAGAGCTCTCGGTGTCATGCCCTCTTCTTCTTGCTTATTGTTCATGACTTCGGGAGAATTGCGCTCCTGGCCGAGCTTCTTGGTGTCGCTATTCAGAAGAAAGTGCAGCTGGTAGTATCGCGTGAGATAGTTGCACAGGCTTTTGGCACCAGCGAGCTTTTTGACCACGGCTATTCGCTCTGATGCTGTCTTAGCCTTCGCCTTTGCGTGCTCTACACGAGAGATGGGGCTACTGTCCGAGTTCCATGCTACTGTCATGTTGTAGAATGCGATAATAGTAGCGCGGCTCATAATGAGCACATAGGACGGTAGATTCGGTCAGATGGCAAGGTATTCCAGATAATTGGTGTGATGAAGACGTGGCCAGCGCTACGGAGGTGGTCTGCAACTTGCTCAAGAGCCGCACGACGACGTGACTCACGAGTCTCGGTTGTCTGTGATGGCAGAGCGGCCAGAGCTCGCTCAAAAGTCGCACGACCATGTGATTCGCGAGTGTAGACTGTTCGCGATGGTTTGGCAACTGAGGTCGTTAGTCTTTCGACGCGACTTCTCTTCTTCAACTGGACCTGCTTCCCGACATGCGTGCGCTTGCTCGAAGCCGGCGGCGCTGGCACTCGACGGGCCAGGTGGGGAAGATCCAGACCATCCAGGTCACATCTGGCGAAGTCAGGACTGCGAATTCCATCACCTGTCAATGCAAAATACACAGACTCGGCGATGCACGGCCCCATATTAATGACCATGTGGTGTTGCGCCTGTTCTGTGAGGACAAGGTTACCTGGGTATTCAATCTTGATCGTATAAGCTGTCGACAAAATTCTTGAACTTGGACTCAGCTTCCGGCGAGATCAACACCCAGATCTTTATACCCACGAGTGCAGCATTTGCAGATCGCAAGCCGTGCATCGTGCCGTCCTTATCCCTAGAGGACATCTCTTCGGTATGCATAGCAGCGTACGACATATCATCACTGACATAATAATGCGGCTCCCAGATGTCCTTAAGGAGAGGTTTACCCAGGACGCGCTATCTAGGTTTGAGAAGCCATCGACATCGCAGCTTTTCAGCGTGGCCAGTGGAGTAGGGTACGGAACCTTTGGGCGGGTCATTGTTTACGTTGTCCAGCCATATCTTGGCTTCCTCGATAGTTGGGACTTTATTGACGGCGTTGCTAAAGTCGGAACACTTAACGTCTTATGGTTTTCCGTACATGGAGCAGCATCCTTGGCCAAGGATGCTCCGTTTGTTGTGCTGGATCGAGGCTTGTTGGCACTTGTGGCTCTTGGGGTTGATTGTCTTTCTGACCGCATCGAAATCGATGTTAACTGGGTGGTGAAGAAGACTTCATTATGGATCAGTGATTAAGTGATGAGATTTTCTAAGGCGGGAATGCGATTCTTTCGCAGAGATTTGTTGTCCAGACGAGGAAGCTTTGTTGGAGCTGGTATATCCTCGTCTACTTCCATAGCCTCAGTGACGCCCGCGCCGCTAGTATTCTTAGCAGGAACAGTCGCAGTAGCAGCATCGGATCCCAGCCTGAGCATCCAATTACGGGCGATACTAGCAGCGTAAGCGGTAAGGACAGCGGTAATAACAGTCTCTGAAGGTCTCTCGGCCGAGATTCCAAACTCTCCGACCTTGCCCGAGCACTCGCCGGCGCAGGAACACTAGCACTAGTGGCACGTTGTTCAAGCCTCACGAGATCAGGGTGTGAGCGAATAGCCTCCATCCATTGTCGAGGGGACAGCGTGTCATGGCGGAGTTGGTGGGGGAGTCCGGGTCCTGCCGGATGTCAACCGAGAGGTGTAATCTTGGTGTCCCGCTTAACAAACGATTGACTGGATGAAACGAATGGCGCGGTGGTTACACTTTAGACCTAGTGTCCTCGACATGATTAGTGAGGAGTGGTGATTGTGGGCGCGCGAGGATGTTCTTCAGTAACCCAAAACAGTTCATTGATCCCATCCCTCACACCCCTGTCAGTTCTCGAGCCTCGACATTGTGCCATCTCAATGGATTTCATAATTCATCGCGGCTGACTTATAACAAGAGTGTCACGGGCTGAGTGGCCTTGGCCTTGTGACTCGGGTAGCAAATTACAATTTGTCGTTACTCACGATTGGCTAAAGGAAGCTCTGTAATCTGAAGCTGGCATAAATGGGTTAAGTCCTTGCGGTAGCCTGAGGCTAACATTATGGCCTTTGGGCCTTGACAGCGCAGTGCGCAAAATTATTTTCCCGATAGCGTTGATCCTGAGTGACATCAAAAATTTAAAGGAAATAGCAGCAGGGCCTCCAGGGTAGGATGAAAGCAATCCATCAAACACTCCTTATCTTGAAGTGAGATCTCATATTCTCTGCACAGCTACCTTCGAACAAGAATGTCTCTGTTTCTCCATATCTCCGATTTCGTTTCCATGCACAAATTTACGTAGCCTTTTGAGTGATTTCTCTTGTCTCTGTTCACGGCCATCGCGATACTTAAAAATAAGAATGAAGCTGTTTTAACACGATGGTCTGTAGCGACGCGAATAAACTCAGAGCAGCTTGCCTATTTGGACATCTTCGGGGTACTTACTCTTTACCTTTCCATTCCGTCGCCAACGAAATCTTTCGTTGATAACTATGGATCAGTAGCTTGGTTAATGGGCTAGATGTTGGTGCCATTATCGCGTCAAAGTATTGGGAGGTGCGATATTGGCTTGCTTGTATCTAAATTGGAAGTTTTCCGTAATAGATATGGATATCTCAATTCCGATTAATTGATAGTAAAAGCTTACGACATCTGGTCGAGGCATATCAGGCCAACACACTGAAAAGTCCAAACAAACTCCCGCTTTCTGAGTTCCGAGTCCCGAATTTCAGAATAACGGAGACAAGCGGATGTTCTTGGGGGTTTGGAAGAAGTTGAAGACTCAGGCTGTGGGACTCACCACTTTAATTAGAAGGAGAAGATGAGTTAGAGGGTATAGCGTCGACCATTCAGAAACCGCTGGCCGAGTTCCCCGAGCAAAGCCAATGCAAGACGTTAGTGAGTATCATGAAGATGATACCAGTCAGGAACGGCATTCAGCGCAAATACAATGCGACAAATCGGAATCACACTCGTGAAACCAATGAGGTATTCTACCTTCATCTAAGATCTATATCTATGATCAAAAACGAAGTAGGCACGGCACCAATTATGAGGTACGTAACGGAAGGTCGCAGGAGACTACGTATGGATTAAGGCCGTAATGGAAAGGAGAAATGTGTTCCAGCCCAATGAGCTCCGTAGCACGGAATTCAGCGATTTTAAGTTCAACTCTGGGAGATTCAAGACTTAATACACAACAAGACAGAACTTGGCAAAACAGCTCTAGACTTAAGTTTGGTGAAGGTCTCAGGCTCCTTGAGTTTCTTGCAATTGAACACTGGTGAGCTGCTCTTTACGGCCAGTTTATATGATGCAATGGCCGTGCCATGATCAAAGTCGTAGATATAGTAGTGCTTGGTGACGATAGAATGCCGTGCATATATCAACGGTAGTGTTCTTGGCAACTACTTAGTAACGTCACGATTCTGAACATCCCTGTGATAGCCTCATAATGTTGGACAGGGAAACACCAGATGCCCCTTGTCATCCTTGCACGTGGGTAGATTTTAATAAACGACACGTGTTGGAACCCTCTTCCCTCGACGCCGCATGGGGGGATTGCTTGGTGTTCAGCCCGTTTGATGCCGGGATCCGGAGCTCCTCATAGCCATACGCGGGGGCAGTTGTCCCGCTAAAGTGACGTAGGTTTGAGGTCGTCAGAATGCTCCATAGGCCAGATTCTCCAGAGATAAAACGTGAAGAATTTAGCTCGAGGTAATTGGTCACGACGCAACACAAGTCTTGCTGCTTATCATCAGATCTGTGACTTTCAATAGACCTTTTCAATTTAGCCAATTCCTTTCCGGTTGTAGATCATTTACATATACACGTGGTAAGATCTAAATAATACGTGTCCTTATAGATAGGCTTCCATTAACATGATGTGGTCCATGCTCTTATCACTCACAACCTAGCTCTGCCAATCACTGTTATCAAGAACCTTGCAACTGGACAATTAACGAAGTCTGTAAATGTATAAAGAAAGAAGTGTTTTTTAGATGAAATTATCTAATTATCATGTCTGTCTTACTTTTGCTTACCTTTATGCTACTTTCTTACACGCTATTGCAAGAGGGTATTAGGTAAATTTCCAGGTCTGAATAATAGAAGGCCTTTGCGTTTCCACGGGCCATCATGCACAAGCTACCTGAGAATGTTTATTTCTCTCTCGAGTCACTACTGGCAGATATTGACGACCTTCGAGTGGATTTCGGTTTGTCTTTTTCTCGACCCACATCTCCGTCTATCTCGGACGATAATGGTACGTATTTAAAACGCAGTTGTCAACTTCCATTATTGATACCTGATAGAAGCGATTTGGAAATGCCTCGACACCTTGGACCCATTCCAGGGCGAGGACGAGTCTACCACTACAAGCCAGAATTGCGACAGTCCAATCTGGTCTGAGTCATCAGCATACGATGAAGCAGAGGCAGCGCACAGTAATAGATCCTCCAGCACTGGGCGTAGTCTCAATATTGAACAGCATTGTCTACTACCTCAAGCAGGCCATCAAGGCGAGCAGCCATATAATCGTCATCACCGAGATCACTCAACAAGAACTTTAGAAGTAAATAAAACATCTAAGAACTATTTAATGCAGGTAATTTATAATTTTATTTGTCTCTTTATATCTTTATTATCTTCCTGTTCCTGGTCTGTATACTCTGACCTATGTTTAACTACTCACTCACTCTCCCTTTATTTGAACCTTTCTATTTCATTCACTGTCTATTCGCTACATGCTTTTCACGCTTTATGTTACTCTCCCAACCTAACCATTGGTGAATAGGGAAACAAATACCGTTCTCTACCCTCTACACCGCCTGCAAGACTGTCGCCATCCCTAGGTGGAACAGCCAGCGGCCATTTCAATGTCATGCTGGAGCCTGACAGGAAACTGTCTGAGCCTATTTTCCAGAAAGAGATTAGAAACGAAGCATATCATCCCGAATCTGCTTGGTCGAAAGTTGAACCATCTTTCGCTGACATGATTCCGGTTTCTCAAACTGAAACAGAGTCTGTCGCGTACATTCTGCTTGTCAGAGACGAAGGGTTCTTTCGCGGTGGAGGTGAGAGAATGCTGCCGAGTGGCTATCTTTCTCCGTCAAGAGTGATGACCAGTCGATCTGAACCGACGAGCGATATCTATAGGATAAATCCCCAAAGTGACGAGTCTAGACGAGATCGAGAACAAGCTACATGGGGATCCACACCAGGGCTCGACGACTACCACCAGGCTCTATGCGTTCAAGGAGGATTGAATGCTCGGTCTTTCAGGCCATCCTTTCGCCGATCACATGTATAAAATCTGTTTCATCAACCCTGGCAAAGAAGAGATAGTTATCACGGAGTTGTTTTGAGATCTAGATGTATTTAGACAGTCCAAGGGTATCGTGACGCCAGTGTTTATGGCTTTATTGTATGTTACTGTATATAAAATCAGGTTCTTGGGTAGTAAGAATAACACAATAGGCAAGTTTAACTTTTCTTAAGAACTCAATCAGGAGAGCACTCTTGGCATCTTAATAATTATATTTACTATAAGATGATATAGTTAGATATCTAATAGTTTACTATACAAAGAGATACTTTGCCTAACAGGCATTGGTAGTCATTAGGCTAAGAGAATTTACACAACACTATAACTGTATTATGTTTGTTAGAAAGCCGCATCACAAGAAAGCCAGCAGCAATTATTTTGGCATTGTGGTACAATGTCTAAGTTGCGGGCTAGATGTCTTGTTTGCAGCTGAGACTTATGGCAGAGAGCTTATATTACTACATTAAAACTAGACTGTTATGAACCTACAGTTTCATTTTATAAGGAATGCTGGATACATCTTATAGAACATTAAAAGATTTAATGCAAAAACCTTTACCAATGTCTACTAACTCGTTGCCCTGATGGTAGTCCTCCAATCACACGTGTATTGCGTCTATTTCCTCGGATATCAACTGCTTTATCTCTTCCAAACATAGGCTTTCTTCAGCGTCGATGAGATCCATCGAACCGCCTGGATTGTAGGCAATGGCTGCTTCGTCAGCTGGGTCATAATACAGTCCAAGGTATGGGTGCTTCAAGGCTTCTTCAGCTGTGATACGCTTGGAAGGATCAAGAGTTAACATCTTTCGAAGGAGATCAATCGCTTGGCTCGACGCTGTTGGGAGCAAGTCCTGAAAAGGTATTGGACTCTTGTATGGCATACGGATCATGTAGTTCCGGGCCAGTGGAGACCGAATCGAACAGCAGAACTCAACTGTAGGCGACCCTGGGATGTCGCAAATTGTTGATAGCTGATTGAGAACTACACCGAGCGGAAACGTCAGCGTTAGTTCAACTTAGTCCCGTCATAAACAGCGGTCCTCCAATACTGATAAAGACAAGGTATTCTTACAATGCTTGCCGGGGAAGATAGGCGTGCCTCCGAGCATCTCAGCAAAGATGCATCCCAGTGACCAGATGTCAATTGCATCGGTGTATTTTCCGGGAGTCCACATGAGCTCTGGCGCTCGATACCATCTAGTCACAACATACTCGGTCATGAAGCCCCGAGACTGATTACTGGAATTGGTAGTCCGGGAAAGTCCAAAATCACATATCTTCAATTCGCAATCCATGCTAAGGAGGATGTTACTGGGCTTGAGATGCCGGTGGATGATGCCCAGAGAGTGCAATGCTTTCAAAGCACATAATGATTGATACATTAGAAATTGGCAATGCGCATCGGAAAGAGGCTGAGATTTAATGACTTTATGTAAGTCTGTGTCCATTATCTCCTAATTGGTTCAAAATAGAGTTAGTATTAAATGATTAAGAATAAGGTGTATAAGGTAGATATAAAGATAATAGGAATATCTAGGAAAGCGTATTACCTGGACAATATATATTTCAGACAATTCGCTATGACAATATGGTCTCTCGATATCTAAAACAGATATAATGTTCTCGTGGTTGATGCGTCTTAATAGTCTTATCTCACGAAGGGCTCTCAAGCAATGTACCGGGACATTGGGTAGCTCAATTCTCTTGATGGCGACTTTGCGACCTGATGGTCTGTGAACAGCAGATCTAGTAGAGAGAGACTAGTCAGTATGGTTGTAATAAAGTATGACATTATGCAACATACCGAACAGTGCCATATGCGCCCTTGCCTAGAGTTGAGCCTATATCGTATTTATTGCTAACATCGAAGGCGCCGAGGGTATAGCCCGTCATTTGTCTTAGCAAAGAAATATAGTAATTGCTGAAGATAAAGAAGGTTGGAAATTGTTAGTCAGGATGCGCAATGGCAAGCGAAATATCAAAGATACAAAGAGGTATTAGTTTCGCAAAGACAATTATCACTGTCTTGGAATTTAAAAAACAAGCTGCAGGTCTACTTAAAGCATATTTGCCCAACCTTCTAGCATTAATAATGCTAACCTAGATTGGCATACCCCTATCTGAATATAACTGTGTTAGCAGGGGTTTTGGCCGTTATAAGGTCAGTGTCTTCTATGGAACCGTGCTTTAGACATGTTAACTTGCCCTTTTGGAAACAATGGACAGATCGAGATATCAGAAATCTAAGACAAGTATAATAAAATAAACCCCTTTTTATAGTAAGAAGCCTTTTAATACTCTACCCCTTATTTACTTAAAGATTAGAAAGTGTATACTTATTACTCTATTTTACTAAGAAGTAAATACATGTTATAAAACAGAGCCTAAATAAATATAACTTATTAGGCACCTTTCTAATAAAATACTATTATTAGTCTAATTCATAGCGTAAGAGACGCGAATCTTGCGCACACTTGTTTATACATCAGTAGGACAGCTGTTGCGAAATTTGCATTAGTCAAGTCTACAATCTGGCAATACCCCCTGTGGGTGGCGGATGGTAGTAAGATTCCTGCTTCGTGTTGTTTCTCGCATTGGTAAAGACATGATTTTTAGCGCTGGCGTGCTGATAAAATGGAAACGATGATGTAACTCGCTGCGACTTAAGTTCCGTTAAAGGTATCTAAGGCACCTACCTTGTATATCAGCCCGCCCACTCGGCCCGAGATCGTAGTTAGCTACCGTCAATAAACACATATCCCTCCATCGGGGAGAAAAATTAAACGACCCCAACTACACCAAAATTCGCTGTTGTTCCACCCATCGAGGGGTCGTTTTTTATTCCCCCCTAGCCCTCTCAACAGGTTCAGGAGCATTTAGTGATTAACAAGGTTCAGGAGGTCTATGCCGAGCTTAAGCCTAGCTAACTGCTTCCGTCGACGTGCATATACGAGGTCAGTCAGGCTGTAATCTCAGTAGGGCTGCCACTAACTACAACGCCACACCGGATCATGACCAGTGCGTTATCCGTAGACAAGAGAAGTTTAACTACCCCTCTCAGCGACCCCTTGTACCCTTATCATAGTGCAAAACGAAACCGAACGGGCTAGGATACAAGGATAACAGGATTAGTAAGAGTACAACGGAGGCAATTGATCTATCTATAGCAATCTACATTAAGTTTTGCCTTATATTTAATTTCTAGAAATCTGTAAAAGTACCTCTTTCTTATAGCTAATTATTACAAACTGGAATTTAAATTTATATAATATTTATAATTTAATTATAAATCCTTTTTATATATTCCTTTTATAAATACTACTTCTTTACTAAGTAATATTTTTATTTATATATTTTAAGTATTATAAGCCCTTTTATTTCAAGCTATATATAATCTTTAATATAAGAAATTATCTGTCCTTTTTATGTCAAAATACTAATTCTTGTTTCAATAGCTTAAAATTCGCTGCTTAACAGGTGTTAAAAATAAACAGCTATAGGCTGCCAGGGTACAATGATAGTAGAGGCCAGATCTCATTGAAGTGTCCGAATCGGTAGTGGTAAGTGTTTTTACAGATTAAACAACGATCTGGCAACTTCTGCCTACTGATAATGGCCTGTCAATCGCAAGCTGGAATAATTTATCAAAACGGGTTAGAGCTTCACATAAACCCAGCTATACACGTGTCTACACTGTGTTCCAGCTATCCCATACTCTTAAAAATGGTAAGGTGCTGAGGACAATAGACACATGTTCGTTTTTGAAACATATGGCATCGACTAGTCGTAAATTATCCTTTTGAAACAGACGACAAAAAACACGACTTCGAGGTGGCCTGGTTCAGTCACTGGAAAGTCTCAAGTAGCGTTAACTGTATGGAATTTTGTGATCTAGCACATTGCATCAACTTGTACAAGAGGATGCCCAATGCCTCCGAAAAATCGTTTGGTTATCATCAAACACTCTTTCAACTCTCAATATTATGAATCTGTCTATTTTCACAATCACCTTTTATCATCTTCTCAGTCTTTAAAATGGCTCCCATTATGAAGGTCTTCTACGCTAGTCTTTTGCAGCTAGCACTTTCACCTCAGCCTACTTGCCAGCCCCATCGATAACACTGCCGTCGTCGTCGAGTCTAGAGATGAGACAGATGAGTCTTACAACATGGTCTCCAAATGCAGCATCTTTCTAGATGAGTAGAGATTCGTTCACTAAGCGGAGCTAGCCTTACGTCCCACTTACAGATGTCCAATACCAAGCGAGGGTGTCAGCACCCCCATGGGCATTCATATTACCAACGCCGTCGCCGTCCGTAGCGTCGATGGGACGTCTCCTCGCTCGAGAAGCGTGTCTTCACCCCCCATGTCCGCAAGGCTTTAAAGATCGTCGCCGGCAACACGATATCTGCCGCGTCCTGGGCCTTCAACTTTTGGGTTGAGGAGGACGACACTGGCAGGTCCACTGTCTGGTACAGCGGCCTCACTGGTGGCGGCGTCTCCACCCCCAAGGTTGGCGTCGAGGGCGCTACCTTCATCACCAAAAGCGGTACCGAGCTCGACCTCAAGGTCCCCTTCATCGTCAAGGGCATCTACGCCGGAAATGAGCTTATCGTTCACTTCGTAGTCCGCATCCTCAGTGATGCTGGCGAGACTTCCGTCCAATACTTCTATGACCGACCTACAGCCACGATCGCTGGCCAGGATGCTCCCGTGTCCAGCTGGGACTTTGTTAACAGTAACTAGATCCTTCCTCGCATGACTTTGGAAGATACTGGAAGGAGTTGCGAAGTAAAAACAGGAGTGGATACTTTATCTCTTGCGCTCTCATGACAATTCTCAGGGGATCATCAATAGTGTAGCAATTCGCGTACTGAGACATCGATTTAACAGCTACGTGCACCAAATGTAGTATTACTTATTGTACAACCTAGCTTCTATAGTCGTTTTAAAACCACTCATTAGTAGAGTAAATAACCAGAGACATTGTATCAATATAGTAGCAATTCATGTTCACAATTGGAGATGCTATAGGCCTTGGAAATAACAAGCGTAGTTGAACCTTTCTACATGTATATCTATAGTTCGAGAAGATTCTTCACATCCCTCTTTTAGCGACTAACGACTGCTGAAGGACTATCTACAAGCCTTCTGTAGGATGACAAGAGATAGCTAGGCAATATTTCTTACTCAAGTACTAAAGTGCTTTGATAGTCGACGCCCTGTCTGCACTAGATACTCATGGCTGGGAGCTTATACCACCACAGACAACTTAGCAACTCGACAGGATCGACAGAGTATTACGTGGAATATTGCGATCCATATCGTCCTATAGTTGGTAATTGTGTTGCTACCCAACGCTCTTGCTTATCATTAAACTTAAAGCTGGCTCAGGTGCGCTTCTTTGACGTCATTGATCAATTTATGCCTCTCGATGTCTTCGACCTTCCTGTAATGGTTTCAAGCATTATGCAAGGCATCCTCTTTGGCTGAATACGAGATTGTTTGCCCAATCCCGCCACCGATGTTTCAATAAAAACTTTAATCAAGATAATTAGCAACCAGTGTGGCTGTACTGAAATTACGCTCACCTGAACCGTACAGGTGATGTAGGATGAAGCACGTTAATGCAGGTGGCCTAAATGCTTACTAGTATGTAAATAACTAACTAATTACAGATTTTAACGCTATTCTGCAATTTTGAGAGTTTCATCTTGAGCTTTGCCAATGGCTGAGGTCTATCAGGGGCCAGTTGTAAATCTGTCTTTTGCGACATTACCACTCCATGCCCCGAGCGTCTCGATACCGAGCGTCTTGATACCGAGCGTCTTGACACGTAATTGCCTCAGCAGGCCGAATTAAATACCGCATAATGGATGATAGGTGTTTGCGGAAATCCAAATCTTTTAGTAGTCACTCCAGATAATTATCAAATTAAATATTAAGCTCTTTGCATCTAACACATCCTAACATTTTAGTCACAACCATTCCTTCACCACTACTCTACAGTAGCACCCACTCTTTTATTACATTCTAGATTACTAAATCTACCAAAATAATATCCTCTTTCGTTCCATTTTTATTTATTTATTCCTTTATCGCTGTTGTTATTGCTCAAACCCCCGACTTTGCTGTCATCTTCAGCCCAACACCTTGGCAAGAAATTAACGCTGGCGACCTTCTGAACGTCGGTTGGAATGTACCAGGCAAATATGCTGGTCAGAAAGTTGACCTCTTTCTGATTGGAGGAGCTTCTCAGGGCACGCAGGTCCCTATAATGAACATTGCTTGTTAGTGTTTCCTTACCTTCATGTCCCTTGACTCTGAACTGTTATTATTACTCAGATACTAATAATAACCTACATATAGCCGGAATTGACATCGACGCGGACCGTTATGATTGGAGAGTCGATCTCTCTCTGGGAGCTGATAATGTTTACGGCCTCCAAATGAAACTACAGTCCGACCCTAGCATATTCCAGTACTCAAATCCCTTCAAGATTCTCGCCAAACCTCATACAACCACCAGCACACAACAGAGTAGCTCGAGGGACAAGACCACAGCGCCACCGCCGACCCATTCTGCTACTACTACCCTTAGCGCAGTCACAAGCGATCCAGTCGATGGCCATTCCAGTTCTTTTGTAATCACATACTCCGCCCCTGGCGCAACTACATCTTGCCATACCTATCACAGCAATTCCCTAAATGTTTCACAACATGCCAATACGTATGCACCTCCATATGCAACTCCCACCGCTCCGATAGTTGTTGCCGCATCAGGACCGACACATGCCGCCCCTTATGTACTTCTTGCTATGGGTGTTTTGGTTTCTGGCTTATTTCTATAAGAAGTAGAGGCGACACAAAGGCTCTTATAGATTTCAGGCTCATTGCTTCATAGTCTACAACTATAATAATTATACTCTATGTTTCTACTGGCACTTTAAACACTCAATGTCTGCAATTTTGTTAGGAAACTTGGATAGACTATTAAATGAGTCTACAGTTAGTACAGTGTCGAAGGTCGCTACCATCAGACCGGATGGGTTGTACAAATGACTTCCATATTCCGGTGTCCAGTTAATTTGTCTTGTAAATACAATGCGCTTTCCATCTGGAGACCGCCCGGGAGTGTAATCCCATCCTGGTGTAAAGTTGGTGGTCAAGGCCGTCATCAAGTCAATAATACGCAAGCCCAATGAAGTTTCCAACTTTGAATCCCAGAGACGATAGAATAACTTAGTTCAGCCAGGAGAGAAGGAAGGGAACCGAAAACTAAGCTTGCTCTGACTGTCTGTAAGATTGGTAATGCCACGAGTAGTAGCGTTTGCGAGGTAAATCGCGGCAGGGTTTCCATTTAGATTGAACAGTCCGACACCGAAACCCATCACGATCTGAGACCCGTCCGGAGACCACGTTGGTTGAGAGACACCTCCAAGACCACTCTTGATGTTTGTGAGTTGTTGTCATAAACGTCGGAGACGTCTTTGAGATTCTTCTATTTGCCAGAGGAGACTAACACAGACAAGATCCCCGTTGCTTCTGTATGATGGCAACAAATGTCGTAGCTTCGTTGTATTGATGAATGACATCCTTTCAACGATAGATCCACTCGTCACCCCACCTGGAAAGTTGTTCAGGACATCCCATTCTGACACCTCGTAAATGACTTTTGTATAGCCGGGGGACCACGAAGGCTGACCACCATACTCTGTGATAGATCCTAAAGCTTCAAATACCCTACAGGCGCCGTGCAAGGATCACTAGCGTAGCTAACTGGGCTTGTGGCCAATGCATATTGAGAAGCTCATGCGAATTGTGACTGTTGCAGGTCACGGAAAGTAAAAGGAAGTTCTTACGGTCCGAAACAAATAGAGATGCCATTAATCGCTCATTACCCAGCCAAATGCCAAATTTATCTCCATGAACAACCCCAAGAATCATCAATACATAAAAAGCAATAATATCCGTCGTAGCACTGCGCCAATACATTAATTACATCCTCGACCGCATTGCGCACAGCCGACACAAGTCTCCTCCTCACCCTCCTCACACTGAGGCGCGTCTTGTCGGGTAAACATTTCACCGCCCGGTCCCTTGTAACATGACAAGCGACGTTCATACTCAAAGAACATGATCTGGTGCTCAGCGATAGGTTGAATGATGTCCTGCGAGACCCACGAGAGTTGACCTCTCGGATATCCTGCCCAGTGGACGAGATACTCAGACTCGCCGGTTCGGTATATCTTTCGAGTCCCAAGAACTTGTCGAATGACCGAGTCGCTGAAGATTATACCTGAAGAGGGAGATGGTGCAATATTGCCTTCTTTTTGGATAGACGAAGGATCTCGTGAATCTTTGCCGTCACAAGTGGCATCATGACTTGACTGGTAGCCTGGGGTGCTGGATAGTGGCAACCCCTTAATAACGGAGGATCGTCGACGTTTCATGAAGGAAGATGTCAAGTGTTGTTCGGAATTGAGAGATGACAACCGACGCTTGGAGGAGCCATCGGATCTATTGTGGTCCGAGAGAGTGTTGGCCGCAGTAGGCTCCTGACCGTCCAAGCTATTGAAAGTGGAAACCTGAGGGAATTCATCGGACCGCGGCGAGATTGCGGAGTCAGCCACCATCGAGACTAAATCCAGATCGTTAGTAATGTTATGGAACAATATTGAAAGGGGTATCTACCGAATCTGCGATACTCATCTGGATTCATGTTCAAGAAGACGGGGTCGTTCAGGAGATCAGACATAGTGCCTGTGATGAGTAGTTTCAGACTCAGTGGAAAGTAGCAACAATTCAATATGGTGTAGAAAGTGATCGGAAGTCGAGATAGAGGGGAAAAGATCAGAGTTGGAAATACTGGCGCGACGAGGGCCTTGAAATCCATCTGACCAAAAAGTGGTTTTGATGAACTTGCTGCATCAGCTCTGTTTCCTGCAAGTGTATATTTACATCACTGCAGGATAAAGGCTGAGAATGCGGTGAATTCAAATTCCTTTGAGACTTACAGAGTCTGCATTTATATCGCTGCGGCCCAAAACCGCGGTGAAGTAAAATTCCTTTCAGGTTTTGATGCATATCTGTGGAGCTTTCAAAGGGTGAGGAAACATGAGGTGAATGGTGGAGGCATTTCAAAGGGTTCAAGAGATAGCACCTTAGATACGCAATACTTGTTATACGGGCCTTTGTTCCTATGTAATAATGGATAATGATACGTAAAACATTTATGCATATAGACTGGATTGAGTCCAAAGAACATGCGTCTAAAGCAATATCGTCGCAGCGATTTCCGCTTATGATGTTAAAGATGGAACCGGACGGTGTTGAGGTTGCATCAAGTTCATGTTCCCGCTCCGCAATGTACCGACTCAGTAGTTATTGAAGACAGCAGCTGGTACTTGATCAGCATAGTTGAATGCTGGATATTATAGCCAAGTGCAGCGTATGACTTCTCTGCATATCATTCCACATACCGCTGAGATTCGCCAGAGTTTGAATTCCTGACGCTGTAGTATAGCCTCTATACAAGTAGTTTAAACTGAGCATTTGCGGCTTATACTAGGCTACCATTGAATCGCGTGGGTGGAACACTGGGGCACGATGATGAAGCCAAACTCGTCAAATGTCGGGTTGACGCGGTACGGTATTTCTCTAAAGAAATGCTGCTTTTGATATTGATCACAAGATGCAAGATCGGGACCCATGTTTGTGGCTTGAGTGTCTATGAAGTCCTAGTTCGTAGTTGAGACTACACTGACCTAACATACACTAACCTAAGGCAATGTAAACTTCAATCCTTGGCAGTATGTGCCTCAAAACCACGAGGCACCATGCTCTCATTGGCAGGCGAATAAAAGTTCGGATTCCTCTTCCATAACATAAATAGAATAACCATTCCCGTGATACTAGGGATCAAGAAACAATTGATCAATATTTCCGTATCTCAGCCATCCTGGCTGCCGCCTTCTCGACAGAGACTCTCGGCGCATACATCGGTTCATCAACACTCAACTCATGCAAACCACCACTCCTGTTGGGGCATAATTTCCCAGAGCTCTCCAAGAAACACCACATAGTTCCAAAGAGAGTAAGGTGACCACGCAGCCCATTGCATAGCATATCCAAGAACCTCAGCGAGTATGAGGTACAGAGTTGAACCTTGTCGCTCAAAAGGTTGTCGCCCCATCTATCCGGCTCGATAGTGAACAGGGTCTCGGGAGTAAGATCAATGCTATGCTCGTCGCAATACGGATACCCCAGGAGGAAAACTAAGCAACAGAAAGCTGAAACAGATAAGGAAGGATGCCGAAAGTAAGGCAGTGAACCGTAACCCAAAGTCGCAGATTGAAGCCCTGGTCTGTGAAGGCCCATGGGCGTGCTAGACTGGGGCCAAAGGCGAAGAAGACCAAGGGCCATGCAACAAGGATTTCAGAGGTTGTCGAGGCGGATCCAGAGTATGACGCAAACGAAGAAGAGGGCAGGGACAAGAACAAGCATGTCAATGAGGATGTTGCTATCGCCGGTAAACATGGCACCAATCTCCAAGAGGCAAGGGTTGACGGGAGGAGCTCCTGGCTCAAGGTCAAAAAGTGGTTCAGGTTGAAGCCAAGAAACTAAGAGAAATTAGCATTGTCCGCTGAATGTATTAGAGCATCTTACACAAGGAAGCTAGTGTGGACATGATTACAAGTGGATACAACACGTAGTAGAAGATGAGTTGAGATGAGCGTGGTTGTGGGATAGTGGTTATTGTGCTGTTAGAGAAGAGTTGCGAAAGATAAGAAAAGAAAAGAGGCCCGCGATAAAGAGGAATTTACACACTACAAATGTTAGGGAGCTATGAGCGGTGAAGTCTCGCCATGTCAGTTCAATATGCAGATCCCCGTCCAGGAACAACATTACTGGGCGGAGAGATATCGTGAATTTTCGCGGCCTGAAAGAAACATAGCAATCCAAGTGAAGTTAATTCAACACACTCAAAGCAGTAATACTAGTGAAGAGACAAGCTATCTAGACAAGAAGTGAATGCAACAAGCACGTAGTCACGTTGACAATACGACAAGGCAGGCTAGGCTTGTTTTCCGTTTCAGATTTTCCAAAAAGAGGTGGCCCTTGTTCCTGCATCAAACGACATAGGTGAATACACGCATGAAAGAAAGGAGGTTACCACAAGGCTTAGAGACTACTTGGTGAATTCCAAGTAACAGCCGCATCCGTGGTAATCCTGATCACGATGCTAGAACATTTCTAAAAAGAGAAAAAATGGTTATTTTGCTCAATTCATCTTGGCCACTAAATCGAACTAATTGCCAATCACGACTCAAGCAATACTTGGCCCTACCCCACCGTATCGCCGCATTGAAGTCGACAAGGCAATAAGCTAAATTTTTATTTACAGGGAGCCACTGAGAGTTAGTCCCTGCAGGATATGGCCTGAAGCCAGTGGTGCTCGAAAAGTAAGAGCAACGGTCGCAACAACTCAAGTCAGCTTATTTAATTTAAGCCTGACCTCCTGACTTATAAGTTAGGAAAAATTACTATAACTTAAGGCTATAAAGGTCCTAACTTATAAGTCTATAAGTCTATATAGTAATATTAATAATATATAAGTACCTTTTATTTTTTTTATTTTTAGGCTTTTTTATAATAAAAATAGTATATTTAAAGTAGGATTTTTAGTATTAAAAATCTTAGTTAGTAAAACCCTAGTAAAACCTTTACTTCCTTACCTTAATTTCCTATATTATACTAGGTATACCTAAAAGGCTAGCTTTCTTTAATTATTACTAAATGACCTTTTTAAACTTATTTTAAACTATATTTTTTTATAATATTATAGTAATATTAATATTACTATTATTAGTATCTTTTCTAGTATTATTAAAAATATTAATAACTATATTTTCTCTTAGTTTAAAGCCCCCTTAATTCCCTAATAACTAGGCTAGATTTTCCCTTAAAAAAAGGGTATTACCTTTAGCTATTAAACTTTCTAGTACATTACTATAAAAAGTACCTATTTATACTAAAAAAATAAATATATAAATATATACCTTACTATAGCTAGGTTTTTAATTATAGTTATGCCCTTATATTAACTACTACCTATTAACACTACCCTATTAGTATAGGCTTTTAGCTCTATAAAATATATAATATAAAAGGTAACTTTAAAGATAGATTATATAACTTCTCCTAAGTATCTTTATTATATACTAAGTACCTAAAACTAGCCTATAAAATTATCTAAGCTAAATATAGTTTTAAAGAGCTAATATTACTATTATAGCCTTCTTTATAGCTATTTATTAAGGCAGCCTTTTAAAATACCCTTCCTATACTTTTAGTTACCTCTTTAGTTAAAAGCTTTTATAACTACTTTTTTAGCTAGATTGTTACTATAGCTATTCCCCTTAATGTTATTATATATAGATATTTTTATAGCCTTTTATAAATACTACCTAAGATTATTAAAATAGCCTTTCTAAAAGCCCTTAATATAGTTAAAAATTAGCTACTTAAAAGCTATATTAAAAAGAAAGGTATTATTACTAAAAAGCTACTTATAGCCTCTTTCCTAATTAGCTTATCCTTTAACCTATAGACCTCTCTAAATAGCTATACTATTTTAGGAGTACTTGCCTACTATATTATAATAAAGGAATTCCTAACTATAACGGTTAGGTCTAACTGTATTAAACTAAGCCGTACTTGGGTTTATTATTAGCAGATTGCATAGGGTATATACTAAGCATTATTAAAGTATTACATCTCTTAATAGTAAATTTAATATATATAAAGCTTAATTAATATAAAAAAGTATTATTTAGATAAAAATATTAATAGCTAATAGGCTAAGTTCTATCTAGTACTAAATAAATATATATATATATTAAAGGGTTATAATTATAATAGTTAACTTATAGGTAATTCTAGAGGGTTACTAGTAATTACCTAGAATTACTAGTATTTCTATTTAGTTATTAGTAACTATATCTTAGTAATTACTTATAGATTTTTTTAGTATATAGTAACTATAAATAATTAAAGGAGAAATATAGGGTATATATAATGTAAGCACTTCTTCTATTTAGGTTATAATATAATTTCCTTCCCTTTATTAGTCTTATCCCTAAGACCTATATACTTATTTTTCTTTTATATTATCCTTAGTAAGTCTAACTTAAACTTATATTTCCTATTTAATTGCTAATATTATATCTTTTATAAAGACTTAGCATTATCTTGCCTATATAAAACTTATTACTTTTACTAAATATAAAATTATACCTTACTTCTTATATATTAAGAATTATACTAAGTATATAATAAAAAATAGATAAAAAAATTATTTTAAGTATACTTATTATAGCTATTTTTATAATAGTAAGGGTATAATTTTATTAGAAGGTCTGTTTTTTATTTATAAGGTATTTTTATTTATACTAATTCTTTATAGTAGATTATTTAGTTTAAAAGAAAAGTTATATTAAGGCTAATAAGGAGGCTACTAAGGAGAAGCTTATTTAGTTATAGCGTTAACTAAATAACTATTTTTTAAAGTTAATATATCTTTATTATTAAAAGTATTTAATTCTATTTAAAGGTTTAAAGGCTTTTAAATATAATTTTAAGATAATAAATAATAGTAAGAAAGCAGAAAACTTAATTATAGCTTTTAACTTTACTACTATAGTAAAGTTAATTAAGGCTGATACTATAAATTTTATTAACTGGTTTACTATTCTAGATTTTACTTTAGTTTTTAGTAAAAATTCCTTAGAAGTTATTAGGTATTAATAAGGTATTTTAGGGGTTTTTATATATTTTTATTTTCTAGGTAGTTTTTCTATTTTACTAAGTATTCTTTTTAGCTATTAACTTTATAAGTGTTTTTAATTGCTTTTACTTTATAAATTTCTAATTCTAAGATTTTTTATAGTTTATTACCTATTTTAACTTATGTTATATTTACTGCTAATTTAATTAATAAAATGTAAAAGACTAAATAAAGCTTAACTTTCTTTAGTAAGTCTAATTTATAGTTATTTTTTAAAATTTTCTATAATACCTTATAAGGTTTAATAAATTTATAGTTTAATTTATAAATTAGTTAGTTTATTTTAATGTTTTTTATAGCTAGGTAAACTATATCTTTTTCTAAAAAGGCTAGTCCTTTTAACTATTTTAAGTTATAATAATTTTTTATATATTTTTTAATAAATTCAAGTTCTATTTTTAGATTTTTATATAAATCTTATATATCTTTACTTTTAATTATAGTAGCTAAATTAATTAATTTTTCTTATTATATATTATAGTATATATTTAGTATAAATTTAAAGTTAGTATAAGTTAATATAAGCTTTATGCTTTTATTATATATAGTATTATAAGTAAGTTAGGCTATTAGAAGTTTCTTAACCTAATTATTCTATTTATAATTAATATAATACTATAAGTATTATTTAAGTACTTAGTTTATTTATTTAGTTTATTTATTAACTTATAGTTAGAATATAGTTATAAGTTAGTAATCTAATCCAAGTTATGCTATAAGTAATTACTAAAAATTTACTATAAATATAAGTTTTTTATTAAAAAAGATTTGTATAGGTAGGCTATATATACTAATAATATATTAATAAAAAATATAAAAAGGTTCTTTTATATTTATAGTTTCCTTATATAGTAAATAGTATAAGAATTTTATAAATTAGTTAACTATAATTATAATACTATTATACAAGATTTTAGTTAAAAGTTTTTTAATAACAGTAACTTTATAATAAAGTCTATTATAATTAAGTCCTAAGGTTATTATACTACTAAAAGTAATTATAACTATCTATAAGGTTTATATTTTTATACTTTTATATATAAGTATAAATTATATTATTTAATAACTTATTATTATAACCTAACGGGTAGAAGCGCTTACGTCATGTGTACCCTACTGAATTTTATTAATCATCAAGCGACTTACGCCTTAACCCTGGCAACACTATAAGCCTTACAATGCGGCTCACGATATAGACTTACGACTTACTGCAAGCCTGGCTTATAACACTGTAAGCCGCCTAAGTATATATACATTTATTTAGCATTAGATAGAACCTAGCTTACTAGTTATTAATAATACTTCTTTATATTAATAAGCCTTACCTGTACTATTAACTATTAAGAGATATAACTTTAAACTAATGTGCTTAGTATTACGCCCTATGCAATCTGTAAATATAAACCTAGTGCAGACTAGTTTCCCTATTTAAAACCCTAACCGTTACACTTATTTAATATCTTTTCTTTTTACAGTATAACCTTATTTTTATAGTCTTTTAAGTATTTTTATTACTCCTTAGTATCTATATAATAGGTATAAATAAAATTTATAAAAAAGTTATATTCTTATTTTATAGTAGTATTAGTACTAGTATTATATATTATTTATATAATTATTTTAACTAGTTAGGTAAATTTATATTCCCTTTACTTATTTTTTTCTAAAAGCTATTTTTTAATTTTAATAGTTTCTGTATTAAAGTTATATTATTAACTAATAGTATTTATATATTTATTATTAGTTTCTTTACAGTATATAATTATAAAATTAAATTTATATAGGTATTTAGCATAGTGTAGTTATTATTAGTTTAGTTTTTATATTATAGTAAAATATATAATATTTTTATAGTCTATAAATACCTTAATTAGGTAATTATTTCCTTTAAAGTAATATTAAAATTCCTTAAAATAGTTAATAATAGCTAGGAATTCTTTATTATAGATAGGGTAGTTAAGTTTTGCTTTATATATTTTATATAAGTAAAAAGTAATAGGGTATAATATATTATTATTATCTTATTATCTAATCTGTCTTCTTAAGGTAAAGTTAAAAGCATTGGTTTTAAGTTTAACTTGCTAGTTAGGGTTAAATATAACTAAAACTAGTTTACTAGTAATGGCTTTCTTAAGCTATTTAAAAGCTTTTTAGGCTTTATTATTTTATTTAAATTATATTTCCTTTTTTATAAGTTTTATAAAAGGGATTACTATTTTACTAAAGTTTTTAATAAATTATTAGTAATAGTTAGTAAATCCTAAGAAGGATTGTACTTCTTTAACTAAGTTAGGTTATTTCTATTTAGTAACTACAGTAATTTTTTATTTATTTATTTATATCTTATTATAGGAGATTTTATAGTCTAAATATATTACTTAGCTTTTATAAAAATAGCTTTTAATAGGTTTAATAAGTATATTAGTATCTTAAAGTGCTTTTAAAACTTTATAAATATATTCTATATATTCTTTTTCTATATTAAAGAAAATAAGGATATTATCTAGGTAGTAAACTATAAAGATATTAAAGTACTTTTAAAGTATATTTATAATTATCCTTTAAAATACTATAAGGGTATTTATAAGTCTAAAAGGCATAACTAGGTATTTAAATAATCTATATTTTATTTAAAATACTATTTTCTATTTATTACTTTCCTTAATTTAAATTAAGTTATAGGCTACTTTATAGTCTAGTGCTATAAAGAATTGTTTTTTAAATAATTTATTTTTAAGTTTTATAATAGAAGGTAAAGGTATTCTATTTTTTTCTATAATTTTATTAAGTTATTAATAGTCTATAACTAATTATAATTTATCTGTATTTAGTTTTAAAATAAATATAATAGGGTATTTAGCTAAGGATTTTAAGGTCTAAATATAGCCTTTTTTAAGTATATTTTCTAACTATTCTTTTAATATTATAAATTCTATTTTTATAAGGTTATAGATTAAGAAGAACTTTAGGTTTTTACTATTTTTTAAAACTATTTTAATATTTTAGTATAAATATTTTAGTAGTTTTATATTTAACTTTTCTACAAAGAGTTTCTTATAAATATAGTACTAAATTAGTATATTTTTTAGTTATTTATTAAATTTCTTATTAGTAATCTTTTTTATTTATTATAGATCCTAGTTTAATTATTTAAATTAACCTTTAAGAGTTACTATTATTTATTTAATATGTTTTATTTTACCTTTATAGTACTTATATTATATTCCTTTTAAAATAGGTAATATTATATTACTTTTATCTTTACTGCTCTTATTAGTTAAAGTTTAAGATCTTATATTATTAGTATTTAAATTAATTTTATTATTTAAAAGGTAATCTTTATAGGTTACTTAATTAGTTTTTTAGTTAAATTATAGGTTATAGTATGTAAGCTATGGATATCTAAGTACTAAGTTATATTTCTATATAGGAATTATATTAAAGTTAATGCCTTAATTCTTTTTATTAATAAATACCTTTAAGTAATTAATCTTTTAGGTAATATTCTTATTTTTATAAGTATAGGTATTTCTTTTTTACTTTATACTATATAGGGTTTAGTTTTATTCTTTTATAGTAATTTTAACTTATTAACTATTTTAGGGAAAATAATATTTATAACTGCTCTGCTATCTATAAGTATATTTAGCTACTTACCCTTAATTTTAACTTTTAGGTCTAGGTATGTTTATTAGCTACTATTAATTATAGTTTATAGAGCTTTTATAAAAAGTTTACTTTTCTTTATTTTTCTACTTATTTAGCGCTTTATTATAAATAGTATATTTCTTTTTCTATCTATAGGTAATTATAACTATATTTACTATTTATATAGTTAATATTATTAGGATATTTATATTAATAAGCTAACTTATTTTAATATTTAGCTTTTATTTATATAATTTATTTATTTAAGGTAGTTTTTTTCCTTTTTGTTATTTCTTTTTATTATTTAGATCTAGTTTATTACTTAAGTTTAACTATTCTATAGTCTAACTATATTCTGGTATATTATCTTATTTATTTTCTAGCCTATTAACCTTTATAATAGCTTTATAAAATTTTCTATTTAAGATTACTTTTTTTATTTTTTTTCTTTCTAAACTTCTTTTTCTATATAATAATAGAATATAAGTTTTAAATATAGTTTAGGGCTTTTTTTATATTTTTATATTAGCCTTAAGTTAAACTACTTAAGTTTCTCTAAACTTCTTTATAAGTTAATATCCTAAGGTATTAATAATTAAATAAGGTTTTTATTTCTTATATTTCTTTATTTAGACTAGAAAGTAGTTATTTACTTTCTTTATTTATTAATATTAAGGATAGTAGTATTATAATAGTTAGGGTTTTAAATAGGAAAACTAGTCTATATTAGGTTTATATTTATAGATTATATAAAGCATTATACTAAGCATATTAGTTTAAAGTTATATTTCTTAATAGTTAATAGTATAGGTAAGGCTTATTAAGGTAAAGAAGTATTATTAATAGCTAGTAAGCTAAGTTCTATTTAATACTAAGTAAATATATATATATACTTAGGTAGCTTATAGTATTATAAGCCAGGCTTATAGTAAGTTATAAGTTAATATTATAAGCTGTATTATAAGGCTTATAGTACTAATAGGGTTAAAGTATAAGCTACCTAGTAATTAGTGAAAATAAGTAAGGTATATGTAATATAAGCGCTTTTACCTATTAGGTTATAATAAGTATTATATATAGAATATTTATAATATTTGCTAATATTTTAAGTATTTTAAGTACTTTTAAAAGTCCCTTTTTACTTAGACTTTTTCTTTAGGTATTATTAGGTCTTTTACTTTATCCTTAGTATAGCCTAAATATAAATATTATTATTTTATTTTATAATTACTTTTTTTTAGCTAATTTACTATATTTAAGTACTTTACTATACTATACTTAGTTTTTAAGTTTATTATATTACAGTTTAATCTCTGTATTTTAAATTATATAGTTTACTTTTTACTTAATTTTCTTAGCTTTAAAGTCTTAGCTAGTTCTTAATACTAATATATAGTTTAGATTACTATAGTATTAGTTTAGCCTTTTAGTTAAGATTCTAATGGGAATCTTATTTAAGTATATATTTATTTAAATAACTTTATTTTAAACTTTAATAGGCATTTTTATAAATATTTAATTTATAGTATTATTAAGCTTAGGGTTAAATTCCTATATATTAGGTTTATTATTTAGGTTAGGGTTAACTTCTTTTCCTTTTTTAACTATAGTAATAGTTTTTTTATTTACTTTAAACTTTTTAGTTCTAGAACTAGTGTCTATTTAAGTTTAATATTATTATTTAGTTTATTTCTTTTATATAGTTTTTTTTACTAATTTTATTATTTTTTTTTTTTTTTTTTTTTTTTAAAATATAGTATCTTTAATATAGATACTAAGTGTCCTATAATAGGTTATTATTTTTATAGAATGTATAGATAGTACTTCTTAAGTATTTATTCCTTACTTAGGAATAGGTTATAAACTACAGGTTTTAGTCCTTTAATGTACAGGGTAGTATAATTATTATACCTATCTTTTCTAGTTATATTAACAGTTTTAATTACTATTTATAGCTTATTATTATCCTTTTTAGTAGTATTAATAGTTTTATTTTCTAGTACTAGTTTATACTTTTAGTTAGTTTTAATAGGGTTTTTATATTTTTAGTTAAAATATCCTTTTTACTATAGTTTTATTAAGTAATCTTAGACTTGTTTTTTTTTATTATTTTAATAGTTATTAGTCCTGTATTAGTTTTAAATAATATATTATTATTATATTATTTTCCTTAGTTTGCATTATAGTAAAGTTTATTTTTTTATTATCCTTAGAAATTCCTATTATTATAAGTTCTCTAAGTAAACTAGTAGTTATTAATTTATACTACTATACTAATATATTTAACTAATATTATAGGTTAAGGTATTTTATATAGTTTAGCTTATACTATTTTCTTTAAATTATTAAAGAAAAGTAATATAAGTATATCTTAGTTCTAAGGTAGCTTAAATATAAGTTATTAATACTTAGTAATATATTGAAAGGCTAACTTAGTCTATTTTAAAGCTTTAATATATTATTCTATATATTCTTTTTATTAATAGTGCTAAATGCTTATTTAAGTGTATTTTTAAATATATTATAGCTATTATATAGTATAAATATTTAGGGTTAAAGTTTAGTTTCTAGTTTAGTAGTATATTTTTTTATAATAGGCTAGAACTATTATATTACTATGCCTTTAAGGTATTTAGCAGTATATATAGTTTTAGCTAAATCTTTTTTAAACTAAGTTAAATAGTAAATTATAAAGGCCTTATACTAAGTAAGGAATATAGCTAGCTTGCTAAGGGTTTTGTTAAATAGCTTAGGCAGGTTAGGCTTAAGGATTTTCCTAGTGTCTTTGCCTATAGCTATAGTAGTAATAAGGTTATAAAATTCCTAGATATTATTTTAGTTAGTATTAGCTTAAGCAGTCTAAAGAGTAACTGTTTTTTCTAGAAATTAGTATATTTTATTAAGGTTATTAGTAGTTTCTATAAGCTAGTTATAAAGTCTTTTAACCTTTAAGTCCTTAGAGCTATTTAATAAGTTTTTATTATTTATATTATAATTTATAGGTAAATAATTATTAATAGAAATAGGATTATTATTAGTAATAGCCTATTACTAAATGGGATTAATAGGTATAGCTATTGTATAAGTATTGCTTAGTATTATACAGTATAGTCTAAATAAGAGCTATTAATATATAATAGTTAAGTCTAACTATATTAAACTAAGCTATACTTAGGTTTATTATTAATAGATTATAAAAGGTATATACTAAGCGTTATTAAAGTATTATATCTTTTAATAGTAAATTTAATATATATAAGGCTTAATTAATATAAAGAAATATTATTTAAATAAATATATTAATAGCTAGTAAGCTAAGTTCTATTTAGTACTAAATAAATATATATATATATTAAAGGGTTATAATTATAATAGTTGACTTATAGGTAATTTTAAAGGGTTACTAGTAATTGCCTAGAATTACTAGTATTTTTATTTAGTTACTAGTAACTATATCTTAGTAGTTACTTATAGATTTTCTTAGTATATAGTGACTATAAATAATTAGAGGAGAAATATTGGGTGTAGTAATGTAAGCGCTTCCTTTATTTAGGTCGTAATACTAACCTATAAGGTTATTACTTTCTAAAAGCTTAAAGGAGCCTATTTTAGTAAAAATTAGGCTATTATTATCAATAATATATACAGGTTATTTAATCTTCCCTTATATAAGCTTAGTTTCTTTACCTTTAATAATATTAAATTAAATACTATATACCTTATAGCCTTTTTTTTATAGGTAATTAAGTTACTTTTTATTATATCTAATTAATAAGTAAGTATAAATTTATTACCTTTAATGTTAGGGTTATATTATTAATCTTATAGTTAAAGCTTTACTTCTTACCCCCTAGCTTCCTGCCTAATTTACTTCTAATTATATAAATAACTATAAGAAGACATAGCATGCCCTAAGGGCAATAGGGAAGCTATATAATACAGTTTAATTTATATAAAAAATACTATAGTACTGTAAGCTTTAGTTATAATATATATATAAAGCCTGTAAATTAGAAAATACTATAAGCTTTAATAATATTTCTTTCTATATTTAGCTATAGCCTAACTAGTAAATAAAATAAAATTTAATATTTATTATAATTAACTATACTCTTTACTTACAAGCTATTATTAACTAATTCTATATTTATAGCTTTAATAATCCTAAACCTTCTAAAAGAATTCCTAAGAAAGATATCTTATACTTAGATAATTAAGCTTATTTACAGTAAATTATAAGTATCTTATATCCTTTTAAAAAAAGACTAAAAAGCTTAAAGGTTATAAGAAAGCTATAATCTTATTTATTATATATAGCTATATAAAGCTATATTAGTACCTTTATATATACTATAGTAGTCTCTTTATAGCTATAGCTTTACTAAGCTCCTTAAATCCCTCCCTGCTAAATCCCTTACTATTTTATTCTTTTTAATAAATTAAGCCCTACCTTTATAAGTAATAGCTAGTTAGGCTTATAAGGCTATTACTAATGCTATAAATAAGCTATATAGCTATAAAAAGAAAATTATCTTATTACCAGTTTATTAAGTAATAATAATTCTTTATCCTAGTATATAATTAAAATTCCTTACTTATTTAATTAATAATAAGATTAAGGTTAAAGCTATTTATACCTACTTTAAAGCCTTTTATTTCAAAAATTAAAAGGTTAAGAACTCTTAATTCCCTTAATTACTTACTATATAAAAAGTATTTTCTTTACCTAAGGAAATTAATAGTATCTTTATAGCCTTTTATATAAAATAGGCAAGGCTATATAGCTATCCTATTACTAAGCTATCTTAATATTTAATAGAAAAAGTTAAGTAAATTAGCTATAAACTAATTAAATAGTAAAAGTAATATAAATATACCTATTCTAGGTTATTAAAGATAGCTTATAATATCTTATATATACCTATTAAATTAGCTAGGGTAAAGAGGTTATTTAGTTAGGCTAGAATAATATTATTAAATTAATATTATAGCCTAAATCTAAAGTAATAGAGGTAATATAATACTTAGGAAGCTAATTATAGAAAATAAGTAGGGCTATTCCCTGTAGCTATTTAACTAATATTATATAAGTTAGCTTATTTAATTTAAGCCTGACCTTTAAAATATAACCTAATTCAATTTACACCCCCCAAGTCAAGCCCCTAAAAAAGCCGGCTTGACTTGAGTTGTTGCGACCGTTGAGTGAGAGCAGCGTGTCCGCGATTACTGATACCCAGGCCCTTGACGTAGCTTTTCCAGCAACATTGGTGAAGCCAATCAAAACCCAGCCTACCCCTCCAAATGATATCATTATTTGAAGCAGGGAAACTCTCCTTTGTAACCTAGAACTATCTTCCAAGCTTCCGCAATAAAGAAATCGCTCCTCAAGTTAGATCCAGACGCCAATGCGCTGCTCATTTTGCAGAGTCCCAATTTACAACAAGTCCATACAGCAAAGGAAGTCAATTTGCGGGACACAACAGAAAAAGCCAAACCAAAACCGAATGCCTTGACCCCAGCCAAAGGGAAAAAGAAGAGCAAAACATTAACAGACCTCAAAAAGCTCAAGTCTTTACAACCATATCGGGAGGATGGCAGCCCTAATGAGGTTGAATTTCGGGTATCTACCAAGCATCTTTGCATCGCGTCACCAATCTTCCGCAAGATGATACAAGGCAACTTCCAGGAATCGCAACCCAACGAAAACGGGCTATTTGAAATCAGAACCTCGGATTGGAATACCCAAGCTCTTCTGGTCTTACTTGATATCATACATGGTCACCACCGTCAAGTGCCTAGAGACCTAGATCTCGATACCATAGCGCAAATTGGGTTCCTTGTTGATTACTATGACTGCCTGGAAGTTGTTGAAATCTTCTTTGAACGGTGGCAAGCGCATATCAGCGATTGGCGGAAATATTCTTGGATCCTCTTTGACAAAAGCTCAGTGGATCCGCTTAGTGAATCTCAGTTATTGATGTTGTTTGTTGCCTTTACATTTCGAGACGAATCGGTTTTCAAGAACCTTACAGCATCCGCAATACTCACAACGTCTGGCCATATTGAGACACATCTACCAATACCAAGCCAGATCCTCGGTATGTACTCTTGCTTAACATACCACGTAGACAAAGTGGCTAATCCTGAATAGATAAGATTGACCAAGAGCGTATCGGAATACTCGATCAAATGCTTACTCAACTATATAACTTGCAAGAGGACCTTTTTGTGGGACGAGTTGGTTGTTCCCTAGAATGTTCATGCAGACTTCTTGGATACCTGATGAAACAAATGCGGGACCAGGCTCTGCCGATGACGAAACCAGAACAACCGTTTCTGGGATTTAGTGTTACTTCATTAGCTGGCTTCATCCGTGGTATCAAGACTCCGTCTTGGTACAGCAAAAAGCAGAACGTGGACTCTTGTAAACTGGAGAAAAGTCTCTGCTTGCGAGAGAAAGACGAAATGTTGCCAGAAGGGTTAAACTTAGATGACCTTTAAGTAACATATTTTAAGTACCCTCGTCAGGTGGTGCAAATACTTTACAGAGTACTTGCTAAGTTATTCTCTTCTTCTGGGTTTTGACTACTTGCCACTAAGGCACGTTCAGCTGAACAATTGACTCACATAGCCAATGGCGTGCGGAACAAATGAGTGTATAGACTTCACTAATACCTAGCTAGCTTCTACTAGTCTTCTCTCGACCGGGATTGGGTGCCCAAGCCAACTTAGTCTCAGCACGTACATGACTTGCCACCCTCACTGTAGAAGCTAGTCTTGCTACACAGTATGTGCAAATTAAGTAGATAAACCTAAAATATCGTATCCTTTTTATCGCGTCATACTCGCGTCACGACTACATCTTCCCCTCCTTCCAACTTGGGAGTACAAGTATGCCCCATCGATCTCTCATTCTTGTTATTGCTGTTCTGCTCATGTTGTCTTGAGAGACTTGCACTATTGAACTCTTTCTTGGAAATGCTGCCACTCCCAAATCAGTTTCGCTGTTGCGACTGCAACCGTAATTTTAAGACAGAAGAAAGTCTTTTACAGCATCTTGAAAACAGCCCGGCACATCCACGCAAAACATCCCAAAAGCGTACAGGATGCGACATGTGCAGAAAGACCTTCCACAGCAAGGCTGCACTGAAACAGCACAAAAGCTCGGTCCGACATCAGCCACTATGCCACATCAAATGTCTAGCAAGTGATAAATGCAAGAAAACATTTGATTGCCCGTCGGCGCAGCTACATCACTTGGAAAGCGGATCGTGTCCATCAAAAATAGGAAAGGCGCACTTAAACGCAGTCATTGTAAAGAACGACGTAGAAGGAATAATCACAACCCAAAGCTCAAGGATGCAACTTTTGCAGAACCGCGTGTCTGCAAATTCGACATCGCCAATAAGCAGCCCACTGCTGACTCCTACGTCTACGGAATTCCTCGAATCTTATCCATCACCACTGCGAAGTCCAGTCTCAGATTTTCCGGATACCTCGGACCTCGTTGTGGCAGTCAACCGACGACTGGATGTTGTACGTGGGCTTACAAAATGTCCCCTTTGCCCACCCAGACGTACCCGTACATACGGCCCCGAGGCCCTCCAACAACACTTATCGTCAAGCGTTCATTCCAAGATGCCCCTTACCATGGTTCGGAGTATACCAGGTGAAATATCATTCCATTGTCCATTGGCCCTGATGAGGGACAGTGGTACAAGGAAACTCCCAAAAACCTTCTCAACTGTGAGCGGTTTAGCACAGCATATTGAGAGTGGTGCTTGCTATGGAGGCAAAGAAACGCTGCGTCGAGCGGTTGAGTACCTTCAAAGTGAGATGAAAACTATGAATTTGGGTGGACTGAAATTGCTGAATTGAAGTTTAAATTTCTATTGGCCTGGATTGTTTGTTTATTGTGAGATTCAAGGTCTCAGTCTGACTTTAAGTTCTTGTATGGTACGTGACCGACGTATGTATAATACTTAGCCAGAGGCAACACTAATTATTACGTCGCGATTTCGACAGCCAATAGCTCGCGACGGATGTGCCCAACAGTCGAAAGTCAGTGACGGGTTGCCAACTGCATTTCCGCGTTTTTCATGTTTCAATTGATATTTGACATACGATATTTTGCATTGAGCTATTGCTATGCCTGTCTGCAAAGTTCTTCATAAACAAACGTTGGCGGTGCATGCAGCAGCCAACAATGTCTTAGCCTCCCCGCGTGGCTGGATGGGAGTAGAGGAAACGAGCCGAAGCTCGCCCTCACGTCTCAGCCCGGATAACTACACTAGCTTATCGGAATGACAGCTAGCAGCGAAATGGGGGTGTTTATCCCTTCTTTTTGATTCCTAAGGATTCTCAAGGCTTAACAAGTACTATGGCGTCAGATCTGGTGAATCTAGGCATTTCCAGGCAAACGATGCCATAGCCCCGCCTCAGGAAATCGATCGGCCACCTGAAGCCTCTGTCCGCCAAGAGCAACAGAGCAACCCCAGGGCTACCGTCCAGGTCTGAATGTATGTCATAACCTGGAAAACGTCCATATCAAATTTAGAAGAATAGCGCTGTGTCATTTTTCTGGCAGGCTTGAGACATCTGATTATTCACATCTACGATACGACGCACAACAAGCCATCGATGATGCCTAGCCCTTTGCACGAGCAAGATTCCCAAACAGCTCGCGAGGAAACCATCTTCCACCAACCTGCCAAGACATCAGACGGAAAGCAGCTGAGAGACACAACCATCGAATAACTGAGACAAGAGGTCAATGCCTGAGGGAGGCTGGGTTGAGGGGCTGCCTTTGTTGTTTGAAGTTGATCAACATCGAATGCCTGATTTTAGTCTACCCTGCTGTAAATGGGGTCTAGGTACCAGGCGAGTCCAGCCAGTACGGATCAAGGTTACGATTATAGACACTAAAATCCCATTATTTCGTACATTACTTCAACATCTATATATTAAGTGAATCTCACACAATAGTAAACAATTCTCTCCGTTTCTGCAAATGCAAAGAATGATAACTTACTACAACACTTGGCCCCTCACCTATTGAACCCTAGCTTTTAGGTAGTTGATGTCGCTGTCGTTATTTTTAGCAGGATCTATGCATATACCCTAGACATTCACGCCATGCCAGAGATGAAGGACATTGTAACCAGGAGGAGTTGTCAACGGAAAAGGTGCGGGACTCTAAACTCTGAGTTCTTGCATAATATTGCCCTCGACTCCTCAGTGATATTCAGCTTTGACACAGTGCAGTTGCCTCTTGGCTCAATCATATTGTCTGATTGTACCTCTATCGACTGTAAAGCACGCAGGCTGTGTGAATAAGAACAGATTGCATGGAAGATTATTTGTCTCTTTATTTAAATGACATTATGAAGAGATTTCATGTGTAACATTCCGCGTACTAAATGATTTTTCGCCTTAAAAGAGAGGTTTCTTTCCTCGAGGTAACAATCCACTCCTGTAACAATTCTCAATTTCACTACTACACACATAATTAAAGGTTCTTCCAACGACAAAATCAGACTGAATCCCCGGCGGATGCAATAAACCCAACCCGTTACGACAAATAAGACTACAGAATGCCCCTCTCCCTCTAAGAATACTACTTTCCTGCAAACTCTTCTCCCCATTCACCCAAAATGCCGCTCATTCCCAGCAAGGCCATTATCTTGGTCAGCTCAGGTGATCATGCATCAGAGGACCCTCCGCACCTGGACGCAAAAGTCGCCTTGGTCAACAGACCTCAGCCACTCAGACGGCCATTCTCTCGCAACTTCATCTGGCAAGTCAAGAATGCTCTCCTGCACCGATGCTTCATTCTTCGTCATCGAAATGCCAGTGGCTGTCCGATCAACAAGCCCTGTCGTCACTGGGAACTGCTGAAGATGACGGACTGGTTCCTGAATGAGGAAAAGGATGTCATCGACCTTCGAGTCAACGGCGTAACAAAGGAACTTGTTGCGAAAGGCTGCACTGGTCGCCTAGAAAACGTGGTCATGTTCGATGACCAGGAAACCGAGGGCGACAGGGTCACCAGCCAACCGTCGTACACCTTCTCTGCTCTGAAGCCGGACTTTAGTGTCATAGAGCGAGTGGGATATTATGTGCTTGATTGGTATATTTGTAATGGGAAAGGGGATTGGGACACTATGAGTGGAAGACGGATGGATGTCTTTGGGCGCCCGGCCAAATGACGCTTTCACTGCAGTATTGATCTAATGGTCAAACCGCCGATGATCGATTACTAAATGGTGTTTTAAATGTAAATACATGCGGTAGTGGCCTTGGCAATAAGTAGAACATTGATGAAATGACGCCGCGACGGCTTCTGCCTATCTCGTTCGCTTGACTCTAATGAGCTAGTGCAGTTCGTCCTCAGAACCCTTTCAAGGTTCTCCGAGCTACCATGTCAAAGAAACAGCATAGATCTAGTGACCGCCTGTGTGCATGTACCAATCTTGGCTCACTCTAAGGCAAATAATTGGCTATTGTGCAAAGCGCAGATGGACGGGCATTTCAGCCTTAGTTGAAAAAGCCCAGCCCTTCCAAGTTTTTTTCACCTGGATTTCTTCAACTGGAGGTGGCGGCGCTCACTAAATCGGGCAGTGGGGTTGATCCGACCAACCAGAGTGTGTTGTGCCTCTGACAGCCATTCGGATGAGTAGCTAAAGTATAGGGCACCCCCCCTTCCAAGGGCGCTGTAAATTATCGCAAGAGCAAGTAAGTAATCGTAGGAGCGGCTGAAGTGCAGGGCTCCTACGGCGTGCAGTGAGGGCGCTACCACGGGAGCAAGCAACTGATGGTTGGAGCATTTTTCGCTGTGGTCTAAGGTAAGTATACTGCCAAAAGGGGGATAGTTTCCTACCATTATTCCAGCACTCGGCAGAGCAGAGCCAGCTTCGGGCTGAGTCTGATCTGGGCTTATGCTCCAGCCCCTGTTTCGTGTGATTTGTGACAACCTTCTCTGCATCATCCGGTCCAAATCGACAATGTCACCATCTTGGGCAATGTCGCTTATCCAACCGGGATAACTCGATGTCTTTAGTGGCTAGTAGCGTGCTCGCTTGAAGCATTGACGCTGCAGTACCGTTTTCCTGCACTTGAATTCTTAATACAGCTGTTTCCTGAACAGATCATGCCTACCCTGCAACAATTAGGCACTAAAGAGCAGAGCAGACTGCAGTTTGGTACGACTCTACGAGCTAACATTTGGGGCCTAGCCTGTTTTTGAACTTCAATGTTGTTCATTATCACTCCACATCTAGCCAATTACCTTCTACAGTTTTGAGACCATTCGGAACATACGGCAATGATAGTGGGACTCGGACTTCAAATGTAGCACCGATTCCCTAATAGAGCAATTACATAAAGAACCTGCTTCGATAGATATCAAACTAAATTAATTGTTTTAACATGTTGTTTCATCGAGCCTCTTGGAATTCGAGCAACAATAGGAACCCCAATGTCTACAACACAAGCATGGGTTGCCGCGTGGTACGCAGCACCAACTCGTATGTTTGGCGCAAACCTTGAAGATCGGACGATCCGCCAAATCATACATCTCCACGCCGGTGGACAGAAAATCCGCCTGCGCTTATCCAATCGATATGGAGATCATCCGGTCACACTCGCTAGCATCCGAGTCAGCCGTGCTCAGCCAGCGCTCGGAGAACATCCTACAAACATTACGTTCGGCGGTCAGGCCACTTTCACTCTCAGTCCAGGTCAAGAAGGTGTCAGTGATCCTGTTGAGTTTTCCACTGAAGCATTCACCGATCTAGCCATCTCTTTTCATCTGGTGAAGGGAGAGATTTTGACGGGTCATATTGCTGCTCTACAGGTGTCCTACGTGTCTGGAAAGGGGGACATTCAGAAGTTTCCACCTGAGCTTACGAATTTTGCATACCCTTTACAAACACATTCGTGGTGGCTGCTCAAGGGTGTTGATATCATACCGCGCAGTCCTTTAAATGCTCTTGTGGCATTCGGCTCATCTACAACTGATGGTTTTGGTTCTACACCTAATATGAATCAGCGATGGCCTGATCACCTGGCCCGCCGGCTGCAAAAGCTAGGTGGGACAAAATTCATGTCAGTCGTCAACGCTGGTATATCTGGCAATCAGCTCACAAGCTCGATGTTGCCTCTTATGAAGCAAAGTGCTGTGCCCGAATTCCTTTTAGGAGATTCAGGACTACGTCGTCTAGATTGGGATATTTTGCAGCAACCAGGAGCAAGAGACTTGATTGTGCATATTGGATCCAATGACTTGCGATCCGGAGTGGCAGCGGAAGACATAATCAAAGCTTATCAGCATATCAGAGAAGCAACACGAAAAACCTACAGTCGCGTCTTTGGAACTACAATTTTGCCTGGTGGTTATACACCAGGACAGGACGCGCAACGCCGAATTGTCAATGCCTGGATCATGGGGCAGGGTAAACAACTTTTTGATGCCGTTTTCGACCTGGCAACCCCACTACAATCCTCTACGGATGAAAGCCTGTTGGCCTCTATCTATGATAGTGGTGATGGGGTCCATCCTAATGATGAGGGCTATCGCGTAATGGCTGACACAATAGACATTGATCAGCTATCAGGAAGCTCTAATACATAGAGTTACATCTTTAAAAAACGCTATAATATCATTACCAAGTGAGTTAGCTAGGAGGGCTTAATAACCAAACTTATCTAACTCTAATAAAGATCAGACCTGCGTTTACTTGGTCATGCTACGATTTGAGGCTTCTCTACACTCCCTATTCTCTCCAGAAGGTGTTGCAATACAAATGGAGTCCCAAGTCGACCGAGATGTAGATCCTTTTGTAATGCGCCCGGTTGGAGGCGCTTCCTCATATATCTACCAGCATACTGGCTTATGAACACGTTAGAGATATTCAACAGTTACCCGCTCTTCCGTACTTTATAGATATGATGCAGGACAACCGAGACAACCTATTCGCCATCAAAAGAAATGCAACCTCAGGTAGTTTCTAATTCCATCAACCCAGCTAGATCGTACACAATCTGAAGATACTGGGGAAGAAGGAAAGGGAAGTAGAAAAGGTTCAAAGGGAACATGTCGGAACGGAAGCCTCGTCCATGAGATTTCAGTGAGAAATGGTTGTGATGTACATTATCAGTCATCTAATACTCTGCGCAACACTAAACTAACGATCCAATCTCCGTGCCATATGGAGACTCAAATCTCCGAGTCCTGGCCTGTCTTAACATTTCCCGTTGACACATTATAAGCCCTAACTGTCAATCAATTAATTACCAACTGTGCCTTCAATCTCAGGAACCCACTTACGTTCTGGAAGTGAAAACACAACCTATCCACGTCCTGACTCTCTTTGCAAGAGGCATGGACGCTTCATCGTCATCCAGCGTGCGCTTCCGAGTTGTTGCTTGGCTTTCATTGGCGGTAGCTTCTGTCTTGGGAACCTCACGAGCGACAGTGTCTTGCTTCTCATGGCCATTCTTTGCGCCTGTTTCGTGTGAGGTTTGCTCGGGGGCAGTCTCAATACAAGAAACAGGTTCGTCCATGCTGCTCTCCCCAAGGACCTCGCTATTTTCAGTGCTGCAACTTTCATCGACGTTCAACTCTTGAGAAGTATTGATAGGGCTTGCAGGAAGTAACGTCGCCAGATTATGACGTCTTATTTCATCCATGGTCCGTTTCAGATGCTTAGCCAGCTTACATTCTGGATCAAGCTTCCAAATCGTCTGCTGCGTAACAGTGCGTAGAAAAATAAGCTGGCGCTCTTCTTCAGACTTTCTCTGAGCGGGAGACAGGGCAGCTGCGGCCTCTTGAGCCTTGGTCTTGGTAGAAGGTCGGTAGAGAGAACCCATTGTTGGCGATGGGAGAAGAAGATTTTGGAAGCAGTTGTAAGTTCATAAGGGAACCAAAAGGCTCTTATATACTCAGCAAGTTGAGGGTTAATGCTATCTGCTGTGTAATCCATTTTAGGCGTGACATGTGGTATAAAGACCAGAGTCTCTTTATTGCGTCTGTGACTGACTTCCTTTCATGCAAGACGTCTACAGTACATAATGAATCCACCAGGTATAGTATAAGTGCAGTACAAAGAATGCAATCAAGATTTATCCTGTCAAGTGAAAAAGATACTGTATCTGGTTCCAGTTAATATCGAGTCTATCGTCTCCTTTATCCAATTCTAGCACCACTCACCACGATGATACCAATCTGCAGTGTATCTAAATGAAGACCACAACTAAGCTTTCTTTGTTTTCTTTTTCCTCTTATCGAGCCTTACTCTACATGAAATCGGTCGTCTTTGATCCGAGAAGTGGGGTCCAACGACCTCTCAGATGAGCGGCGACCCTCGAAGCAGGATTCAGGGAAAGCACCTATAAGCATCATTAAACCAGCCTCAAGGAACAATACTAGATGAACCCTAGCCTGTTAACGAATCGATTTAAAGAGAAATTCACCGGATTTCTGTAAGACAGGATTATATGTTGGTGACGTATTAGATGAATTGATGTTCAGGATCTGTCAGACTCGCAAGAACTGCTAAGTGTTCTTCGCGGCGGCAAGAATTAGAATAATATCAAGGAGAAAGGACTACGTCTCTCTATAGAACATCTATGACATAAGGCCTTATGCTACTGCTGTTCTAAGTTCTGTGTTGGTCGGTCGTTTCTTGTAGCTAATTTCTTAATGTCGCATACATACCTCATTCTTCGAGACGTGCGGGATATGGCAAATTAACTTGTTTCCACCATTCAATGAGGTCTTATGCTTACATTGGATGACTTATAATAATGATTACTATCTTACGGAAGGCAATGTCTACTGCATTAGTATAGGCGTAGTGCGAAGCTCTGATACCTCGGGGATGGTTAGTGTCAGAATAAGTCAGACCCAGGCCGTCACTTTGCTTTCTGATACGTTACTTGCCTTGTTTGGAGAATATAAGACGTTTGATTCGGCGTCAGGTTTTGGGGATCTGAGAGAATCTGGTGGCGTCGGAGCTCGATCGAGGCTGTGTTGCTGTTCCTGAGATAATAGAACAGAAGAGGTGTGAGACTTGGAAATAGGAAGGACTATCAGCGTTTGGGAGATGGCTTTAACATGATCAGAAGACACGATTCTTAACGACGTTGACATGCTTTTCACGATGATCACCAGGCGTCAGTGAGCGTATTCACGTCACCATCTTACTCCTTCCGTCATGACTTGGGGCAATTACGGTGATTTATGACAATAGCTCTACATCTCCCAGCAAATCGCGCCGCCTTTCCTATACGTCTCGTGTGAATTGAATGTAACTTATGGATATGAACGCTCAAATCCATAGTCCACGATAACATTCATCCTCGCCGGGGCAGATGCCTCCGCCTAGGTTGACTTGGTGGTGTTTTTGCCATGCTTCGTCTTGTGCGTCTTGCTTTGTCTCACTTTGAAGCTATCCTCACTCCCAAACGAAGGAACCTTCTACTGAAAGAGGAATCATGACTGCCATCCAGGTGGGGGCTGCAGGTGGCTTTTGCCTTCGGCAGCTAACAATGTTCTGTTGATGGTCGACCCGATAATCACCATCTCCTGATCTTCGATGGCGCCTTCGTTCCATTTTCTGTCTCTTCTCGATGATGTACTGTTGAAGCGAGCGCCTCTTGCGCTCTCCCGACGCACTTTCACGATCCCAGATGATAAGCCAAATCCTACAATAGTCAGTTCAAAGTGGGATAGCTTGATTAAGGGCTTGTTGCATCGGTTGACAGTGTGCTTCAGCTTGAGATGACCGACGTTGACAGGGATGTAGGTGTAATGTCATCAGTTTTAACTGAATGCGCTACCACTTCGCCAGGTTTGGGTAGAAACACGCTCGGCAAGCAAGCTGAAGATTTTGCCTACGTTGCGCTTCGACTGGTTCCAGAAATATTGCACTCTTTGGTTGGTCAGACTGAACTAATAGCGTAGGTTTGGTAGCTAGACAAGCTTAATCCAACCGCCACGTTCGGTTCAAGCGAGTAAGGTGGTTTCTAGAATCTTGTTATCAATCATCTGCGCATTCTACAAAAGCAAATGAAGCTATTGTTGGAGCAGATGCGATGATATTCGCCCAAAGAACCAATGAACAGCGGGTTACTTCCCATGCATCCATTTCTTGGGTTCCAAATTAGGTTGAGGATGGAGTAGGGTAGATGCCGGTGAAGTCCGACAATTTCAGAAATACTATACATAATATTCAAAAATGAATAGCCTCTTATGCCTTCTAGAAAGGCACTAGACGCAGATATAACCTTGATACATGCTGAATAGCCCATACGCTACTGCTGATCTCGAATAAGAGACAGCGGACAAGATGGGAGGGCAGCCGCGCAGCTTGGTCTCACTTTGTTTATTTATTATCACTCACTGAAATATAGCATTTAAAGCATAGAACCGACATTTGAAAACGCACCAAGCCAGCTTTTACAGCCAAATGTGACGTAATATCTTTAAACTCTGGGCGCCAAACAAAGAAGCAATATTCACCTCGTCTGGCTACAATAACCCCTGATGGCCGCATTCTAATCTAGGCTGCATTTAATTGACAACACGTTTCACCTGTCTGAAGCCTTTGTTGGCTCTGTCACAGTTACATAGAGCTTCAAGAAGCGAGGTTTTAGTGCAAATGCCTACACGGCCTATATACCGTAGCTCGCAGACAGGTTTCCCAGGTCTCTCTCTACTTCTCCGCATCTGTCCATCATTGTTACCATCTCTATCAACATCAACATACCCGTCATCATCGAAACCAATACAACTATCAAGATGAACACTAGCAGTAAGGAACCGCGCCAGCAACCCAGTGACGAAGAGTGGAAACCAAAGTCCAGTTAGTACAAAAACAAAGCACAGCGGTAAGAATCTAACACACAATGCAGTATTTACCTACACTGGGGCCTATCAGCAGAGCTATCAGCTCCAAAATGGCCAACAAGCAAAGAAAGCCAGAAAGCAAGGGGCGAAATCAACCCAAGCTCTCACAAACCCTGAAAAGTCGTATCCCACAAGTGGTCTCATCCCAAAAGGAGAGCGTAAGATTGTTCCTAACGCCAATGAATTGATCGATACTGACGTAGGATTCTTACTTCGAACGTTACCTTGCAACGAGTGCTGACATATTCGACTAGTCTTCCCTTGAGGAACTCGGACTCGATTACGACGAGTACGACGAGTAGACATTGGGTGCCAGCTTCAACGACCTACATGGCAAGTGAGCTAGTTACCAGTCTGAAACTGAGATATACGTCAAAGGGAGGAAGAAGGGAAAACAAAAAGAAAAAGGTTCTCAATAGTCTCAACATCGGCACCGCAGTCTACCCTCCTTGAAGGGGTATAACTGTCAAAACAGCGAGGAGGAACATACACGCGTATCGGGGGCCCAATAATGTATGAATTACAAGAGTAAAATATTTTATTTGCATGGAGAGTATCCGTCATTGGGCTGCTGTTAGACTCTTGTAAGAAAGGACAGATGATAGAATACTATCAGTGGTAGATACCAAATGTAAAGGACTCTTAGACTTGTTGAGCTTCATATTGTCTGGAGTAATATGCCTTCCCTGAACGTCAAATTCGTTCTGAGTGAGACCACCTTGCGCTATTGGCTCCTGTGCAATCCCGGGAGTATAGTCTTGATACTACTGCAACCGGGATTAACCCCTCGCCGGGGATAGATTGGCCTGTGACCTGTCCAATGATAAATATTGGACTCAAAAATATATCGAGAAGAAAAGAGCCATTACTTTGGATTAAGAATATTGGTATAGATGACGCCGGGGTGTATCGTGCCGGTCGGCTTCAGTTTTAAACTCGACCTCGTCCACGGTTCACGTTGGAAGCTCGTAAGTAGATCTAAGTTCGGGCGGTTAAGCCTCTTGGAGTGCCGAATGCGTCCCATCGCGAACCTGGTTCAATGATCATAAGATTCTCTCATGACCAAGGAATAACAAAAACGCTCAAAGCAAATATGGGCTATGTGCTAATACAATCACCAATTCTATATCATTGAGATGACCATACAGCAACGGCGATAAGAGGCAACCAATTGCAAGATCATTAGGGATGCCGCAAGTAGTGTTTTGCCATCAATTAACCTGCTAATCAGAGCACCTTTCCGCCCTCTATATCTACATCACAGAGTAAAAGCCAAACCAGTAGCGTGGTATAGTAGTCGTATACGAAATGGGGTCCGAAGGACGTATTAGCTACGTGAAGAGCAAAAGATGACTAATAGATTTATATAAGATGAACGAAGGCCAAGCCGAGAAGGCTTGAATACGAATCTCGAGGCTTGTGATGGATACCGCACGTCACAGCGAGCCGGGAGGGAGAGTTATCATGACAGTTGGGACTATGCCATGCCAGAGAGTGCGATCCGCTTAGCGCTCTCGTGTCTATCGGTCGCCGCCTTGGACGTTTTTATCAGGGGCGCTAAGAACAGTGACAAATTGTCGGTATCTCGGAATCGCCTCCTTCGAGCAAGCGTACTCTGGCCATACTAGTGACGCGATGCAAAACGTCGCTGTTGGTGAGATCTTGACCAAAGGTGCATCTAGTGGGATCAGCAGAGCTTAATCATGAAATACGAAACATACCTTGATAATATCATTGGAAAAGACCACAAACTCATTCTCAATCTAGGCCCTGCATTAAAACCTCTGCCGTGGCGCGGCGAAGATCTTCGCTGATCTTCCTTATAGTTTCCTGATGCTGCTTCTTCTGCTCCTCTTGATGCTCATCAATCGCATCCAGCCTCTCCACCAAATCCTCCTGATCTTCTCGTGCCTAGAGGAGATTCGTGTCTTCAATCTCAATCTTCTCGCTAATAGCAGATAAATCTCCATCATTTGTATCTTCGATATCTTGTCTGTCTTAACAATCTTGTCGTTGTTCTTTTGTCTCTCCTTCTCTAACTCGCAAAGCTTCATTTCCTTGACAAGAGCTTTAGCCTTGTGCTGCGCCACGTCAGATTTAAGGCTCGTTATGCCGGCATGCTCGTCTCTTTGTCGTTGCCTCAGCTCAGCAATCTGCAAACGTAAATCCTCCATCGTGGTGATGATATCTGAGGGAGCATCGGGGCCTTGAGATACACAACGTCGTTTGGCTGAGACGTTGGATGTCAGCTCGTTACGAGGTATGATGTGACTTGAGGCCTCGTATGAGGGGGGTGACTGTGCCTCATTATGGAAGGAAACAGTTTTCGCTTGATTGCCTGGAAGTAAATCGGTGGAGCGATTCGGCCAAGGCTGGATATTTGCGGGTTGGTTGTCGACAATGCTGATGATACGATCTAGCACAGAATCCGATAAATCGTTCGTCCGGATATAAGCCGTGAACGCGGTTGCTTCGGACAATAATCGGAAAAGGTCGAGCACTGTACCCGACTTTGCTCCTCTCGGGACGAGGGGTTCGTTGGTTTCGTGTGGTATATAGGTGTTGAGGCTAGTGCTGACCTTGAGTTGAAAGCTCAGCTCGGTGATAGGACCCTGCAATAGCTGCTGGGTTATCTCTGACACCCTCGGGCCGCGCAAGGATGTAAAGGAAGAGAGATGGCAGATATTGAGGGCAAGACTAATGTGCGATAGATATGTCATGTCTTTAAGGTAGAGAGGGAACTTAAAGGCAATCAATCCTCGCTGATTTTGATCATCAAGCTTGAAAACAAGCTTAAATGTCTTGTTGGCAGATGCAGAGAGAGGTTCATCTAGATACATGATCTCGTTCTCTGATTCCTATTCGAGAGTAACAAGTATCTCGTCCTCCGGCTCCTACTCGAGAGTGACGACCTTGACCTCGAGGTCAGATAACTGTGAAGATGACATATCTCCAAAAGAAAGCGTCAGCACAGTCAAGGGGAATAAATGTACTTACCAGTAAAAAGAATTAATTGTCGAAGAGATCAGTCTTTGTTAACGCAGAGGATGTTCAGGCACCCAGTAAGTCGGCGTACACTAAACACCCAAACTCGAGCCAACGAAGGAGCTGAAGGCACAGATTTAAATATTCGGTCACACAACAGGCGGCTGACCAGCCCTGCTCCTCCCAGTAAGTCGGCGAGGAAGCAAGGGAGTCCCTTCTGCACTCCCCGATCCTTCCTCAAGAGAAGGCAGACGCGCTGGTCCTGAGGGGTAGGTTTCGGAATTTTATACCGGTTGCAGTGTGTGATGTTTCCCGGGTCTTTCTGGCGTTGTGTTGAGAAGAGGAAGACAAAAGAAAGAGAAAGAGAAAAAGAAACGTCTGTGCCTGAGGTGGGCAAATGTTGTGCTACCTGAAGTTCTGTCACTGCCACTGTGAGTGTGAGCGCTAACGTTACTTATTGGTTGTCAATAGTTGCTGCCCTATAAAGAAGCCCTGGCAGTTTATCTTGGATCCTCGGGTACGTCACCTTCCCATCTTCCCCGTCTCCTTGTTGGCCTTGGCTCCTCTTGGACCCGAAACTGGGAAGCTAACTAAGGCATCCTTGTTGGCATATATGTTAGATGGGATTTTTGTCGTTGGCCTTGACAATGATTTCTTCTCTTGATGAGACAATATTGCCCTCTGTGACGGCTACTCTTTATAAACAACCTCCTAGGATACATAAAAACCTATCCAAGGTCCAGTCTAAAATGCCCAACTACAGGTCCTCTCTCAAGATACGCTATCAATTATCGCCAGATATCCGCTTTGAAAGCGTTTGTAAAAGATCTTCTTCAAAATCTTCCAAGTTCCCTCGGGTGACCATGTTCTCTTTGATACCTGAGCACTCTTCATTCATCTCATTTACCTCCTGTTGAACTTCCAAAAGCTTTGCGTTACAGACTTCCAAGTCCATTTCGTTCGTCAGTTTTTGGAGTGCTTCGATCTCCTCTTCTGCCGTCTTGATTCTCTCTTGTAGAGCTGCAATCTCCTTTTGTGCTGATTCGATTATCTCTTTCAGCGTCTGGGGGTTGCGGCCTTCCGAAGTAGCCATTCTTGGACCTGGAACAAATCCTTGTTGTTGGAGATCAGCAAGGAGTTGCTGGAGTCGCATCTTTTCCTTTTCCAAGGTGCCCACCCTTTCCTCCACCTTTTGCCTCGATTGACTCTCTTTATCCAGCCTTTCCTCCTAGGAAATTTGTTTCAATTGAAAGGCAGAAAACTGTTCCTGTAGTAACTTCAGGGTTTCAGCCTCCGAAGGTGCTGCCTCGCTTTCCTGGCCGTGTGGCTCAACGCGAGGCCGTTTCCTCTTTTGTGCTGCTGTGTTCGAGGACGATGATGCAACCTCATCGTAAGCGGGCAGCTGTTCGAGCTGGGTGCGAGGCACTTGTTCTGGCTCAGTAGAAAAAAGAGCAATTTGGGCACCTTGGCCGTTATAAAGGCTCTGCAGGTCAAGCTGTCCCTTGCAAGCGGATCGGTAGCGGCCCTCATTAAGTGCGTTGCGGATGGAATTCAGTTGAGCTTCACATGAAGCACTGTAATCGATATAAACCGATAGAGATGCCATTTGTGATATTTCACGAACATTGTCAAGAATCACGCCAGATTGCGTGCGGCCTTGCATCGGCTGTTCTTTCGTTTGGAGAGGAATAAGAACGGTGACATTCTCATTAAGCTTGAAATCGAGACCAAGGACCTGAGAAATGAGTTTGTTCCTCACGGGTTGAGGGACTGGTGCGAGGACTTGACATGAAAAGGTGTCGATGGTGGAGAGCGGGATACTCAAAATAAGCGATGAAGGCTGAGTGTTTTTGTTTTCGGTGCGCTTGAGATAGATAGGTATACAGATCTCGAAGAAGGAGGAATCCTTGTCGGATCGTGTCCTGAATGTCAAGTTTCTTCGTTTGGGATCAGGCTCGGCCAGGTACTTTAGGGTATCGCGACTTCGCCAGGCGACGACGACAGCCGTAGAGATTTGAGGATTTATTTCTGACATATTTGTTCAGTCGTTCAGAACGAGGGGTGTTGTTCTGGGAGAAATGGGAGTGTAGGAATAAGAGTATGTTCACCTGAACGCGAGCAAGTCGGTCATTGAATTGATTCAACCTCGTAGGCAGCAATAACTCCCATCGCACGGCTCGGGGTGGAGGATTCGCCGAGGGGCTGTTCTAATTTTAGCGACTTGAAGCAGCGCCAATTTGACACTGGCAAACGATTTCGCGTTCATCACGTGATCACGCGCTCTCCAACTGCCCCGCAACGCGCATCATCTTCGTGCCCCTCTTCTCTCCCCCTCCATCTCCAACTCTCCTCTCCATCCTCCACCAAATCTTCTTCCCCTTCACAAACACACAGCACAAGTCCAAAGACCCGGTAAACCACCACTACAAGCCAGTATAAAATTCCGACTTGTACCCCATCAAACGAGCGCGATGCCTCCTTTCTTGGAACAACCGGGGCACTGTAGACGGGACCTGGTTCAGCGCCCGCCGGCTGTGATTCGGGGGCCTGACGTTTGATCTTGCCGGCTGTGATTCGGGAGTCAACAGGTTGCCGGTTGGTGTAGTAACTGGTTTGATCTTTGGTCCGCTGTGTTGTGTGCGCTGTGTTGAATAGGTGCGTTGACGCTCTTCTCTTTGGCTAACTCTGTTGCAGGTTCATTACTCCGAGCACCGACATCTTCTTCTCCGAATACCAGCAATCTTTCAACCGGCGCGAGAATATCGTCATCAACTCCAACGGTCATCTGCCTTGATCATGCTGGCTTCTGTGACGAGCTAGGGCAGCACCTTCTTGGTAAGGCACATCAGCCCCAACTATTCTCGGAGCTAATGTGTTCGGTAGCTGAACCGTTGTGAACCTTATCTGCAACGCCACTCCTCGTCCAAGTTTCCTACCTCCTCTCAAGCCAAGCTGCATGCCAATAGCTCAAGGGTTTTACCTTCTCATCAAAACTGCCACTACGACGAAGAGCGGGGAACTCTCCATTTCTCATGCTAGCGTCTTCACCCACATCTGGGATTGGCTACATGACTATCGCGACACAAGTCTTTGATCACCAACAGCAAGCCACAAGAACATGAAGGACATCCTGCTACAATTGCACACCATCCTTTGTCTCTCCACCCACGGGTCCCTCTATCGACCTGCCCTACCAACACTACGACATGTCATTCTTGGAAAGCTCTCCAACTTCTCAGCACCAGCCAAACAAAGCCCACCAAGCGACGCTTGACCCCGACCAGTACATCGCCAACCTAACGACTCAGTGGTTTTATCAGTCTATGAGATCTTGGTTCTCGATAGACAAGTAACGTTCCCCACAAGGAGAACAGTCCGCTCGGGCTCATCGTAGCGACATCGCCTGTACGAAGTAGACCGTCTCCTCCCCAAAACTCAGAGGCAATACCATAGATAGCTATCAATCGAATGCGCATCTCACCATCTCAAACTTGAGGCCAAGCCAGACCGATAATTCGTTCCCACGTTTCGACTCGTCTTCCTCTCGTAGTGAACACCTCCCTGTGGATATGCTCTATCATCCTTGCTGCTCAATTACCCAACTTAACGCCAGACTACTGTAATAATTCAAGTTCTAAGCCCAGTTTACTCTTCCACCGTCAGATATTACCTCGCACCGCATCTGAGACTTGGCCAGGACTAGTTTGGCATCACGAGAACGAAAGCGAGAAATACCCAACCCTCGCAGAGAAGAGAGGACTTCTGAGGAACAGCCCTTCCGCCTATCCCCAGATCAACAGACTTGGCAGTGGTCGTATCTTCATAACCAGGATGCCCTTTTGACCGATTTGCTTGCGGCATCTTATTTGTCGAACTTGCACGGCAATCGCTGAGCCATGAACTCTTATACTTTGTTTCTCTCTACCGCGACACACTCCTCGCACGAGCCGGCTTGGTCTGACGGCATCCCAATCTAGCATTTCAGCTTGTCTTTATTGAGCTCGTTCTGCCCACCATTGAATACCTCGGTTATCTGATCATAACTATGACTCGCAGGATAGTGCGGCCCTTGAGTAAGGCCGAGCATGACCGATACAAGTCTTGGGACCAACTTCAACTTCAGCGTCCTTTCTCTGTTCCTCAACTTTGGCCGTTGCACCATTGTCCTCCTTCAGCTCAACAGCGGTTATATCCTCTTTGACGTTGCGCCATACTTTAGCAGTCACCTCTTCGACCCAGCACTGATAGTTGTGGCTGTCTGCAAGGTCGTTGATGGTGCGCCCATCACGGACATCTAATCTAAGAACAGCGATATGGCATGGGCAAAGAAAATCATTGCAAGCCACTGCGTTTCCAACGGAGGACTGTACAAGATGGCAATCTAAAGTCACCCATCGTGGTTCAAAATGAGGTATGCCTCCCAGAGCAACCACACGAGGCGAGGACCGCCAGCCTAAAGAGCATCCTGTCAGCCGCCCAAACAGCCACGAGAAGCGGAGCATCATGGCGATGCGATATATAAGTCCAAACGCATCTGCATTGCCTATAGGTCAAGAACAAGATTGAACGCGTTATTGAATAGAGAGATAGCGATAGAGCCTCGGTCAGAGCAGAGTTAACTATCGCTAATTTTCTCTTCAACGAGGCAGAGAGCTCTAGTAGAGCAAGGTACTGACTGATAAGATAAGGCTCTAGCGACCCACTTCTCAACGCAACCCACCATCATCATTCAATCCAAACCCACCATCACCATCATCACATCGCATCGCATCGCATCGCTTTCCCACACGTATACATTCCAAGCATGAACAATACGCATTATCCATCACCTGAATCGCTACCAGAGGCACATCTTTCGCATCCCGCCTCTGACGAACGCAAACGGGCCTCGAACGCTACCGCTGATGAACTACCCCAAAACCTCACCGAGTTCAAGCGCAAGTGTGAGACTGGTGACTACTCGCCGCTGACGGAATTCCACCTGAGCAAGACTGATTACACCCGCCTCCACGACAAGATCCAGACAAGGTTTCGACGCTTCGATTATAACCCTCAACGTCAACTTATCACCTTTCGCATGCCTTCCACGGTCCACGATTTCTTTGTTTCGTTTCTTGGAAGCGCTATCATGGATAAAATTCGCGGAATCGGACTCCAGAACCGACGAGCTCGCGCCTTCACTCAGAGCATCCAGAATGGCTTGACCTCTAATGTTATTCTAATTGATGGCGATGACAAATGGGAACAACAACCAGATTCGCAGTTTCGCCACATCGGAGCCCGATACCCGGGTGTAGTTCTCGAGGTTGCATTGACTCAAGACGCAAAGGGTTTGCGGCGGGTTGCCAGACGGTACATCTATCATACCGATGGTCAGATTAAAGTGGTTCTTGGCATTGATCTCAATAAAGACAAAGAGTCCACCATATCAGTATGGAAGCCCACCTCCAGCCCAGCACAGAATAGTGATGGGATCGACATGGACATTGAGCGAGTTGTTCAGGCACAGGTAAATCTTTCAACACCCATACCGTACATGAAAGGAACAAGCTGACCCTTTTAGCCCTTTCGAGACGCCAAAAAGAACCCTGTCAACGGTACCTTGACATTACGCCTTCATGACTTTGCGCCTGACAATCTATGTCAAGATTGCCCCAACACCGCCTTCTCGATCCCATACCGCGACATGTCAGACATGTTGGCCATGGCCGAACAGTTTAAACTGATAGAAGAACGAGAGGAGGTGCCCGAGCCCTCAAGCCGCGTTGTTCACAAGCGACGCTATTCAGAAAGCTCAGAAGACCGGATGGCGGAAGAGGATGATTAGCAATACTCCGATGAGGCAGATAATGCGAATGATAAGGAGGATCGTGGCGACGGAACTTACAAGCCCCCAAGAATCTTGGGAACATGACTTTTGAGCCTCGCAAGAAACTTGCTCAAGGGGCGAGTCGGGGCGATTGTTCTTGAGTTCTCAGGTTTCATAGATATCCTGTACACTATATCAAGGCGTAATAATAACATTGATCCCACGATTGGAGATACTAGAGGTTGAAAGAAACTCATAGCCTCGATCCTAAACGATAAAAATACTTAGGTGACTCGGTATAAGTGTAGGATACCTTGTACCAAGTTTAGTTCCATACCCTGTACTAAGGTGGTAACCTTGACTTGGCACAAGTTAGTGGATCTTTCGCCCAGTACCCCTTGACTCGATCTACCTGTTTCAGCTCTAGCCTCACAGTTCCACTACCTATTTTGGATCAAGATGGTTTTCCAATTGGGTCGGTGTTGTGAAGCTAATCGCTAGGCGAGTGGATCTTTTTGATCAACCTCGTCTCTTCAGTCTGGAGTCAGTGAACAAATCAACCGTACTCATCGTGTCAGAAGTCAACTGAAAAAGCCTTCTAGTCTAATTTACCCAGAATCGAAATATAGCTACACGTTCAGACACAACACTTGTTTTTGGTAATGTAGCTATGCTTACAGGAGCAGTCTGCTTCCTCGATTGTGTTACAAAACAATGGCAGAGGGTTTGCATTGGGACCTCTCCCATCGACAAGCTGAGATATAGCAATGCCTTCCATTAAGCTTAGTTATCTGAGCACCAGTCAATAGAGTCAATTGAACGTCTCGACTTTTGTTCGTCAAAGTGTACTCTAAGGTTGTGTTGTATTGGCAATCTCGCTCACTGACTTTATACGCATGGCTCTGGACGACATTCTGGTAACAACGTGCTTGACCTTTGGGGTGTAAGAATGGATGGCGCCGGGCATAAAGAGACCATGCCTACAATAGAGGAAGAAAAGGACGATGAGGGTATCTCAGAAGCCTGTAGACATGGTGCACAGGTATAGAAGAACTCGCCCGCCCTTCGAATTAGTCTTCAACGAATGAAGATTCCCAGATCCTGGCGAAAATCCCACCAAAGAGTCACACCATTCTCATCGCCACTATTTTTAAAACTGCGATGCCCCTCAAGGTATATGAGGGTCCAATATGACCGACGCTGAGCATATTCACGAGACAACGACTTTTGAACATAGTCCACCGTTTTCTCTAAGTCGCATTGTCAAGCTGGCTCTCAGGCATCTGTACGAGAATGCCTTTCAACCCATATTTTCTGTTGGGAGGATGCAAGTTATAGGTCCCTCATATCGACCCGGATCCATTTGACGAAATTGATGCGAGCCATGTCATGAGCAGTTTCATCGTAGACTTGTTTGAACAGGCCATCGACAATAGCCTTAAGATATGGCTATATCCTCCCTCAAAGACCAGGAATGGAAAAATCGTTTAAGTGTGCTAGCAAACTCGCCCGATTCCTAGGGAGTTCTAGGATTGTGGCAGCGGTGAAGATGAGCTGCCAAAGTACTTAATATTCCACCGTATTGCGTACTTTGCATTCTCTGCTTAAGTCTGAGGCACTTCCGCCTTCTGTCTTGGAAGGGGTAAAAACGTTGACTATGTCAGGTAAATTGTTAATTGGCAAACCGTATTGGAAATGATGACAAGGCCGATGTTTCTGGAAGTGTTCCGACATCCAGGATAGCAGGGCAGCTTCGTTTGCGCAGTTGGCATCTTGATCCATATTTCAGCACCGAACATATGATTAAAAGTCCTTGCTCAATTGAGTAAAGGTTCCTCTTCATAGGGCTCTCCATCATGAAAAATGCTGTAGTAGAGCCTTGGTATTCGACGATCTCCGGGCAGAAAACCTCCCTAGTGTGAAAAGTTCTGCAATATGATCTCGCCATCAGTCGGTGGAAGCTCAAGGAATTGGAATGCATGTTCTGTTGCTTCTTCAACGGAAGACATCCACCGAAACGCCTAGCAGAAGCTTGTACGTGTCTAGCGTGTGAGGGTAAGAGCTAGCTCGGGCAACGGCATGTAATTGTCTTCCACGTCGGTTTGTCACTGGTATATACATTTTCGAGACTATCTTGCTTACCATCTTGACCATTGTCCAATTTATTAGCTTTGTATCTAGTCCGGTTCTTGGTAACCCCTTCAGCCGTCGCTTTGGCCGCCATCACCAGGAGTCTCGACCGGAGTAGATGTTTAAGATGGCTGAAGCTAATGCCAGAAACTAACTTTCAGCAGTGAAAGTTGCTAGGAATCACGATAGCTGAAGCTATGAGACGATAGCATGCCAGAATATGAACAGAAACGGCTTGTATGTATCTTGACGCATGAGTTGAAGGGCTGGAGCAGGTAACGAACTATTGCAATGACGGCGTGTCGTTGGCTTCCACGCCGGATTCCTCAATAGCCTCAACGAGAGAGGATAGTCTGGATGGCCGGGGTTTATGCGGAGTTGAGGTTTGGAAACGTATGTAGCGATCGCAACAGCGTACGCCGTAAGCGATGTGGAATAGTCGCTCCAATGGAGAGGAAACCCTCCGCATAACCCAATCCCATGAGTACACGACAATGACCTTGATAGTGGCGGCGTGATGAGAAACAATACGCACCGTACTCCAGGAGAAAAGTCCGGAATTAACCAGTACTGAGTGTCGCGATCGCAGCCTATGCGAGGTTGTGGCTGGCGTTGTGACTGTTGATGTGCATACTTCCTTGTTCTCTTCAATCCACGGTCTCTTGCTCTGAACCCACTCGGATCAAACTTGAGCATCTTGCGAGCTTACATGAGAAGCATTGCCGACCAGGCGCCGTAGAGTCTCGTGATCCTGTAGTGGTACTGCTTGGGCGGTAGGGGCTCGAATGCGCACGTCGATGGTGACGGCAGTATTAGCGTGAGCAAAGCTTGCGGCATATATACACTTCAGGGTGTTCAGCTTACTCCACTCAGCCGAGGGGAGCAAGGGAGACTTGGTCAGGTGCTTCGGGATCCAGGCTACCCAGCAATGTTGGTCAAGAAGCTGCCACGTTGGAAGAGCTCGATATTCAAGGATACTCCCGTGGCATTGGCACACTTGTAGTGCCAGCGCATCGGTGGTCGCGGTAATTCAGTCAAAAGGACCTCTTGAGCTATCGCAAGTGGAGAGAAGTCCGTGGTTACGCTGGCCCTCGCGGACCGTCGTCCATCATGGAACTTTGTAAGTTCAATTGTGCTATAAACATTGGCATCGGAACGTGATGAGCTGGAACATGATGAAGCAACCCAGTCACCTCAAGACTAGACCTGGATGCTTCTGTATCCTAGGTACCGGCCTGTATGGGTTGTTGTTCTCTGTTGTGAAGCGAGGTGCGAACCAAGTTCAGAGGCGCATACCTTGGAATGTGGGTTCTTCCTGGGACAAGGTGTTGGCTTTAGGTTCTGGTGGCTGGATGCAACGGAGAGCCAAAGTCCCAGAGTAGATTGTTAGTGTTATTGAGCGTTAAAGAGCCTCGCCTGCATGGTGCGCCGCTGAGCACTTGATATGGTATAAGTACTCTCGTTGCTTGGTTGATCGGGTTCGCCATGCGCAGTCATATTTGGTAGTCGCTTATAGCCGTGGTCGTGCTTGAGCAATCGAATTCATCGTTTGTGTCCATGATCTTGATTGTCGCTTGAATGATTGGAATCGTTATACGCGGTCACGATCGTGGTACCCTATGGTTGGGCAGGCCGATGCTGTAAGTATGGCTTGCTGCGGATCGCGTCGGCAGCGGCGTTAATGTTTCTCGGGAGAGATGCGTCCTTCTGGGATCTCGTCTCCTGGTCTGCCTAGCAAAAGGCCCGGAATGTCACCTTTGAGGCTTCGACGTGAATTCGCCAGATGAGCACCAGCGTTTAGCGCAGGATCTTCGTGAACACTAGCGGTAGAGTTGGGATCGTGGTTACTGATCCAAGTAGGGCGGGAATGAGAGCGAGGGAACATGACGTGGGAATGTCTGGCTGGAGGGTGTCGATAGGTGGCAGGAGAGAGAAGTTTGCTTCGCTTTGGCTGATTTGTAAGGTATGTCAATAGGTTGAGAGGTTCGTTTGGGCGCGGGCGCGGGCGCTGCGGCGGTGGTGGCCGGGCTGGATACAGTAGGATTGCGATTGGGCTTTTAGCGGGTCGGAGATTGGGATGCGATAGATTTGACTCGGTGGCTGTGTATTAGGTTGACAACTGGTATTGAAGATGATAGCGGAAGATGCAGATGAAGAGTCTCAGATGCCATGCGAGAGGAGCCGAGCTCTGATGAGCACATTTCCTTCCGCCCATGTAACCGTCTACTTTCTCGAGGTTCACGAGCCCTAAAGCAACCACAGGCCTCGCTTTTGCCCGTGGGATTTCCTACGACTTCTTTACAGCGGACTATGCACGTACTTTGCCATTACTGAATACCTATCATTGACAAAAATGCGCTACCTCATGACAATGTACCCGCAAAGACATCAACCGCCTGAGTAGAGCGAAAGAGAGTGAAGAATCGCGCCTACATCAGCAGCGAGAGCGAAGGTGAGCATGCCAGATGCTCACAAGTGCAACGTAATAAGGCCCTCGACAAGCACCGTTATAAATGCAACTTGTGTATGAAAAAATACCTCGTAATTGGTCTGTACCAGTAATCCATCACCGATCACATGACTTGACCTCTATTGTACCGTCTGTAAATTCCAGGCCTCTAACCTGTCCTAGACATGCGAAGAAAATACGTGTCTTACTAATCTCCTTAAGTATTTTTACTCACTTCCCGTTCGAGGTGATATAAATTCTCTTGGTATCGAAGGTCCCAAGCGTTCGGGATTATGACATAATTTTCGGTAAAAGCTGGATGTTTTGGCTCATGGAGCCTGATTAATTGGCTTACCTGCTCAAATGATCGCCCAATCGGCTAGAGCCCGGGGTTATCAGCTTTAGTGGAAGTGCCCTGTAGCCCACTGAAGAAGAGACCACGAGCGCCAACTCGTCAGCGTTTAACGTTAGTTGGATTGCGATGCACTGCACTCAGAGATTTCTGACTTCAACGTCTTCAATTCCTGTGCATGATGTTTCTTAGAGCTTTCAGCTACCTGATCTTAATTTAGTGCTGATAAGTGAGATCTTTGTGTTGTCGTGAATCTAGCAAGTTCTACGAAGTAGTCTAGGTCTGACGATTTAAATTTTCGCGAAGACTTATTGCATACAGAAGCCAACATTGACCATTGGTGCCGCTATCGCGCGCATTCTCCTCATCACTTCTTACACTTGCTACTTCAATACTAAGCTGAGCACTGTCTTAACCTTGATCTATTTTCTGCAAACTATCGATCCTGCACTGTCATGCCTATCTTTCGTTCTCCAGGCGTGGTTATTCGGAACCAAACTCGCTCTGATCCGGCATTCGCAGATCAGGCTAATGAGCAGAAGCTCAGTCACACAATCAACTGTGCAGTCATTTCCGTGACCTGAGCCCAGGGCGACAAAACTAATGACTTGGATAGAGATAAAGACAAGTGCAAAAATGGCGAATCGACGAAAAATAATCGCTAGATAGCCACCGCCAAAAAAAGCCCAAGGTCGTATAGGCATAGACCGGTTTTCCCTAGAGACATACTTCAGCCGCGAGCGTTACCGTCCAAGCACTGCACTTGCTGCCTCTTTTAGCGCGGAGGAGCTTTGGAAGGCTGGACATGGCATTGGCGTATGGCCTGGAGGATAGACGTCTACATTCATGGCCCTCCTCAGTGTGCTGTGTTCGGAGGAACGTCAATCGCCTGTACATAAAACCGTGATTGAAGTTGCGTGGCATTCCGAGTCGGAGCTGAAATGGCCCGAAACGCACACTCAAGCTGATCCCGGAGGCTCCAAGCATCAGACCTGTCTGCAATGAATTTGAGTTAGAATTATACGTACAACACCTCAATTTGCAGCCCCAGTGTACCTTTACTGCTTTAGTGAGTGCCTCACTCGCCGAGCCGCGCATTTGCACATGCCACGGAGGCGCGACCAAGGGAATTGGTACAGATAAAGTTAGCTGACATCTTTAGGGAATCATGGAATACGGAACAAATACATTGCATACAGTGAACTCATTACATGCGGCATATGGACAGAATCACTACCGAACAATGTTTCTTCGTTTCGTCCACGCCGACTCGATAAATCTTTGACCACGAGACCTGGGCCGACCTATGATCCATTCGTTGTTCACCGCTACCCTGTTTCCAAATGCCAGTGAGGCATTGATTGCACACATCGACCCAAGCTCTACAACCCCGAAGATATGCCCAAAGAGGCACCATTCAAGCTTGAGGACAACGAGTAGTGAGATGGAAACCCTGGACAGCAACGTCTAGTGTGTTTAACATGGCTACCAGGCATCTATATAGGTGTGTAACTTAAGTCATCTTACTACAGCACAGATGCAATATCAACAACAACAACCGCCACCATCACATGCAAAGGATGGTTGAGCCTGGATACAGGAGGGCCCCAAGAACCATTCTGGCGATCGCGCCGACAAGGAGGCAAGTTCCAACTCAAGTGCTCTCATACCCAACGCTGCCTTCGTCTTCCCAGGTGTCGCAGATGCCACGCCCATCAAGCGAGACCCGTCGCCTGCGCGTGAGTAACAGTAACAGCGAGCCTCGGTCTATTGATATTTTGACATCCATTGGTAACCATGCATTTTCTCCAGTTTCCGGGCTATACCGCTGTCCTTAGTGTTAGGGTATAGGTTGGTGAAGATAATCCACATACTGACCCTGCATGTTGGCTAATTCCAATGGCAAACTCTATCATCACCGCTCGCGATCTGGAACATGCGATGCAAGATGCCAGGCACCTTTCTTGGATAGACGCGTCTTTATGTAAGAAGTCGATCACCTACTCAGAAAGCGCTCATAGCAATAGTAGATTCGAGAAACAATTGCTCAAATGCAATGTTCTTGAGTGTCGATATCTGATGGGGTTAGGTGCTGCTGCTATTTGGATATGCTCCAGAAGGAGTGATGGTAATGTTGAGAGGTGATATTGAGGGCATTGCAGTCTCGTTACATCTAAAGTGTGTCGACGGAGATGGATAGGACTGTGACTTATGACAGCGGAAAAGGCTAGATGGGGAGATAACAGCTGACAAGGCGCGATATCGAGGCCATTGCGAAGCTCGGAGTGTATGCATTGTGTTAAGTTGAGGACGATACAGACTCATGGCTGAAGATGAAACGGTCTGACTGTAAATATTCTTTCGATTAGCGGTGGCAAGGCCAGAAAGGGCAGTAGCTTCGAGTTAAGGCTGGTGGACCGAAGAAACGGGGTTCGCCCTTGGTGTACCCGTCCTGCTCTTGCAACCGAGGAAGACCCATTCTAACACTTTTGCAGGTCACGAGCCTTGGCCCTGAGTTCACTCTGAAATACAAGCTTTTCAGTTGTCAGGAGGGCCAAAAGTCGTGACTGTTCAATCCTTCGTCGGATTGCAGCATGGTCAGGACTATGACGGTGTGCAATCGTCTTCAACTGCAGGCTCAGTAGACAGCATTCCTAGAGGTATGGCTGTTTTGTAGATGCCATTAATGCCTTACTGGAGACTGTGGCGCTTATTATAAAGCTTTACGCTCCACGGTCGAATGGGAGCTGGCGTAAGGGGTTGATGCAATAAGGGTAGATGGCATTGTGATGGAGCTCACTACCTTCATGTCTTTCACATGCCACCAGCTGAATGCAGTGTTGTTGGCGGCGGTAAAGCGCCCGGGCATGTTAAGCTGAGTGCCTCGGTGATAACAAAAGCCCAAGACAGCAGTGACTCCATCCACTGAAGTTCCTCAGAAATCGTCTTGGATCCGCCCATATCGTCTGATCTACTGTTGATGAGGTGGAAATCATACGGCAGACCGGCTTCGAGGCAAGGCAGCGGTAGACGGGAGCAAAGAGCTTGGCTGCACTGGATTTCGATAGCACGAGTCCTTCCAAAGCTTGGTTCAACAGGATAGGGATTCCTGAAGCTTAGCATTTCCCAACTGATCTGCCACTATGAGATCGTCCGTTGGGTTCTTCTTCTTGCCGACGGCTTACAGCAACCCAGCTTTGACATATCATAGACCTTGCCGGTTCTCTCGTTCCACGATTCAATGCAGTTCTTTTTGGAGTTTGGAGCGTTGTAGAGAGTCCGCTCTCACTGGTCGGTATTGTACCTTGAGATTGTGGGTAACAGCATCTGCCACTCTGTTATGGCCAGACTCCCATCTACTCGGCTGATGAATGACTCCATATTCCAGGCCATGCTTTACTTAGACTTGCCCATATATCGAGCACGATCTGTTTATTTTTCTGTATCACAAATCTCAATCACGGCCGATAGTAGGCACGGAACTGTGGGCGACATAAAGTATGGCGAGCTCCAGAAGAGTAACGGATGTGGTCAGCGGCGATTTGAGTGCTGGTGATGGTGGGCTCCATGTTGCTAGTTATGCAGGTAGAGTGGGAAGAGATTGCTGATACGGGTTCTTGAGGAAGCCTAGCGCAGGAGGTGAAGCTGCTAGTCCAAAGAGAATAGATGCAGACTGTTCCCGGCCCGGCATCGAGAACACTTCAACAGGAGACTTGACAAGCTGGCAGCTAAACACTCAAGTCTTGTGTCATCTTTCGATCCCTTGTTTCTATCTTGGCCATCACGATCAGAACTAACAAGCAATATGGGATTCCTATCAATGCATGGCCCCACAACGCTGCAGTAGCAAGATATAGTTGGTCCATCAGTCGCTATTCCCACCGCGAATCAGTCGCTGTTTCGCCTCCTTTGCCTCTGTAAACCCGTCCAAATCGTCAGCTCGTGGGTTCGCCGTCTCTCCCAGAGAGCCGCGGCTTCAAGATGCCAGGACCGAACCAAACCACACTATCCCTAGCCGACATTGCCTACTTCCTTCTGCTCCCATCGACACGACGACTGTGTCTCGGGTATATTTGCCCTGCCCTGAGTACTTGAATCATACGGGGTCCGCCCACGCATCACTGTGAAGACCTCTTGTAAGCAACGTGTTTATAGAAAGACACTTCTATACTTGAAAATTCTTGCTCAATAAGTTAAAGTTCCTTACCAGCAATGGCAGAACAATAAGGCAGGGAATGAGATCCCGCATTCAGTGGTTACTGAGGTGGGCATGGATGGAGACGGAGGCGAGGAAACCGCCGAGAGTTGATGCCATAAATGATCTAGGACGGGAGATTTGGCAAAGCCTGGGAACGATGAGATATAAAACGCACTATTTCGAACAAGAAGAGCGAAGGAGAGCTTGATACAACCTGCGCCTCAACTGACATGATTTCTGCATATCAGGTGGTGCAAACAGAAAATATTCAAATGGAGAGGCATAACAACGCATGTTTTCTCTTCTTTCTTGCCGCTTTGCATAAGTTACGAGAGTGTCGACCTTAGTTCTAGAGCGATTGGCCGAGTGTCACTTGTCTTGCACCTTTCAGGGACCCAAGCGGTCACTCCAAGAGTTAGAAAGCGCAAGGAGTGAATACGGAAGCTTCCCGTACGGCGATATGAGAACAATGGCTTGTTTTGGGGAAAGGCGCTGATTACGGCGATATTAAAAGAAGCAGGTATGCATAGCCTCATTTCACACTCGTGGTAGCCGTGAAGGTACCAGATATTGTTAGGACGTTGTCCTGTATTAGCTACATCGGTGCTTTGGCATATCAATAGCAGGTGCTGTCTCCAGTTCTTCGCTATACCCGGACGACCTTTGCTCTACTGCAGCTTATATGAGATTAAAGCGCCGAACATGAAGCATCAAGCGGTCACGTCAACAGCCCTGCACCAAACAACACTGTAGGGACGAGCCTCAAGCAGTTGACGGATGTGAAAGACTGTTAGATTATCTCCCTGTATAGGAACGGCATACATATAAGCGTCATCGGACATCATATACATGGTCTGTGTAGGTGGTTTTCCACGAGAGATTTGTACGTGAATTATGCGTGTATCATGCTTGGTAAAAATAAAGGTATTCCCTATGATCCTAAAGTACAAGAAAGTAAACTGCTTATCCCCCGTTCCTCTTCCGTCTTCTGTATTGTTTCGTGTTTTCTGATAGCCAAAATGAAAGAAGAAAACAACAAACACATAGCATGATGACAAAACTACATCCAACGTCCTAGTTCTCCAACGAAGAGGCCACAGCAATCTCGGCGTCCTCCTCGAGGTCATTGTGTCCCTCCTATTCACCACCATGACCTTTCTTGTCAGAGACGGTAGCGTTCTCCTCACAGAAGACAGCATCACGCAGGACCAGCGCATCGTCAGCCGAAAGCAAGAAAGGGGAACCTCCGCGTGGCTCCTCACGAGCCGCTTCCTTTTCCTTCTTCAAGCAAGATAACATCTCCACCGCAGCCTCGTTCCTCTTTTGGAGGTCCTCCACGTTTCTCTGAAGAGCCTCCCCCTTCTGAATTATACCATGCAATGTCAGCTCGCTGCTAAGAGCCGAGATCTTCGCGGTGGCTTCGTTCGCCAGTACGCAGGCTCTAAGGATCAACCGATCCCAAAGGACCTTCTCCTCTCTGACCAGTTCAAGATCATGCTGAATTTCGTGGAATGTCATGCCCTGATAGTTGAGGGAGGGGGTTCGTAATCTCTGTTCGGATAGGCCATCAGGTCTTGCAGCTTATGGAGCACGTTCTCCAGAGCTTGTTCCGAGAGTTGGGAGCCAAATCCTGTGCCACCAGTAGAGGAGCCGGTAGTAGTTGCAGACATGTCTGATGTGTTAGGATGCAGTTAGTAAGAAGACGAAGAATGCTGCAGTTGTGTAGGCAACTTACTGCTAGAGAAGAAGGATGTAGATATGCAATCTTAGGTAGAGAAAGGCGAAGTAAAACTGTGTGGTGCCCCAGTGATGATGTTGAGGTTTGCTTGATCGACGGAGTGATCCTTTTTGAGGCGTGCTTGAGGGACTGGCGACAGAGAGAAAGGAAGAGAAGAGAGGGAAACAAAAGAAGGGGATTTTTGAACTCCACAGTTACCGAGCTAACGAAGAATCATCAGCCATTCAAATTTATTTATTTTTGCTTCCTGTTTCATGTGTTAATACATGAAGGTTCAATGCCGGACGGGACGGCTGCTGACGTTAGTGAGATTTGAGCGCTTTACAACAGATACGGATAGCACAATTCCCTTACACACTTTATGCAAGTCGGCATAGAAAAGGCATTAACTGAAATGCTAACTTGCCGTGTACTAAAAATAGCAATGAATGCTTTGAACGCTTTTCGCAAATGCTGTCAGGTTCAAACATCACTGAGCTCTCTGGGGCGTCTGTGGGAGGCTGCAGACCTGACCTGGTTAGGCGCAGTGTCTTATTTCTGAGCAGCCAAATGATACAATCCACTACACAAGGCTTCACAATCTGGTCAGGGTTGCATGCTGTCCAACAGAGCAACTTCTGATTCTGAATATGACGTGTAATATCGCTCCGCCGAAGTTTTGGTCACGATGGGGAATATTTCGTCGACGTGATGTCAGACGGTCGCTGTATCGCGGCGGACGAACGCTAATGCAAAGAACCGGCTGGGCGAGTGCTATCTCATCTCACAGTCCTAACGCCCAAGGTTGACTCTTGGCCTGACTCTTTTGAGAGAAATCTGCCTAAGCCCGCAGAATAGAGCGTCATTATAAGATAAAACTGAGATCACGCGGCCGTATGAGGTCAAAAGGTCCTTGAAGGCTTTGTTGACGTCCCTCCTCCACTTCCAGTTGGCCTACTCGATTTGCTGGGCCAGCTTGTTCTGGGCGATTCGCGAAGACGTTTGATTGCACGCTGTAAATAGGGAATTCTATTCGATATTTATTAAGAGCAAGCAGTAGAAATTTCTGTACTAACGCCTGGAACTCATCTGAACCCCGTAGGGCAGCAAGATGACAACTGGGAGGTTGGATACAATCAGTACGCAAGTCACTGCAGTGGGAGGTTGAGATCAAAGGGGAATCCCTGCAAAATAACAACTGTCTCGTACTCTATCGCAACAAGAACCCCATTGTATCCAAAATGCCATCAACGCAGGAAAGCTTTCAATAACTCAAACAGTCCCTTCCGACCTCTCGTTCTGCAAGTCCATTTCCTCTATCAACCACATTCTAAGTTCATTGTTGTCAAAACTGTTGATCCTTACGACCCTTTTAAAGACAATGAGATAAACCACCGTGGTAAAGCTTGCGACGCTTGGCAGCAGGTTGACCATCTGCCTCATCGTCGTCAACGTATTGCGACCGAGCTCTCTTCCCGATGACCGCAGCTTCCGAAGGACCTAAGGATAAACCTTCAAAGGCAAGTCGCAAATGTTCTGCTGCAGGAGTGTCAGAAGATGAGTTGTTAGTGAGCTCCGGCGGTGGTGAAATGGCCTCAGTAGTCGCTTGCTGGTCCGATATGATCGAACGATCACTCTCGGAGACACTTGTTTGGAGTTTTTGAGCGAGATTGGGCTCGGGTTCCGGTTCGATCATGTTGAGGAATTCTTGTACACGTTTGCTGTACCGCTTGAGAAACTTGTAGATGGCGTCCTTTTTCGTCTGACCGGAGAGCTGAGCGAAGTATCTGCGGACTTTATGTCCTTGGAATGGTTTGGTAGGAGAAGTCATTGTTGGCTTCCAGGGATGTATATCAGCTTTGATGGATGACAGATGAGGATATACGGGAAGTGAGGACTGTATTCTGAGTTGTGGCGGATCTTAAGTCAGAGTCCAGCTGGCTAAATAGCTTTTATACCCGGGGTTTTGATAGCGAGTGCAATTTCTCTTTGCGATGCCTGCCTTTGAAGCAGTAGATGTGATGAAAGCTTTGTACTGTGGCATCTGCATGACATGTAAAAGGAACTTCAAAGAAAGCTTTCTGCAGCTGCCCTTTGCGATCATTCAAGGTTTCCGTCTTCTTTAATAATTGCTAATTCACCATTCATCTGTAATGACAGTCGGTGAAAACCTTATTTGCTGAGATGGGTGAAGATGCTGGATCAGGGGCAGCCATCGTAGTCCACTAGAGGAGAGATGCGCCAAACAGATCAGCTTGAAAGAATGACTGATTGAATTACATGCAAAAGGTGCTTTACATCCGATATATATACTGAAGAACTTCCTAGAGCGCGTCTAATAGCATCTTGAAGATGACGTAGCCGCCCAACCCTAGTTCCTTTGCCAGATCGTTGAATGTCGTAAAGACAGCGGCGGGTTATTACAATAGTCGCATAACCCATTCCGTATATCGCGACTTGGCCCCCTTTTCTATAGAACGAACTCTATTATCAATCCTGATACATCTCTTGATTGTGCAGGTGGCTTGCCTCTACACTGGCTCGACTGAGCGGTAGTCTAGCCTGGACACACGGCCAGCCCCAGCTATCTGATTGGCAGACTTGATGTCCATCTCGATGGATCATCGATGTCGCAATTGAGTCTGGGCAGATATCCGAACGGCTTGCCATGTTGGTGTTGTTCATAAGATACAACGTACAAGTCCGCCTCTTCCTCGTCGCCAGACACAGTACCAGAGCCCTGTTGTCAGCCGCGGGAGCCCACCAACATTCTCATCGGCAAGGGCTCGGCTCATCGCTTCTGCCGAAATCCCCAGCTAACTCAACTCTTCAGAAAGTAACGCATCGGGATCCAATGACCAACAGGAGCATGAAACCTTCCCCCACAAGCAACACACGTAACGGTGAGCTTGATCCCGAATAGCATCTCTCGGCTACGTTTCTAACCGAGTCCTCACTGATAACGAGAGTTCTTGTAGAAGCCGGCAAGAGTCTCTTGTGCTCAGCATTGACAGCCAGGTCAGTTTCAGCCCCATGCTCTAGTCACCAAGCTGGGATTCTCAGGATGGCTAATAAGAAGGCTCGAACCGGCAACGACGCTTTCAATCTCGTGGTATGGCCTTTCACTGTCGTTACCAGGCATTTCATTGGCCCCCAGACTTTGTTCGAAATGCTCAAGGGCCTCCTTGTCCAGTGCCGTATCGCCTCGCGTTCTCCTGACCCGAGAGCAAGGTGTCTTGACAGAGCTGAGTTCCATCGATGCCGTTTATAAGGCCTTAGCAGCATCCTCTATGCATACTGTGCAAGCACCTCGTCCGGAATGATGAGATCGAATGTCGGTCCATGCAAGATCCTCAAGTGGACATGCTTTCTGTGCCATCAAAGGTGTGAATATCGGTCCGGACAGATACCAGTAGGCTAGTATAGATTGACAGGTTGGATGGGCACCAAAGATAAGTCTTCCTCCAACCGTGGTGAAGCCCCGTGCCACTTGGAAGGTGGGATGAGCAGGGACCGACAACGTGAACAGCAAGGCAATCAACAGCCACCTGATGCCTAGGAACCAATCCGGGTTGAACTAACCTCCAGGAGTAAACTGACGAAGACCCCGTGGGCAACAGAGTGCAGAGGAACCAGAGTCAACCTGAAACCACCATCCAGTGAGAGTATCCCAATAGAGTCGATGAACGGTGCATGCATATCGACAGTGATACCAGTGCAGCGTCTTCATAAATCCCCGACATGGATCGCGGTGTTGTATAGCTTAGGCCGCCGAGCTACCCAGAGTTTGTAGTGTAGATAGAGGTATTTGTCGATAGACTAACGTTAGTATCTATCCCTCAGCGCCGCTAATCTTCATGTTGATCTTCCGTCTTCTTTCGAGTGAAGAGAGGAGTCGGCGACGATCTGGCATCAAGTGGGGTCGTGCTTAAGTTGAGTATGTAGGTTCGGCGGGAGGTAATATCGGGTGTCATGAATAGACTAAGTCAAACTGAGGTAATATGGCCAACGTTGCGCTTGAGGTATCAGCTGCTGAAAACTTAGACAATCACGCTCCCTTCCATCCTGGCCAAGGCAGTCATGATGGCTTCCGTCTTGGGGTCCCGATACTGAATGTCCCCCATGAGAAGGCAAACGAGTACCGCATATATCTAGAGCATTTCGGGAGTGACACTGGGCGCTTCTCAATCTGGCCCAGCAGCAACAAAGTCCCTCGCCCTTAACTCGTCCGGTCGGACATCGTCGCCTCGCAATCGCCCTCAGGTCGGTCGGTAAAATTGATAAACGTAACGCGAGCATAGCCACAGCCGTAAATTATCTCTGAATTGTCGCTCCCAGGGTTATGACCGAGATATTGTATAAGTAATGACGGTACGTTGGTAAGGATCGAGGAAGAGTCCGTGGACAGCGTCCCTCGCAGTTCTAGTTGCAGGCGCGAAGCGAGGGTATATTTCGAAAGGCTCTCAAGCTATTGCATCGTGGTCTGGCGCGTGCTCAACTCGTTCGGATAGTTGTGGTCTTGTTGTTCCCTCACCGTGCATCTCGAACATTGCAGCAGCATCACTAGCTCAGAAGGCGTGACGCGATGCGCGATGTGCCAGCGCGTCGGCTGGCATAATGGCGAACGAGCGTACAAATTAATTTCGCGTCATAGTCGCCCATAGCGATTGCAGTAATGAAGGTGCTTACAGATGGTTGTGGAGGATTAACCCGTAGTTGAATCGAAGCAGTACCAGGGATAAATGGGCAAAGGATAAACTTGGTGCCACTACGCACCGAGCCGCACGGCCCCACAAAACCGGACTCAGTGAGTCGGCTTGACTTGATATGATAATGCGCCGAGATACATGTGCCCAGTTAGCAAAGCTGCTTCAATGCGGGCTATGCATCCTTGTTGTATGTCACTGCAAAAGAGGCACCCTCGCGACCTCGACGCGTCCTGTAGCTCACGAGCTGTTCTTCGTTCTTCTTTTCCTCCTCAAGCCTCAAAAAAGAAAAAAAAAGACTGCTTTGCCCAACGTGTAATCAGGGATCACACATAGCCCTCCACTCACACTTGGCTCATCACAATTTGTTATGAAGCACCACCTGCACCAACGCCACAGAACGAGCATGTGAAACAAGGCTCTTCTATTCATGGATAGATTCGCTCAACTGGGTCACAAAGACGACTTACACCGCTTGATACGAGTTGCGAAATAAAGTGGCCGCCAGGTAACGACCACTTCTACCCTCGAGATGGAGAAGCCCTACAACAACGGACCAAAGCTTGCACCAGAAAGATCTTTATCTTCCGTCATTAGATATAAGACAGATAGTGTCATGATATAAACATAATCAAGATATCAGGATCCTCCCTCGCCACTAGAGCAGGGCCAGCACGTTAATTGCTGATAGACATGATCAACATCCATATCGAGCTTATACAATGTCAAGTAGAGATGTGTTTCAAACAACAGATCAACTGAGATTTATGTAGCGCCAGTCTTCAGTCGCAAGTCTTTCTAAGACCTCGCGGCGACTCTTTATATCACGGCGATTCCCTGGGCTTGGCCACTTTTCTTCACCTCGCACGAGTATTAAAGTGATCGAACTGCCAGCTTTAATGCTGCAAGGCATGGAAGAGCCACTGCAGTGGTGATGTATGTCGGCATGCAGATATAGAGCTCCTCAGGCTTGCTCTGAGGACGGAAATCCGGAAATGTGTAACCTGCCCGCGATATGCATCAACACCATAGATTTCGCGGAGAAACCTCGCCGGCGTAATGCCCCTCCGCCGTTTTTATTAACACTCTCATTCTTTCAGGGTCTTATCCTTCAATTTCCAGGTCTCACTCCGTCAAGCATGAGCGTTATCCCGGATGACCGCAGCGATTTCAGGGATGCCCGGATTAGAAAGGGGTCTACTAAACAGTAACTGTTTGATGAGAATATCTTGAGATACTGGTTGGGGAAATCCCGCACTGTTGCCTGAGCTTGGCATGGGTAAGACATGGTAAGGATAAGAGGAGTCATTGGAACCCGGGCAAAAGCTGAAATGCAGCCCCCACGTTCCACAGAGCCTGATTCAGCCGCAGAGTGATAATTACACACTCTCCACAGCATTCAGCAAATAAGACCTAACTGCTCAGATTCCAGCATAATAGAACCATCTTGTGCAATATCATCAGAATATTATAGATAATCCATGTCTAGTAATTGTACATTTATCATTTCATCGTCAATACTGATAGCTAGCTCTCTGCAGCCACAAAAGTGGCGATATCTCAAAGACTGCTCAAACTGCAGCATGGCGTTTCGGCCTAGAACGCCTCTGCAACGCTATCAGAGCGAAGGTTGCAAGTTCAGCCTGTTTTCTTTCCTTGGGGATGCCTTGTACCACAGTGGCTGGCACGTCGTATGGACTCTCATTGGTTTGCTTACGTCCTAGATTGCAACCCCGAGTTCTGCCTTGTGATGGCACAGTTCCGTGGCTGGTTGCCTTGATATCAGATCATGTCAATAACCCTTTGTTACCCTTCGTTTAGAGATAATCGGGCTCCGCAGAGCCGCAATTGTGCCTTTATCTCCCCAGTCGATGCTCGCTATCTGCGTTCCCTTGTCTTTTCTGCTCTCCATACCATTAACTTCATCAGTCACCTTGTCTCGTACCATCAATAACAATCCATTATCCTATAGCGACAAGCTTCAAGATGGCAGCTGCTGAGGTTGAAGTTCTCGTCGACGAATGCGACTTTCGTACCAGGAAGAATAACGCGGGCAAGTATTACCGATATAAGTCCCAGGACTGCCGACGGTGCAGTTGCAAATACTCCGGCGGTTGTGGAAAAGGCGATGATTGTACTTGTCTTAAGCCTGCTGATGGTATGTTTGTCCTGGGTGTCGTGGGTATTACTGACACGCTGATTACTCTTTAGCGACCGACCTGAAGGGAACTTAGCCAAGAATTTGCCAGGTGGACTACAACACGGGGATTAGTTGGAATGCACTTTATGTCAATCGCTACCAGATTGCTACGGTGAACTAGGATGTAAATATAACGAGGAAAATATACTTTTATTGCTTGTGAAGCTCAAGGCGCTAATACTTTACCCTCAATCAATCAAAAGTGATCTTGCCACCACTAACAATGTATTCCTTCAATTTCTCCAGGCCGTGCAAGTCGTTCTCTGGTACTGCAAGTTCTGCTTCTTCCAACTCCCAGCCAAAAGTCCCTCTCTTTTCCCCCATCTTCTCCCCTTGAAGTCTGCAAGAGTCAAAGTCGATAATGACGGGGATGTTTCCATCGAGCATAATGTTTGCAGGATTCAAATCGTTATGAATGAGCCCGATCTGGTGCAAGTGTCGCACCCCTCTTTGAACCCCTTCGTAAAGCTTCACTCTCTGATCGGGACTGGAATCGGCCACTTTGTCAGATAGTTTTGAGGTGTACTTACCCAAAACAAGACCGGTAATCTTGTCGTCTTCGCCCAAGCAACCGAAATATCGCACAATATTCGGATGCGGATGTTTCTTGAGTGTCTCACAAATCTCCGCTTCCTGTAAAACTAGATCTGCAATACTCGTAGGGTTTGGATCCTTGGCATCCCACGAGATCAGGCTCGGTTGCTTGAGGTAAACGTCGTCAAGCGACAAGGTCTCGGGTGCTTTGCTGATGCCTTCCTTGAACTTTGGACAGTAGTGATCTCGCGGAATAAGTGTGAGGTCAAGGGAAGAATGCTCGAGGTTCTTAAGCTGTGATTCTCGCTGTTGGGAACTGGCGGCAAAGTAATCGTTGCCAATTCGCAGTATGATCTTGGTGTGATCGAACAGCCAGTCGTCGTCCTTCTCAGAGAAGGCCTCACTGTGAGCGACGATTTGCGACTCTTCCTTGGGCTCTTGGCTTTCAGCAGGAGTAGAGCCGTCGACAACTGCCGATGATGGTTGCTCGAGCTTGGCACGCCTTGTTGGAGGGAGGTCGCTGGGAGGAGAATTCGAGCTCATGTCATCACCAGCGAATGCGCCGCTGTGGCTTCGCTTGAGATTGACGTCTTGAAGCTCCGCGAGGTTATCGTCGCTATCGGGAGCGCTGGCTTCTTTGTTACTGTCGCCTTGTTTGTTCTGCATTTTGACACGATCTTCGGGAAGAGAAATGTCATCCGCGATTTGGCTCTGGTCTGGGAATACACTGTTAAAAAAACTAGATGCTAGAAATTGAACAATCGCAAACAACTTACCAGACTTGGAAGCTAACGAGTCGGTTGACGGCGGTTCGCTTGTATCGTGCATTTTAGATTGGTAACAGTAACTTAAAATCGTTAGTGTAAGGGGGAACAGAATAAACAAAAGAGGTGGAGCGCGTTTGTTTTAATATATGGGGAACTTGTACCAGTAGTGCGTTTAGAGTCACGTGGACTGCATGGCTTTTTGCGCGTTATCGCCAAACGGTGAAATGGAAGGGAGTTGAGAAAGGGGCCAAGTGGTCGGCTGTTTTGTTAGCGCATGACACCAAGACTTGGAAAAAGATATAATCCGGAAAGGCCCACGATAAGAAGAAAAGTATGGAAACTATAGGTGAGTGTAAGTCCGGCTTCGGAGGTGGTGGCGAGGCTTGTTGACAAATGACTTTGCAAAAGCTGGGTACTATTTTGATCAGGTAGTGAAATTAGGGAGTTTTGTCACAAGAGCAGGGGTTATTTGCCGGAAGAGCAATCTGATCAGGTTAGAGTAATGGCTTGACCGCTATATGAGGCTAGACCTAAACACCAAGATCTAGACCCGTGAACTAACGCTGATCAAGATCCAGACAACCACCAAATCAGAATTCACGATTCACAATCTTGTGTCCAAATACGGCAGTATCGTAGTTAGCTTCAGATCTCTGATCGCCACTAGCCTAGGGCTATCTTATAGCCATCTCACCATTGCCTCTCAGGGCAAGTCCCCGGCTAACCAAATTGCATAGCCAGTATGTCAAAATTTGACAGACCTATAATCGAGTTAGATCTTTTCTTCTTCAAGAGGTATGTATTCCTGCAATTGACGGGGTGGAAACACGCTGGTATTTCCCATGTTCACATCGTATCTCAACCGCCCCTGGTCGTCTTGCCGTCCGACCAGCGCCAGACCAGGCATCACACAATGGCCAGTATTTGACCAACCGAGTCTCTGCTTCACAGTCCCAGTGTCGCTGTCGTCCCTCTCCGCCTTGGACCGATCATGGCGCATAGACGTGGCGACAGCGACGGGGGTCTCACTGTGGGAGCAGTTCAAATTGAGATGGGGCTATGGATACCAAGAGGGTAAGCAGCGGAGTTTTTGACACAATCCTTGCCCTGGACCACTGTAGCTCGCAAACCCTCACCTCACCTCTGAATCTCCAATAATAACAACACGCGACCACCAAGAACATCTAAACCATGGCAAGTCACGAAGTCAATTGAGCCGCAAGATACCTATAGGCAGTGAGGACATCCAAGAATGATATCATACTAGTACAGTTTCGTACACGCGCCAATTGAGTTTTCTGTGCAGAGCGAGCCTCGGCCCCAAGACCAGCAATCCACTCACAATTAAAAAGCGCCGCAAATTGTAGATCTAGCTAAGCCAGCGACAGGAGGCCTGGAAATCGCACTTCTCATCCAAGTCATTTCCCCCATATTTCAGCCTTATCTTCCAACTCCAAAACGACTTGAGATTTGCGAATCATCTCTCATGAGCAAACACCATCAAAACAACAATCCCATGTACGGGTTTCTTCGGCAACAAGGTGTCGTTTTTCTTCAAGAGTTTGCTCAACGGGCATTTATTCACCATGATAAGTGGTTCAATTGAGGCATTTGCTCAATGTACAAGACTTGACTCTCTCCAAAACCCAACAATCTCTCATGACTCTTGAGAAAGCTCATCTACACCCTTCTATTCCTGCCGTGCCTCTATCTCTTCTCTCAACACCAACACCGCTCTCTCCAAGTCCTTTATCATGGGGAACACATTGCCTCTCAATACGAAAAGCTCACTCTCCAGGCTCATTTGTCGCTGCTCCAAAGTCAGGACCTTAGCCTGGTCTTGAGGTACCTTGTCTTTAGTCGGCTTTTCATCAGGCGTCCTTTTAGCATCGATCCGCTTGTATTGGGCTACCGCTTCCTGCTTGACCTTTTCTAACTAATCACAGTTAACTTCCATCTATTTCACAGCAAGACTAGTGTCACCTACTACTTTGACAACGGTAGAGTCAACCCCCAGTTTCTCTTTTGCTTCTTTCAAAGCAAAATAATATTGGGCGATGTCCTCGGAAATGCTATCCAGACGAAGTTGTCTCTCGGAGAGCTTTTCGTCAGGGATGTTAGGCTGTTGTTGATCAACATTTGGTAGCGTAGTCTGATAAGGAAGAGCGTTGACTTACGAGTCTGTGGAGACCGTCGTCTTGTGCATACACACATTCTTCGCCAGTGCCAGCTGGACTGCCTTGGGGCTCGTCGGCTGAAAGGACCGGACTAGCGACTCGGTCGTCGTTGCTGATGCGTGCTGCACGCGTAGGCCGCGGGGAGGGGCTGGCAGTCGGCGACCGCTGCCGTTTTCTGCCTGAGTCTCGTCTCTTAGGAGGCATGGTAACAGAATGTGTTTTGGGAGTAATCACGAATGAAAGTAATTGTGAGTAAAGGTGATTGCAAGTGAAAGCGATTGAGAGATGCAAAAAACAGGCAGCAATGGGGGTTTTGTAATTCTCATAGCGGCGATTCATGGCAATCAAAGTCCGATAGTGGCTTACATGCTCTAGAGGCCATTCTGACGGGTAGTGACGTGAATGATGAGTAGGCTGTGATGCTATCAAACGGGCAACCGACTGGGCGGACGCTACTCAACTTTCGATGAGGATGAGACCAGCCGCGTGAATACAAGATAAGAACTTGCTTGGTAGCGGTTGTAGAGCGGATATGTAGAGTAGAGTGTTAGTCCAGGTGTACTGCGCATGCACCCGACACACCCTTGCACGGGCTTCAAAGGAACAGGTCGGCACTCTCTGCTGCTTTCCGTTCCTAACGGCTCGCATGCCAACAACTCAACAGACACGCCCACGTCTAGAGAAAATGAATGCAGCGCTTGGATCTATCATCATGAGTTGAGTAATCGGCTCTTGCTGTGTGCCACTCTAGATATTTGAGCGTAATGTCGTGGCCGTCATTTCCTTTCCAGTTGCGCACTTACTGGCTGGCCTGTTCCAGGGTAGGCAATTCGACTGAATTTGAATCAAGTCGTTGGGTCTGGTCATGGTGCACAAATGTGACAGATATATATCATCGCATTAGTGCTCCAATTGACATTCACAGTAAAGATAGGATTCGTCTTGAAGAAGTTTTAGTGATAAGGTTAAAATCCAACCAGTGTGTATCCTGTATCTGTTGTTGAACTGGTCAATTCTTTTGAAAAATTACAACGACCTGCGCCTCGAGACGCTAATCAGAGCGCTAGAAGCAGAGGCCTGCAGGGGGAACATGCCCTGTTGTTTTTTCGGGCTATCACATCTTCGCCGTTTCCCTCTTCCCGCTCAATGCCAACGCAGCACGATATCCACGGGGAGCAAAGACATCGCGCCATGCCGAACTTGGCCATCGCAACACGAGTACATGGATGCGTCATGATGCCGTCAGCCTTCTCACGCGTTCTCGCCTCTGAACAAACAACTGCTGCCGCTGGGATCCCCAGCAAGTGACACCGAGCTGCTGATGGTGCTGGGGCGCGCAATCCCAAACATCTGACGGTTGTTCGAGGCCGCAGAGTTGGGACAGAACCGACAAGAGAGGATTCCCTGATATGCTCTGGTTTCAGAGTCCCAAAGCGACATAAAGCATGCCATATGGTGTTCAATTCGCGTGCAAGCGCCCTGTAAAGATCGGCATACCCGACCCAAATGCCCATATCTACGGGGTGGGCTATAAAGAAGAAGAAATAAATATATTCGTGTAGACTACTTTTACTGAAATATGAGAAGAGATGAGCTGACGAATAAGACTGGTTGTTCTAATTGGCTTTGCTTCCGAGTGTGACAATGAGTGAGGGAGCCTTGAATGTCAGGCAGTCCGTCACACAGCGCGGAGAAGATGAACAAGACAAGAAAGGCCTCGTTGATACTATGCACACAACCAATTCAAACGAGCATCGTGAACACCAGTATAATGGCGGACATTGAACGTCAAACTACACCAGTCCGCACAGTCGCCATCGTTGCAAAACTCAAGTCCCTCGTCGCAGAAGTCAGGTCCGAGGCCTGTAAGCTCAGCCGCCTCAAACCTGCAGACTACACATCGCCAGCGGAAATACAAAAGGATTTGGAGAATATCTACACGCTTCTTGATACGAGACTTAAAGAACTCGAATCAGCTGTGGAACACGTTGTTACTGCTAACGAACTCTTGAACTTGAACTCTGCGAGGAATCCTGGCTCGACGATTGACGAGTCAGAGGCGCCACATGAGTTGTTGAACGATTCGACTCAGCAAGCGTCTCATCAAGATCAGACTACCATTTCTGACAACGAGGAACAGCCAAGTACAAGCCAGCCGGACGTTACTTCTGAGCCTCATCCTACCACAGCAACCGCATCCGCAACTCCACCCGCAACCCCATCGACAACCCAGTCAGAGGAAACATCACCAGAACCTAGACCGAAAACCTATGCGAAAAAAATAACCTCAAACGCGGCCAAAGCAGCTGTGCACAAGCGACGAGTCGAAACTCGCACCAGCGCCAGACTGAACAAGATGGCTCAGCCAGAACCGAACCTCAGCCGCTACGAGAAATACATTGACGACCGCGATCACCTACCAAACTTGGAGCTACAGCAGCTGGGAGAGAATCTGGCCGCCACGATAGATACCCTCGCCTCTGACGCCAATCAGATCCAAAAGGCTCAGGTGTCAGGTTTGGCAGAAGCGATGAAGCACCGTCCAACAGATACATGGAACCTCGAACCGAGCGATGGCGGAGACGTTAACAGAAACATCATCACAGTTGATTCCGACGATATCATCAAGATCGGAATATCCAACAAAGAACAATCCTTCCATTGGCCTGGTTTTGGGGGCTTGAACTACCGCATGACAACAAGAGAAGCAGGTCGTAAATTAGCATGCTTCGTCAACGACCCCGACCGCTCTGTTCCTCACTACGCTGGAGTCATGAAATCTCCCCTGTGGGATCTCTGCCCTCTTCATGCAGGCAGACTCGCTGAGATCGAGGAGCTCAGAAGGGCTAATGAGCCGTACACGCACTGCGGGGAGCACTATTCGGGGACTGCGATGCATAAAGAGGATGCCAATTTTGGATCGGTGAATGTGGGATTCGCTGGGACCAGGGCGCTTTTGCTCGTCGATACAAGAGATACAAAGATGTTTGAGGGTTGGGTACGAGATACGATTCCTGATGCTCCTCCGAAAGGGAAGTGCTGTGATCAGTGGGTGCGCCATCTGGGCATCTTCTTCATACCGGAGCAACTCGATGGAGCAGGCATACGGTTCACGATCGTTCTTCAACGAGTAGGAGATCTCATCTTCACGAAACGAAATCAGTATCACCAAGCCATCAATCTTCAAGACTCATTGTCGCTCTCTATCAACTACATCAGTGGATCAGAAACACCCACCTTCTTCGATCAAGCGAATCCTCTCCGCTGCTGTCAGAGCCAATGCAGTCTTGCTTATCTCTACTTTATAGCAGGTTTCCACGTCGATATTGTGAATAACAAAGGGAAAAACGAAAAGCACTTCACGACGACGACGAGGATAACTCCAAGATTGTCAAGACCATGCGGTCTGGCGATGAACCTAAGAATGAACCCCTGAGCGCCGGAGTTATCAGTGATTTCTTACGAACTGCCGCTCCAGACTTGAAAATGCCACTGACTCTGGACCCCAGCGAAGTTCACCTCTATAGGATGATAGCCTGGGTGCTGAGTGACCAAGCCAAGCAGCAAATCATCTCACTCATGCTCGGCTTTCGGACCGCGCCAACTATTATCTCCAAGAAGGCCGAACTGACTGACGAGAACCATGTAAATGCATATCTCAAGTATTTTGAACAAGTTGAGAAACAGACCATCCTCACCGAATTCCAAGTCGAATACGCACGATCATGTCTTGCTAAACGTACCCTCGAGATTCTCCAAGAAGAAGGTCGGGATCGGGTTACTTCAACAAATGTCGATCAAGTCGCTCAGAAGCTGGGAATGGATGCGGAGACATATCTCAAGATGAAAGATCATTACCACACCGGAAGGGCGTGGAATAAAGTCTGCGATGACTTCGACGGGCTGATGCCATTTATCTTCACCTGCGCAAGATGGCCGTACAAAGTAACTGTCCGAGACTGGAGAGACCTCACGGAAGAAAATCGCACGAAAATGATACATCTGTTATCGTCAGTAGGGCATCAACTGGAAGAGCTATTAGACGCTGGGGATATAGTGCAGGGGATTATTTTTAGGGGTTCAGGGGAGGTTTTTGTCTGGGAATGTGTAGAGAACCCGATCTGGGATTTTCCAGCTCAGTGGTTATCTTGGACTTGCTTGGCGCCGAAAGACGGTAAACCTTGTCAAGCTTGTGAATACTGCGTGGATTTTAAAAAGGAGATGGAAGAATACAAGAGGAGATAAGAAGGGGGAGACAGGAAACAGAGCCAACGTCAGGAGATGGGTTTTGGCGCAACTTGTACTCCTGATGTACATGCTAGCAAATACATTCTGCTACTCAAGATAACCATGTTACTACGTATATTTTAACAGAAGAAGATAGCATAACTACGAGCTACGGTGATTATCTTGCGTGTTCCTTCCGGCAAGCTAGATGAGTGGCTGTCTTCTGTCCCGTTGGCCATTCGCATTTCTATTCACTGCCTCAATAGAGCTGATAGGACATTCTACAGCATCTATACACATTTTTGCAGCCTATGAATCGAAAATCAGTCGATCTCCTTTTGATCAAGATATACTCGACGCTGAACAGGTTGGAGTTGGAGCCAGAGCATGAGTGATTTTCACACTATCTCTACAGGAGAAGAAAGAATGCATCCTGTAGCTTGAAACTGATCTTCGCGGATACAAAAATGCCTGAATGGTTGTTCACGAGCAGATAGGAGGTATGGATCAAGTGAGAAAGAAGGGGTAGTGGTGAATGGCTGTTTGACAATCCTAACACCAGCTTCATCGACCAAGATTAGGACAAAACAAGAAAACCTTGGCCGCCAGAGATAGTTCAAGGACAGGTCTTGCTATTGGTACGCAGGGTTGAATCTAATTGGATAGTTGTGCTTCATAATCCTAAGCTGGAAGAGCTTCTTGGTCGACAAATACGGGGAGTTTCACACACCTCCGATAGGGTAAGCCGAGCTTCGCTTGGAGTTCTTGCTCTGGTGAACCCCCTGTGTCGGTACGTTCTTACCTGCACATAGCACCTAAGTGTTCTCGTACAATCGTGAATGCATTCAAGACCGAGTACCGTCAACACTGCTGAATGAGGAATGCCACAAGTTGCTATTGAAAGTTGCCTCAAACTGGTTGGCCAGGTGTCCCAGGCAATTTCTACAGACGTGAGATGTACCGGGAATATCATGAGGACTACTCACAGCTGCTTCTGGTTGAGCGGGATAGTCATCCTTAGACATAGTTTCTCGATGTAAATGTAAAGGGCGCGGATGTTTGTACACACTTATAAAGAAAGAATGTTGCTTCACAGCCAGGTCCACCGTGGGCTGACATGATGACGCAGGCTCAAAGCTGTAACAAAGTTCAAGTGCCGAATTCAGCGAGGATACCATCCTACTGACGATACATCAGCTCCTTTTTCGGGGAAAGAGTCAAGTCTCCAATCTGGGAAAAGCCGTGAGCAAAGATGGCTATATGAATGGGGAGATTGTCCCGTGTTTAGGCGACAGGCTTCATTCTGATCCAATTGTGCTCATTAATAAATTCAGAGGTCTTGAATTAGGCTCATCTGACTTGAGCAGATTCAAACAGGTCCAGTCGACCTTGCGCGCGCTGCTGTCAGCATAAGGTACATAGCGACGTCGACGAATGAGTCCAGGAAGGCATATAAGGTGACGATGTTGAAAAAGAAAAATGGACATATTGAACTTCCTGATCGCCGAACAAATTGCCGCCCTGTATTTGATCATCTACTCGTGGAAAATGTCGACTCGTCGATACACAACTTCTCCTCGGCTAGCATGACCACTGCCCAGATGGTATATCCTCCCCAGCTCTTTCAATACGAGGACCATGTTTAGGAGACCGAAGATAGCTTGTTGATTGATAATTGGATAGATGGCAATACTGTATAGTTAGTACTGCGGTCTCGAGGTTCATCTGCGCAAGATGGATTGGGATGCCAACGTCGGACATTTCGAAGCGGCAGTGCTAACCGATCGGAGAAGTCGGTCTGAAATCTAGCTGAAGAATACAACGACGGCCAAAGCCGGTGCAGATATTGTAACACCGGTAGGCATTCTTCTTGTTTCTTCTTGTTGAAGCTGGTGGCGACTTAGCTGAGAAAGCGATCGGATTCACGGGATTCTGTACGTCATAAGCTTCGGGGCCAACGACGACTCAGTCGAGATGCGTAAAGGGCCTAATCGAATCATGGAAGTTCGACGTTGAACCTGTAGGGACAGTCAATTTGGTATATTTGAGCGCTTTGGACTTGGGAGACGAGCAGAGTAGGCATGGAAATGAGGCGAAGGTAGCTTGCTCGATGGTCTCTGAAGGATGGAAGAAGAAAGCCTGCTGATGGTGATCTAGGTTAGTAAACATTCTAACCTCAAACCTATAGATCGACTGGAGGCCTGCAAAGTTTATGACACCAGACAAGCGCTTCCACTGTGGTCCAAGGTATAGAGACTCCATTGCTATTATGAGAATTGCTTACATAGGGATAATAACTCCATCGGCTGCCTCAAGAACTCTGCGCGGTTCCAAGGCATATTGCGCCGCTGGCGAGGCTTGCTTCAATCCATAAACCACACCAGGCCGGGTTTACCTCGTGCATTTATACCATTCAACCCAAGATGTGCGACTATTAGTGACAGGATAAGGGCTGAGGAACCCACATTGCTGTGAGAGACCAGGCGGCTGTTGGCTGCGCAGAACGTCGATGGTAGAAACCAATGAGAGCGTGGGGGGATGTAATCAAGACGCTTTCTCGTAGATCAGTTATCAAGAGAGGCTCGTCAGAAACAAGCTTGCACTGACTGAACAAGCGACGGTCGCGGAATTGCAGTTGCTCACGAGAGGTTGTGTAGGCTGTGCGAACGTCTCAGGGTAAAGGTTAGGTGACGTGACAGGCTGATCATGCTGTCCAGCCGCCCAGTGCTACCAATTCCAATATAGTGATATGCCAATGTGAAGCCAGCGAGGTGCGATGAGAGTTCATGATCGAGATGATAGGCTTGAGTCGCGGAGATGTTGCGCTTGGCGATGGCAAATCGAACATTGAGAGGGTGAAATGTCGCAGACCGTCCGGGTAAAAATGGATGAATCGGCGGCGTCAGGAACAAAGTTACGGGAGCTTAATCTTCTCAATACTATTAACCGTAGGCGTAGGCAACTCAACCCTCATAAATGATTCCAGACTGTGAGTTTGTGGGTTGGTGGTTCATTTCTCAAGGTCCAAATGGATCCGATTTCTCAAGTGTAGCATTTCTGCTCCAGTGGGGTTACAGGGCACATCCACTGGAGCTTGGCCATTCAGTTGAGCACGCCGCCATCGCTCGCGTTACACACCCCACCATCACCACCACAACAACAGAGATTCATCGCCATGGCCGAAACCGTAAAAGACACTCAACCTCGCGCACTTCCTACCCTTTCTACTGTTTCTTCCCTTTCTACCGCATCGCGATGTCATGCATCCACCATGACAGATCATAATCGTGAGCCATCCTCATCTCCTCGAAGCCTCCCTTCGACGTCGGCCGCCTCTGAAGACGTCTCCTCCGCCGACTCGTCATTCCAGACCGTCTCCTCGACGGGCGAAGTCTTTAACAAGCTACCCAGGTCGTTGCCCGAGGTCAAGTTAATCGAGCCCGAATTGTAGCACCCAGCTGTCGAGCCCACCAAGGCTCCCTTCTTCGCCGATAATCCTTACATCGATCGACTTCCTCAAAGCATTGTTGAGTTTTACCTGAAGAATAACACCATCTCCCTTGACGCCCTGGTAACTGTTCCCCTCAGTACCAGAAACTTCAACCGCTACGAAGACAGAATCGCAGCATGCGTCCATAAGCGATTCGACTACAACCCCAGAACCCAGGAGATCACCTTCCGTATACCTACTCTAACGCACTGCCTGTTTACTCAATTTGCTGAGGATGTCATAAAGAAAGAGTTAAGCAAGCTTGACAAAGAGCATGCTAACTTCATAGCCGGTATTCGTACCCTCCGTAACGCTCGTATCAAGCTGCCTGTCAACCCAAAGTGCCGAAGCCAGGGAGAATCGAAAGTTACGCCGCCGTGTGCGTTGTGTGATATCTCCCATTCCACCTCGAAGTCCTCCTGAGCCATCTGGGCCCTCCGAGTCTTCTTCTACATCTGAAGAGAGTGAGTAGATAGATGGACTCTACCGGGGGTTGTGATAAAACTTACGATCTTGATCCTAAGTGATGAAAAGTCTTAGGTTAACTTAGGCTAACTTAGGCAAACTTAGTATACATCTAGAGGATCTTAGACTAAGTATTTTTGGTATCTTGGTTTAATGTCAGAAGTCTTCTTGCACCCCGCGGCGCCGTAGTTTATATCATTACTGAGAAAACAAGCATGCGTGAAACTACTCCTCCTTGACCAGCCAGTTATCAATAACTGTATGCATTCCAGGAGAACATTAACCCTTTACTTGCTTCTATCTGGTGAAAGTGAAAGCTGTCCACAGAACTATATACGCGCGGATCTCTCCATTATAGCAGAAGCCATCGCTGACATTGGCTTCGAGATTCCAACTGCCGCCCAAACTGGCTCTCCAATCACTGGGATACAGTGTTTTCTTGAAGCAATGTTTGGATGTGCAGTTTCTCTGGGGGAAGTACCCGCAGTCTTGGAAGCACAGATGCACATTCTGTTCTCAAAGCCCTGAGCTAAATCTCTGGTATTGGGTGACAAATGACAAGGTACAAATTATTATTCCATCACCATTAAGACTTCACCTTCTTCAGATCAACAAATACTTACCATGATCGTTCGACAAACTTGATGCATTTGACTTTTGCTCGCCCGTGCCCCCTAAGAATGAATAGGTCTTGCCAGCTGCCAGCCATTTACGGAGTCCATCTGGTAGACCTGAACTTCGCAGGATGTTCAAGTGATTCTTGACCGTGTCAGATATTGAAAGGCTGAGGGCTGACTTGCCATACCAGCATCGAGATTGTCTGAAGCTGGACCTTGGCTTGTTCGAAAAATGGACCTCGAGCTGGATATCCCAGTTCTGAGAACGAACCTCTTCATAGCACCCCTCACACCCCTTCGCTTACATGGAGATGTCATCGATGAGATCAAATTTCAGGTATCTCTCGGTCGGAATTTGCCTCGCCTTTGGGCCAAAGACGTATGATGGACCTTTGTTGGTGTTGGGGAACTGGGTAGATGTTAGCAAGAAGCCAAGGCATTGAGGTGGGGAAGTATTGACGTACTCTTTCAAGCTACTCAGAAGCGGAGCTGGCGTTGTATAAATGTCTTTGGGGCCCATGCCGAGGCTTTCTGGCTGTCAGTCTTGGAGGCTTCCGAAGAGAAACGATTTATGGTCAGCTCTGTCAATCTCGCCCTTGTGCTTGGCTTGGGAGGCGGTCACTCACCGACTGGGGGACTTGTCGGCGGTACGTAGAGCTGTTCTTGTAGTGATGGGTGTTTTCGGAGCAACATTGACCCCCGGTAGTGACAAAGATCTTGCCAGCGATGCCAGTCATGTCCGAGTAGGAACTTCTCTTGCATCACTGGGGCACGACGCTGTCCAGTGCAGTACCAAGTCCATAGCTGGATATGTGTTGCCTTCGGAGTCAAACTGTGAATTGGAGTCTTATTAAGCTGGCTGCAGTTATCTAAGGCTACCACCCCCACAATTTGATCTGACCCAATTCCTTGTCACCCGCTTACCCCCACCGCCGTTTGACCTCTCAGAGGACTCTATCTCGTCGTCTGTTGCTGTTCGTCTCGGGTTGTGGTTTTGTGGAGGCTAGACTCGAGCTGGTCTTGTTGTTAGTCAGGTGACAGTCCTGTAGGGAGGTAGGGAAACTCGTACTGGTCAAGGCATCCTGAAGTAGCGGATGAACATCGTGAAGGTGGACAGGAGGAAGCCGTTGGACGGTGGCGAGGGTAAGGGCGGGGGTGAAGACGAGGACGAAGATGATTGATTTTGGGAGGCTCTGATGAACATACTCGGGTACCGTCATTTTGATTGCTTGTTGATGCCGACAAATATGCGAATTCTCGAGTCAAGGTGGCATTCCATGGCGGTGCTCTTGGTTGGGTTCCTTTTGCTGAGAAAGATGCGGTGTGTTGGAAATGAGAAGCTGAGCGGGGGCAGCGATCGGGAGTGTGATGGAGACTGTGACTGTCAGTCTTTGTCAATGTTCAGGGAGTATGATCATTCTGCTGTCGCCTTACCCCCTCGCGATACTCGGGTACTGCCATTGCTTGCTTTGTGACACCGATGAGGACAAGTTGCCGACTCTCGAGCAGATGATGCTGCGTGACGATGCTCGAGAGTCGGATTCTTTTTGCTGAGAAAGATGCGACGAGTTGGAAATGAGAAGCGAGCTGGGTCAGCTATGGAGAGGTGATGGAGACTACAAATGTTGGTGGTCATCAAGGCCCAGGCGGTATAAGTGCTCTGCTGTTTGGGTATTGCCATACCTTCATCGCGATACTCGGGTACCGCCATTTGCTCGCCTGTTGATGACGGCAAATGACGAGCTCTCGGGTGAAGAGTTTGCGTACACCCGAGAGCCCACGGTGCAGAATGTCTCATGTCCGCGTTGGGCCGCAGATTCGAAAGAGTTGTGCAAGTTTAACGATGAAGGAAGAGTAAGCCTGTTGAAGGGCGGATTGGTTTGTTGTGATGGAAATGAGTGCGTGAAGTGGTTTGGAGACGGAGTGTGATGCATGTTGTGAACGTGAAAATCGTGGCGATGCGAAGTCGAGTGTCGGGAGCGGGGTAGCTTCCTCACCATTTGCTCTGATGGCGTATGACTTGCCAGAACAACCTTGCATGCTCCTCAAAGAAGGAAGGATAGATCCAGCAGAGCAAGCACATTACCTGGTAAGGCACCATCAAAGTTTTCGTACCTGCATTAGTGCTACAGCAAGTGGAGGGGCCCTTTCGCGGGGAATCCTTGAGTTACAGTGGCCACCAACAGGGGGCAAAGTGAGCTAAACTACCGGAGCCCCACTATTTCCCAGCGCTTCTGCACCACGGTCAACCTCCCCAAATTCTCTTAGCGAGAAAGAAAACACCAGACCTTGATACGAGATGTGATACAAACTCAGCAAAATACATTGCAAGCTTATGCTAGGTCACCTAAATCTTTTTGTGATTTACAATCAAGGCCCTCGCGTTCCCTTCCTCCTCTGGATACTGCAGCTTGAAAGAACCCGTCAGGTAATTGCAAAAACGAAATGCTTAGCCATTCCTCTGCTCTCGTATGCCCAATCTCGTCCACACAGGACCGTGTTTCCATGCATAAAGAAGCTCCTCAGTAGCATCGGGTCCAGCCATCTCCACTCATCCTCATCTCAAGCACGCCTGAGTTGCGTTGTCACGTTGCTACTCGGTCCCGGACAAGGACAGTACTGCAGTCCTATCAAGTAGCCCCCGCAACACGTTGCGCAAATTTGTTTGCAATCACCGAACAGATGCTAGGGCCTTGTCAACGTTGAACAGCGGTGAATCGGCGCAGTATCCTGCATCTGCATATCCTCTTCTTTTACTCTGACTGAACTCATGAGGCTGGATATCGAACTGAATAGCTCCAGGGTGAAACGCCGCTTTCTGGGGCCCAAAGAGAGAGCCAGGTATAAACTCTACTCGAACTATACTGCAAAAAACTATAGCTGCAGTATCGTTGGATCAAGGGCTCCCTTTTCCACTAGGCTGTTTATGGTTCGAGTATGCCCATCGCTGATTCACGTCTCAATCAGTCCCGTTGGTCCATGAGGAAGCGTTCATTTTCCTCATCGGCCTGATTGCAGCTGCCTGTTCTTAGGTCTGCTCAGCATTCAGCATTCAGCATTCAAGCTTCTGAGCACAATTGACTGCGAGATATTGATGATCCCAATTGCCGTTGGGGTTTGACGGATAAACGTTAGGACACAGCTTTCCTTGCATTCGCAGTCTCACACAACCTGCATGCATTCTTGGAGCATCCTCTCGGCCCGGTACGTAAGTATGAAGTTCACAAGGGCGGATAGCCTCTGCTGCATTACGCGGCTTAGACTCCAACTTGCGCCATCGCCCAACTTCTTCTTGAGAAGTGTGCGTAAGGGAAAAGATCTTTTGGCAGGAAGTTTATCGCAATACGACGATTGAAAGCATGCAATTCGACAAGATCGATAGAGATGGCCAGCTATATTTTAACTTGATCTCTTTCCTGCCTGAAAAAGACGCCGACGTGTCAAGACAAATACCTGCAGAAGAACATGTCAAGATGATTCAGTAGAATTCTGATTCGGGATTACTTATCTACAACTAAAATACCTAGCAGATACTGTTCAGGCTCCAAAAGAGCTGACACATCATGACCTCGAACCATCTACTTAGTCCGCAAGATCGGACATCCGGCGCACCTTGATCCACGATACTTGACCACGTTACTACGATGCCATTGAGCGTATCGACAGGCGTCGCTCTGTTGGAAAGCGTTTTCGCAGAGTTTCTTAATATGCCAGGCTCTCGGGGCGCGAAAGCGTCCGACCTTTCCCTTTTAATGCAACCTGGGAGTAATGAGATGGGAACTTCCAGTTACATTACGAACGAGCATGTTATTCACTTGTGAGAACATTCTAACCGTATGACGGTTCGTTTTGTCGTGGCTCAGATGAGTTATGCGATGGTCTGAAGAAATCTGTCTTCAAAGGCCCTTGACAAGGAAGCCTACCATGAGCCCGTAGCCTGGCGAGTAATGCACAAAAGGATACATGACATCGGGTAAAGATTCCCAAGAGATGCCACGGCTCCCAATCACTTGGCAGCTGGGAATATCCCTGGTTCTCTTGAGGAAACAGAATGTGGCGACTGTCTCTCGGAGTCTTGCAGCGTACCACCTCGCATTCGATTGCCTCTAAAATGTTATTTATTTGCCCCTTGTATCTTACTAATTCACGTCCTCCTTTCGTCTTATCAGGATTTCCAAGGCACAAGATACTGCGTTGATTGCGACGGGTTCCATTGATCTCATCGCAACCCACACAGTGCTTGAGTACACGCTACGAAGCTCGAGGGTATCCGGCTGGGCATTAAGTCCCCGGGAATTCATAACAGATTTACTTCTGCCTGTGGTGCCTAAGTCTCCAATCAAGAACATTTGTGCCACATGGGGTATGAGCTTGATAAATGCAGTCAGGTAAAAGCGCAGGATTGGACTGTAGTCAACATGTGACAATGGTGATGATCTCGACCGACTCAACATTTCTTTAGTATTGGCGACCTTATCAGATGAATGGAGCCCAAACTTGGCAAGTCCATCCTTACTACGTGTCATTGAGCGCTCGCAGATGGCGGGTTCCTAGAACCAGCGAGGTTTTATTCTCACCATCCGCAACGTTTATTCTTGGCCTGTGACACGCTCATCTTTCTCCGTCTGCTCCGTCAAAAATGGAAAATGGCCCATACACCGGTGCAGGAATGTAGATGATGAGTGTTCACGCGGTCCTTGTGTGGATTGTTGGCTTCAAACATAAGCTCATATGCACTTACGAAGAAAGACGTGCTATCAAGTCTAAATGATCAAACGGCGATCTATTTTCGGTGACGCAAAGAGATGCATTACAGAAGGACAACAGCGCATTGATTCAAGTACTAGAAAGTATATGAACTTTTCTCTGCTTTGTAGGCCACAACGAGATATCGAATCTCGAGCCCTTCCTTTTTATTCTTCCCAGCCCCAAGGAAGACAAGACATCATCCAAAGTGACCGCCAGCACGACTGTCTTTTACATCAGAGCCAAAACAAGGCGCGATCATTCGCGCCACCCCGGATTTCCAAATCGAGTCCCCGGAAAGCCTAAAGTTGAGCCTCAATCTCAGTTCCAATCTGACTCTGACTCTCAACACGATCTTCCAGCAAAGTCTCCTCGTCATCTTCATACACTTCCACAATCTCACGGTTGCGACAAGCCTGTAGTCGCTTCACCTTAGTCTCCAACTCAGACAAGCGTGACTCAAGGCTCGAGAGAAGATCTCGATGACATTGCTTCTCACTCTCTAGGATACTCAGTCTCGCTTTAACGATCCCTATATCTCTGCCAAGACGGTTGTGAAGCATCTCCAAAAGAGCCGGGTCGTCGTCCAGGAATCTGAGGTTTGCGAGTATAGCTGATACTGATTCCTGCAGATGCCATATCACCCGACACCGAAAGAATGTAAAATCCTGCAGATACCGTATCAGTTGATATCGCAACAATACAGAGAGTAACGCACCATGGTATCGCAAGAGGGCTCTCTCTGAAATCGCTTCTGCAACTCTTGTGTAGAACTTACAACAGCCCAAACAACACCCTGTGGATATGGAGTCAGCGGTGTCAGTTTATGTAGAAATGGCAGATTCGCCGGCCGAGCTTTCGTTCTCCGTATATAAATCGGTGAGATTGTGGGCGGGCTTTAACGCAGCCGTGGCACGCAAGGAATATGCCCTAGGTTCCATCTCTGGACAACGGTAGATGGTCAACTTGGCCAAGGTCGGTGACTTGATTGCTGAAGGCTCAGGTAACGAACACGCGGGACTTACTCCAAGGTCATGGCCATCTAGCTTAGACCTTTTAGCTTTGTTCTATCCAATCATGATCAGCCATGTGCATGGGTAGTAACCAGCGACAGCCATAAGCAGACTTACAGAGACGATATCGGAATCCTCGGCAAAGCGAACAGAGTGAGTCTGCTTTCTCCCCTTCAGGTTGGCGAACTCGGTCGGGTCTGGAAGGGATTTGGGCTGCTTTGGAGGGGGCTTCGGAGAACGATCGATGTATCCCCAGGTGGAAAGTAGTTCCGACTCGGACGGCGCACCGGGCTTGGGAGTCTCCTGTTTGCCATCACGAAGATACGTCAGCTTTGGCCACGAAGCGTACGAAGCACACTTACAGCAGTAGTCTCAGGTTTTTCGGCAAAATCATCGGTGCAAGTATGTCTGTGGTCCTCAAGAGTCACCTGCCCATCCGGGGATGTGATGGAATTCTCGATCGACTTCTCATAGCACTGCTGATAGCACTGCAATTCTGCCTCGGAAAACTCAGGCCACGAATCGTCACTTTCAACCTGAGGAAGAAATGTTAGCGACATTGGGTTGAATGAGTAAATAACTCACGCTAGTTGGTGTGGGAGGTTGGTCCATGGCGAGGTCCTGGAACAACCAGCTGGAGGCGCGGGGTTATAAAAATGTGACTGAGCTTGCGATCTTAGGAGACAACAAGATGCTAGGGTTCCGAGTGACGAGATCAAGCCGCAAAAAGAGCGATGAATGGGAATAGAAGAAAGACCAAGTTGAGGACGGGCAATTTGATGAGTTGAGGAAACAACACGGAGTTATCGCAGATGATCAGGGTATTTATCCACAATCTTGGAGCCTAGGGTGCGAAAAAGAAGTCATGTGTTTCTGACCAGCAGTGGCGCGCGACATTGCTTCTTTTCTCACCTAGACTAGGCAAGTTGCATATGCAATTTCTCCTCACTCGCCCATACAGTATGCGTTCTTCCACGGGATGCATGCTGGAACGAGAATGTCCCGAGTCAATGCCAAATGCAATGTTAGTTTTACACGGTGCCCACAGAGGGAAGAGAACGCAAAACGTAAAACAATTCCAGTGAAGCAAAGCATCGACTGCGGGAGGACACATGCAGCTCCATGAGTAAACCAAGAATACGGGAGTCGAGGAATGAGTTCGTAACGAGTGCATGTATCTAGATAGCCGGGACAGATCTTGCTGTTTGTCCAGGGATCGTCAGCACCATATACCCGGTCGCATACTGTGCAAACACCCCAGATCACAATGCCGAGATCTGGGCCTGCTAGCTTTGTGATAAACGATGTGACAATGCAGCCTCCGACGAATAGCGAAACCGAAAAATATCCACAGCGCGTTTGCCCTTGCATCTGACGATCGGCGATCTCAGAAGTCAAGATTTCCGAAGCGGCTGAAAGATGCGTGTGGAGATGAGGCCAGCCACGAGCAGGGGGCACAAACAGACAGACAGGGCTGGAGAATATCGGGAAGCTAGGTGTGTGGATGGTCACCAAAGGAATTTTTGCAATTGTGGTTGATAATGTACGGCCCCGGCGTTTCGAACGATATGCGACATTCCGTGGTGGCATGAACAGCGCAGTACGGGAAAATGCTATCCAGCGACTTAGCAAACGTGAACGTGGTGTTTGAATCAAGGATCTCATTAGCGCAATAGCCACGAGGGTACAAGATTACGGTGTGAGTCCCGCTGTGTTTCGGAGAAACGTGGCTACGGCGATCTCGCCCAGCAGATGCGCTCATGTCTCAGTCCGGTTATTTGTGCTATAGCCGGTTGTTTTCTCCGGCCATGGATACGAGAACAGACGCCCAAGGGATTTCACTGCTTGTCCTTGTACACTGAGCGATATGACTCTTGGGGTACTCCAAAGATTGCGCATCAGGTTCAAGCTCTAGTGTGAGGTTTACGATGGTAATGACTGAGAGGCTTCCGGCCGGACTGTTGGTGTCATTAGCATGACCGTTGCAAACGGGTCGGTCCGCCAAAGTTTCGTAGTCTGTACTATTTGGGGCTAGTTCAAGCTAATTTTATGATCCCCAGGCTCAGCTGAGCCTGATTCACCTCCACAGTAGGATCTCTAAATGAAACGGCAATGAGGAGTCGTTTTGCCTACCAACTGCGATACACGGTGCATCTCAACCAATCCGCCCGAGACAATGCTCAAGATTATCCGACTATTGCACATCCCATTTAGTCAAATCCATGGTAGACCAGAGAGGAGCTGACAATAATGGTTTACCCAGTATCAAGAAGTCGCTACCACCCTCCATCAGAAAGCAACAGACAAGACAGCAATGTGAAGCGGACAACAGCCAACATCGGTAAGCGTAGGAGGGATAGCCAATTCGGCCGCCAAAGGAATCTAGATTCAGAAGCGAACATCCTTCAAACTTAATGCAGCCGTTTCCAACAGGTTGGCTGTCAACAGTGTTGTAGCCGCCATGCAGCTTGCCGATTTCCCACGAAATGAGAGCCGTGATGGATACCAACCAGTAGAACTCTACACCACGACAACTCCAGATCGAGTTCTGCTTCGTCGCTTGGGCACGCTCAAGCCCAATACGACTGTCGCCGACGCGCCGTCACTTTGCTCCAAAGACTTGATCTTTGGAGCCCTGGCGTAACGTTGTCATCAGGATCGACAGTACAAGGCGAACAACCCTCGCGATCTCTAAGTAAGACATCATTCCTAACTGCCTCCCGCCTCTCGACCATTATTCTTCGCCTTGGCAGCAAATAACGATCAGCTATATGCTGACATCTACGTAGGAGTCGCTCCCAAGCGTAGCCATCCCGCAAGCTGAGCCATTCCGCCAGCATTCAGTCGTGGTCCTCTAAATCACCTCCCGGCCAGAATGCAGAGAATGATAAGAAAGTCATGGCATCTGGGACCGAAAACAACCCGCCAAGCATCGAGGATCTGGGTAGAATCTTGGATGAGATGGCTCAAGAACGCTTGGGACGGCGCGATCTGATGTCCCGAAGATGGCAGCGAACGACCTTGGCTCCCCAGATCCGGGTCATGAATTCGAGGCCTTCTAATGTATAAGCTGGTTCAGTTCGGAATACGCAACATATACTATTATTGACTCTTCCGAAACAGATACTTCCCGGCTCAGCCTTTACGCCGACACCTACTTCCAAGGATAGCCAATGGCAACCATTTAATACATGAGCGATCTTGCGTGAGTTTACAAAAGCAGTTTACACCTACTCTCGAGCCGGGCTAACCCATCTCATGGCCTCGGTGAAGTGACTACGCGATGGGAACAGCGTTGGCAGAAAAAATCCTGCTTGGACACGGCGACTGTTATTACATGACGCGTTGGAGGATGTGATCTTGGTGTTTATAAGAGAGCTGTTATCTTTTTATCGGTTACGCCATCTATTTGTAATGAACAGAAAGTTCAGTCACCAGATTGGCTCTGATCGTAATCATTGTCCTTTAAACTTCCCGCCTCATTATCATCTGTGAGATCCACAACCAACCGCATCATGAGAGGACCTCGTCGGTGCGTCGACATGGCTTGTGTTCTGAGATGGGTTCGCGGTCAAGGGAAGAATGTGTCGATATTGGGTGACAGCTGCTTTCTAGAAACTGAGTAATACATGAATACTTTTCTAGCGCTGCAGCTTAAGCATTGGAACCGATCAATACGACAAGTAGAAATTCCGTTGCAATGCTTCAGTACCTTAATGATGACGAGGATGATGGTGAAGATGCACGCGCTAAATGACGTTACAGGGCCCTTTCGCTGTAAAGTCCCCTGTAAATTTCCCCGCATCAAAACTGCCCCAGGTCAGAATATTTCTCTCCTCGCCTTCAGTACCTCACCCCTCAACCATCACTTCATATATCGTGCCAATCTATGGGACTTGGCCTCACCGTTTAGTAGAGTTTCGGATCGATACACCAGACATCAACTGCGCAAACACGTTTCTCCTCTGCAGCGAGCATAGCTGGACATTGGTCAGGGTCCGTGTCGCGTCGAGCTGTTTTCGCGATTCTCTCATCCGAACCTCGGTAACTTTCCCACGTTGATATCCTCCCACCGACAAGCGCGTACAAGGCTCTGCGGCATATTAAATGTTGCCTGACGCGTCTAATCACTGTTGACTCTTTGCGGCAGGCGATAAACCATACAAAACACATAGAAATGCCGGCAAGAACCGCCGCTCCGATTGTACGATCCGACCCCGACCCCGAACCTCGACGCGAACTTAGCCGCAATAACTACCGTCCTGCGCCGCTGTTGCAGTCGCCAATGCCCCCATAATGCTTCATGGACGAAAGTACGCCATCTTCCGACATGCCCAGAACCACAGCAACCCACCGAAGGCTTGCTACAAACCTGCCAAGGACACCAGGAGCCTGCGCCTTTAGACCAACAAATACTGAACAATCTTGGGCCCGCGGTGCCCAGCCGGCAGCTTCGCTTCACTTCAGCCACAAGTGCCGGATTGAGACCCCTCAAGGTTGTCTGCAAGAACCATCGCTCGAGCGACGGCGACAGTCTCAGCGACACGAACCACGGCCGCATCGACCGCTAAAGAGCTGATACCCCTGATAATTTGCGCCAAAATGTGCGATCTTCGTTCAGTGACAGCGGAAACTTGTCATGACCTTGCGTATGGCCAAGAAATCTCGCACTTGTGAACCGCAAAATAACCTGTGCCGCTGCATTTGAACGTTGTCTTACGCTTCTCCCACCATGAGCCCAAGCTCCTTTGCAAAGAGCGAGCCCAGACCAGCCCGTACATATCTACGGCCAGCGTCACACCAACTCAAGTGCTCAACATAAGTTGCTCTCCGTGACTGCTCGCGCTTTATGGCCTTATGCATCTCCCATTTCAGCCTCTACGACTCTCGCTTGGCTCCGTTGTATCCGCCACGTGTGATACTTAGTAAAGCTCCCAGCCTCGGTCCGAGTACGCTGTTCAGGGTTTGGCAGCGATCCTGTTGGCTCTGCGTATTAGTAGTAATAATTGTACCCTGAATTACTTAGAGGCAGCCCCGAAAACGACTTGAGCGACGAAAGGACCTGGCTTGCTGAGAGGTTACAAGAATGTGTCATATAACTTTCCATTCATCTCCGTCGATTAGGTACAGTTAGTGTCAAACTGATTAATAGTTACGAGCCTAGGCATCCTCTTCCCACTTGGCCATTCAGGTACCCACCTGCCTGTGGATAAAAGACATAAATACAGCATCAACGCCCACTTCCAAGTGCTCCATTTCCACAACCTCACTCATTTCAGTAAAAATGGCTTCCCCAAAGCGTTTTATCCTGCCCCAGCTGCCGACAGAATTACTCGACACAGTCTTCGCACATCTGGAAAGCGACGATGTCAAGAATCTACGCGCAACATGCTCAACACTGGCAAAGCTCATCCCTTTGAGCTTTGATCGCGTTTTTGTCTCAGCCAACTCTCTCAATCTCAAAGTATTCCACGCAATCGCAGATAGTGAGACTCTCCGCCACCAAGTCACTGAGATTGTATGGGACGATGCACGCTTGACCACAGGACCAGAATTAGAAGAAGATCGAATGCAGTATGAAGAAGATGGCGTCGACCCAGATGCCGTGACCGACAACGGGTGTCCCCTTTGGTTCGAAAAGGGTCGCTCTGATTATCTAAATCCTGGGTCATACAAACTTCCCGATTACCTCATGGGCATTAAAGAGTCCTGGGACTATTACCAACAACTACTTCAAGATCAACACCGGGTTCTCGCGTCTGATGCAGACATTAACGCTTTCAAGTATGGCCTACAGCGATTTCTCTCGCTTAAGCGAGTGACCATCACACCCTCAACCCATGGGAGAATACGAAACCCACTCTACAGAACACCTATGATCAGGGCGTTTCCTCGCGGTTTCGATTACCCAATGCCTACAGCATGGCCTATCAATGAGCTATTAGAGCCAGTCGATGTGCTCCCGTGGGTGTCAGAGGATGACAGTCCCCATCAGGAGATGTACGGTACTGATTGTACTGTTCAGGCCTACAGGGCTAAGTGGCGTGGCTATCGGGTAGTGATTCGAGCCCTGGCGGAGCATGATGATCATCATATCACCGAACTTTATATCGGGGGCAATGAGGTTGGAAGCGGACTGAACTGCCGGATCTTCGATCAGCGCTGCGTTGAGTATGACGATCTGGTAACCTTGCTAAAGCGTCCTGGCTTCCGATACCTTAGCCTTGACCTTTTACAGGCCTTCTCGAACGCGAGGACTGGGAGTCATACAAGAGTGGACTTCTGTATGATGCTTTGGCTCAAGCTAAAGATCTCGAGCACATATGCTTACGCAGTACCATGGATATCAGCGGTGGATCAAGTGAACAACTTGACTGGGAAGAAATCGAGAACTACGTCTTTCCGCTTCGGACTATCTTTCCTATTGATCAGTGGCCACGGCTTTGTCATTTCGGAATCTCTCATATGCTCGTACAACTCGATGACTTGATGGAGCTTCTTTCCGCTTTACCACCAACTTTACGATCCGTGGAGTTGAGTAACTTGGCCTGGGGAAGTTTGACTCATTGTACCAGAGAGTTACTGCCTAGTATGCGTGATGTCCTTGACTGGCGGTCAAGGCCTATTGAAGAAAGGCCCAAGGTACACATGGTCGTTTCCGGGGCAGCATTTGGCAATGGAGACACGGACGGATGGTATGTCGAGATTGACGACCTTGTCTACTCGTTTATGTATGGAGAGGGGAGGAACCCATTTACTGAACATCCAGATATTATATATCCCTGGGAAGGGGGCGTTAGGCGGGATATATTTAACCCTGGTTTTAAAGCGCCACATACTAACAAGAATTTCTATTTAGTAACCATGTAAAGTAGAAACATGCAAGATTATAGAGTCTCTCATAATAGAAAGAGCCACCTTCGACCCAAATACTCAAGTATCTAACTCACTTCCTTTGCAACAAAAGGGATCCCCCAATGATCTCATAAGGAGTCTACCTCAAAGAGAAAGAAGGAGACGGTGCCCAACGAGCGCCTTGGTGTAGGTGATCAGGCGGGTAATAAGGTAAGTTGTAGTTGGCTGGGAGCTAATGCCTTGCAACTGACAGATGTAAAGCAGCCCGACAGTCAGCATAAGAGCAGCATGTACAATCTCTTAAGAAAGCATACCCCCTCACCTTACGTAGCCCTCACATCTGTCACAGGGATTGGTACCGTCTCAACAGTTGGAGTAAACACAAGTAGAGAGACCAAGGGATAAACCTGCTCTTAGTACACGCACAGTCATGAGCCTGGTACTGTATCTCCTAAAGCCAGCTCAAAGCTGCCGCTGGCATGTTCCATGGTGATCTCCATGCAGTTCGGTCATCCATTCCACTGATTCTCCGAGACCCTCAAAAAGGCATCAACAAGATGAAGGTGGACGTGGCCATTGTCAGGCACAGTATTAGCATTGCTGGCCCAGCCAAGAAGGGGAGTCTGAAGGTCGTGATTGTGCGTCAATCTATTTAGAGAACCGTCTGGCGGGAGGATTCGACGTTCTACTCGAGAGCTTAGAAGTTCCGGCTGAGTGCGAGACATTGTCTGTCTCGTGATTCATTCCCCATCCCGGTGAAGATGCAGATCACACGACCTGCAGAAGTGCTCCCTCATGGTTCGAATCTCCTACTGCACCCTCAGATACTTGCTCACATCCTGCCATGCCTCTGGGAATAGGTCATCGTCTTGCTCTTGGGTCCATATCTTTATCCTATACGAGACCAAGAAGAATCCCAATGGTAAGAACCATCATGATCTGTCACGGCTTCAACATGACCTTGGGGATCGCGTAGGTCTGGTGTCTGGTGCTTTTAGGGGTCCTCTGCAACACGAGTAAGAAGAGCTCGTCGAGCTGACTATTTTCATCTTTGAGCAGCCTCTTGATGTCGTCCTTGATCTATACCAGGGTCACGCCTGTGAATAAACTGTTGAAAACATCTTTAATTCGCAGTTCGAACCAGATAAACACGCCTTTGGCCTTATTGACAACGCTTCAGCGGATGAATCGCACGACCGAATGGTTGGTTATCTGGTGCCTGAATCCAGTCGAGAAAAGGAGGACTCAACCTGGCTGTGATGAGGTTATTTATGTCGTTCTTCGCATGGGCTAGAGTCTTGAATGAAGGGCATCTATGCAAGGTCAGTCTAAATTCGTTCTCTGGTCGACTTGCTGCGCAGATCTAAAGTCCCTACTTCTCAGGGGCCAAGGTTGCTTTTGCTCTTGAAAGGAGGAAACATACCGTTACCCAGAAGCCTTGAAGAATCGGGATAAACCTGTTATCGAACTCATAGATTACCCTGTTGTTGGGCTTAAGCTGGTCGAGATTGCTCTGTGCATTGGAATGACAAGCGCTAATTTGCCAAGTTTCGCCTAGTCAGAACGTCAATAGGGGGTCCCAGAGAACGGTACGGCAATTGTCGAGAGAAGATAGCTCTACAAAGCGCCCCTTTGTCCGTGGCTCTTTGTGACCGAATCAAGAACTAATCTGAATTGGAAACGCAGCGGGAATTGCAAAGAGAACTCTCACAGATCTAACAACTAGATCACCCATCGAGCTTGCAACAAGGATCACTGGTCGACTCTCATTACCTTTCCTTTAGACTGCTAAACTGTTCCAAGGGTCTTGCCTATAGCTTATAATGTCTTAGTTAGTCAGCTTTTCATGAAGGAGTGCGTGATGGTTGAATACTACCCATACCTCAAATCGCGAGCATTAGGGAAATCCAGACGTAGAGGTTCTAAGGCCAGAATGAGTCTTCTTCCCTAGTTTCTGCCACTGGCATAGATAAGAAAGACTCGGATAAATCTGACCCAGAGCCTCAAAGGCGCGAGAAAACTCCTGAAGAGGTTCCACGTCTTGGTAGTTGAGAGGCTCCGTTTGTTTGTCTAAGTCTTCGTCATTTGGCCACCGAGGCCGTGAACGAAGACAACATCTACATCCACAGGAGTTTTTCCCTCAGAAATAGTGAAAATACTCCCATATTTTACAGTCAAGCGATTCACATCACCTGGCGACAGACCTGCATGGTGTAGCCATTCGGCTGGGATAAAATACGTGCCCTGCGAGCAAAGAGCGAGAGCCAGGCAAGAGGCGGAATCGATATAAGAAAGGGACAAGAGTATATAGTATCGTGAGAGTAACCTTTCTGCTTGTTATACTATAGTATGGGTATTGGATAAGCAGGCAGCGATTGTGCTAATCCGGACATCACGCTGATCAGTTCTCTCCACACCTACGTCGCTCGCTAAACCTTAGCACTCCACCCATCAGGGTTCAGTATTACTCTTTCTGGACTCAAGGTACTTCGTGATTCGTTTGATCTAGGGCCAGCTAGGAGAAATTTTAACGGGCCGAACCTTATCGTGAAGCTGTAATTGAGTGCTGGGATTTGATCCTTTGTCTTGTGCGATAGATGAAGCGCGAATAGACAGTTACGCATAACCTCTATTGCTATTTCGATATCCGATCTCGTCAGGTGTAGCAGGGTTAACTAGTGTATTATCCAGCGATCTCTTCCGCTAGATATGAACCATCAGTTAGTGCTCTTCTACGGGCTGGCCATACCATGTCTTCCCTCTTGGTTATTGGTAGGCCACTCTACATTGATCAGGTCCACTTGATAGCATGTTGATGAGCATCAAGAACTCGACTGCGTTAGACCGAAACGATGCGGTTGCATCTCCTTTCCCATCTTTTCTGGAGGAGCCCCCACATTGATGAAGACCTGTGCGTCTTTGAGATCTACCCGTCTCCCGCCTCGCATAGAATCACCATCTCCTCACTCTGTCACTCATGCTTTTATGTCGCGTACCGACGACGATATAGCCAAGTTGGCAGAAACCCGTCACTAGACTAGAACATTGGTCAGCTTTACGAAGATGATGGAGACGCTTAGATGGACGCTATCTCCACGACGGATAAGACCCTGGTAATATAGACAAAAGGTATTGGATCTCCCAAGCGCGAATATTTCTGCAGTTCTACGTGCTCCCAAACACCGGTATCACCAGTCAGCATTACCGAGAGACACATATTGAGGGCCTGACCACCTGGAGCATCAACATGTCGATTTCGGTCAGCAAGTCCTTCTCAGAACCGCTTCCCATCAAGCAGTGCTATTCTACGAAGTTTCCTTTTGTGGTTCCTGGCTTTGCTAAAATTGGTAAGGAACGAGGCGTCTCCTAAAGCCACAACTTCAACATCCCCAATGCCGTCTCGTTCAGATCCCTTCCAAGATCCGACCAACAAAGTCCTCAGGATTGAACAGTCACGGCTTGGTCACAACCCCATGCCTCGCCTCATTCCGTCGGATGGGCTATAAGAATGTTGGGTCTGGCTTGAAGTCCTGGCTGTGCAGTTGGCGGTGATTATCTCGACTGTAGACATTGTCCTTGGGCTGTGCGCGGTCTCGAATCAAGTCACATCGCTGAGGGCTTCGCGAAGTATGGGAGTCTTGGAAATTCTCTCCATTTTCCCTCTGAACAACATGAAAGTCCAGGTCTCTTTCGTATCTCAGGATAAAAATAAAAGAAAAAGGATAGTGAATCTACGCCATTTGAGTTCACCAATTTTTAGTATTCATTCGATAAGTCGACGACCTTGTCAAGAGCTTTTGTCAAATTTAGTCACTAACAATGCCGGTCAAAAAATCTACAGCTTCGGGACAATTCCCACAATTGTGTCGGTTGTGTCCTTGAAATGGTAGCAAACAGGAAGCCGCCATTTGCATAACCATTCTTTGCGAGTTTCGTTTAGCACAGGGGCCTACAGTCTCTGTATCTCGTAAGAGAGGACTTGTTTACTCGTTCCTGTTGCGATCGCACAATTGAACTTCATCTACCCTGTAGTTGGCGGCGGAGCATTTTGAGCTGCTGAATTTTGAGATGAGGATAAAACTGTCGCACCTGGGGTGAGTGGGGCCTGGCGATAAAAATAGACTGCTGAAGGGTACTTGCTCAAGCGCGCGAAACACTAGGGATTACGGGTATACCTTAACAGAAAGATGTAGTGCGGGGTAAAAGCTCCGGTCTGGCATCCACAAACACGTGACTGCAGCTCCCGCGATCTGTGTCATTCTGTTTACCGATGTCATTGCCCAATTTCAGCGCTCTCGTCAATCGCGTCGTACCCGATTTCTTTTGCAGTATGCGACACACGGAGACTCTTATCTTGAAGCCGCGCCATGGAACTACATTGAATTGTGTCTCTGACGGTACGTATGCTCATCTTGTTTGGCTGCGCCCTCAAGCACGCGCCGTGGCACCCTCGATGCGACAAGCTCTGTATCTAAGCGAAGATATGCTTATTGCACCCATCCTCCCTTTTCCCCTCACAATTGCAAAAGCTCAACCGCATTCTACTACGATCAAGTCACCAACTCCGCTGATCTAGGGGCCAAAAGCCCTGAGCAACACAGGATGAGTAAGCGACGCGCCGAGATGGCTCCAATTCCGACCGATCGACCCTACAGCTCTCGAATGTCGACGCTGGAAACCGAAACTGTGAGGCCACCTGCAAATCACAGTGAATACAACAGGCCTGTGGTGGCTTGAGTCTACTCGGCTACAGGCTGTAGCAACCTCCCTCGACATGCCCCATTGCGCCTCTATGGTTAGCTGATGACCTTTGGCTTTCCGTCCTATGCCGACCACCAAGTCTTTACCCAACACTCCGAGCCATCATAGGAAATCCCCGCTTCAACATCAACCCAAGCTTTGCCATTTGCGCCGAAACACCATGCAACCCCCCGACTGATCTATAATTCCCATTTAATTGCACACCTCAAGAGTTAACGATAAGCCAAAACAATTCAGGATATTGTCTTACGGGCCTGGGAGGGGATGTTCTGTCATTATGCACGTAGTACATCGTATTACTAATTTAATTCTTTACAAAGATTTATTTGGCTGATTATAAAGCAGCCGACGTTGGCATTACTCTTACATAGTATTTCTTAGACGACTACAGAACTTTGCGTACTTGCCAAGCTTGCTGAGAACCTATATCCCATACTTACTAATCCGCTCTTATTTATATCTACTAAAGGGATAAGGGGTTTACTTTGATTACCGGTCTTTACGGTAATAGAAAGTCAAACGTCCTCGATGCGATATGTCTCGTTCTTGTAATTATAAACAGGAATTTAATCGCCGAAGAGACAAGAGTTTTAATTCGATCACCAGTCTTAACGGTAGTGGAAAGTTAAATATTCCTGTTGGGATAGCGAGTAGCCAGGGACTGCGGCGGCGATGCCTCCTGGGGACCGACGACGAATATGAACTGGCAGAGCAGGTGGGACTATACCTTCAAGTAGTGCGGCGTTTTGTTCTTGGAATTACAAACATGTTAACGTTTGGGCGTAAAATCTACAGGTTAGCCTCTGCCGATCCAGCTACCCTTTATCCTGACTAACTATAGTACCGAGACAGAGATACGAGCGTTGTTCTTCTGCAGTAGCTTCCGGCGGTCGGGGCGAAGATGGGATCATGTGTCGGAGTGAGACTACTTCTTCTCAGGCGGTCAGCACATCCACGGTGGCCATAGCCGCGAGGCTTGAGGCCAGCACTGATGCGCATATTTGGCGCCGTCAGGACTGTATCTGGGCTGCCCGCTTACGATCTTGGACCATGCTCCCGGATTCGACAGGCGTTCTTGGAGATGCCAGAGGATGATGCTGCTGTTCAGGAGGCAACCCGACTCGACCGAGGCCCTCACACATTTATGTCCCCGATCAAGGCCGCGATGCCAGCACCATCACCCGACCCCCTACCCGACAACAAAGATCTCCATGGTGCGCCCGATACATATGGAACCAAGAGACGTGGTACCTTCGTCCCCTATTCCTCCGAGAGTCATGTGCGCCAAAAGCGTCTCTCCTGCGAGCAAGATGCCTTTAGGAACCTCCCCGCACAGCCTCACGCACAACCACCAACATCGTTACCTCTGCCGCAGAGCATGCGGCAGATACAGGCACAAGCTAGCAAATAATCCAAGGGCCAACTATCAGTGCCCACCGCTGAGACTCGCTCAAACCTTACGGTCTCATGCACACAACCCAGCTTGCAGCCCAAGCCTCTTGTGATGGTACATGAGCTGAAGGGAGGGGCGTAGGTTCCTAGTCGGATTCGTTGTCCTTTCTAGCCCTGTGGGTACGAAAACAACCAGAATGTTGCCTGCCTACTGCAAGGTAAGCTCACTGACGTCTCGGCTCCATTGTAACCACAGGGAAAACGGATATCGAAATGCAAACGATATGGCACGAATCGAGATCATGGGAAGTATTGCGGAATGCCAAACTCGGTACAGTATCAACGGATGCGCTAAGAACGATCGTCCCGCCCTCAGAGTGGCATGCGAGGGGTGGTCCGAAACTTCAAGGACGTTCTTGAACATCAGGCATCGCGATCAAGAGCAGAAAACTTCATCTCCGGGTCGCAACATGCTCAACCATCAATTGAACAGTCTGCACTACCTTCATCTCCCGACTCTTCCTTTCACTGGCGATCCCTGTCGTTTTCATCATCCGGGTCGGACACCAAATCTTTCGCCACACCAGTGCTACACAGAGCTCTCAGTAGCTACTGGAACGTCGAAGGTCGAGCTGGACCCGAGGTGGAGGCCCCTGGGCCCTCATGGTGAACTATAATATTGTTGCTGATGCAAGCCTCTCTGCAGTACGTTCAACATCGGGGACCATTCCTGCTGCCAACCATGCGGAACTTGATCGCAATCATTGCTCTCTATCGACCAGCTCTTCCAATCCCTTACTTCAAGGACCGACATAGTTTAGTTTGGATTGCCCTCCAAGGTTGCTTCCAAAGAAAAGTGTAGTGAGGATCTGATTCAGCTGAGATTCTCCACAGTAAGCCCGAGTTCTGATTTTCAGCAATGATGAATGTCGGATATCAGTCTTTGAGTGTAAAACTAAGAAATTAGAACGCGGCGGTAGCATCTACTATATAACAGTTTATATACCTTCAATGTCACATATCAGAATCGGGCTGCCAGGTTGACTTCTTCTGCGCTCGAACCCAGTTTATGACACAACCTTCAATCTACTTATGCATTTGCTTTAACTTCTTCTCAAGTACCCGATCTCTGGAATAATCGCTCCCTAGTGTTTAACATCGGCTGCTCTTTTCTCAGCGTTGCCTCCCTGCAGTATTTTAATCATTTTGGTGTCACTGGAACGCATTGCCCAAACAAATGGTGTTTGTCCTTCATCGTCCTCAGAGTTAACATCGGCTCCGCTCTCCACCAATACCCGAACAGTCTCACAATTTTTAGATCTCACCGCAAAATGCAGCGCGGTTTGCCCTGGGCCCCAGTAAGTGCTGGTGCTCCTAGTCTCCAGATTGGCCCCTGTTTTGACTAACTCCTGTACAATGGAAGCGTGCCTATTTCCTGCAGCATATGAAAGAGGTGTACGGCCAACATCATCTGCAGCATCGGAATTGGCATTCCATTTATGAAGTAGCATTCGGACGACATCAAGGTGCCCATTACTTGCCGCATATGAAAGTGGTGTCCTCCCACTACCTTCTCTATCATCACACTCTGTTCTCGAGTCCACTATTGCACCCCGCTGTAGCAGAAGCTCACCAACAGATGAGTGTCCATATTCTGAAGCAAATGAGAGCGGTGTTCTTCTTTCTATTTCGAATTCCTCGTAGTCGGCACCTCTCGATTCTAGTTCAGCTCCTTGGTCGAGTAATAACCGAAACAGTGTCTCATGGCCCCCTTCTGCCATGTAGGACAGTGGCGTGCGTCCCATATCATCTGGGCGGTCTATCTGGACTCTCCCAGTATCAATAAGTAGTTTTGCCACGCCTTTGTGCGCATGATATGATGCTAGCAATAGTGGTATGGCACCACCGACACATGAATCACCTCCGAATTCAAGGAGTAACCCGATAATAGCCTCAATGTCACTCTCTGCTGCAAATGACATTGGATTCTCCACGTAGGAGTCACTGCTCATACCTCCAACAGAGTTCGGGTTAGCGCCTTTCTCCAATAGAACTCGCACGATATCTTCGTGACCCTCTCCAGCTGCAAATGACAATGGCGTTCTCCCCTCATAATAGCTGCTTTCTGTGGCTTCGGGATCGAAATCAACACGCGCGTCCAACAGTAGCTGGACAACAGAACTGTGTCCTTTTTCTGCTGCAAGTGATAACGGTGTTCTGCCCCTCTCAAAAAGACCTCCTGTAGCTTTAGAGTCGGCATCAGCTCCCATGTCTAATAATAAACCGACAATAGAGCTGTGGCCGTTCTGTGCCGCAAACGATAATGGCGTCATCTCCTGGCCAGAATCAACAGTTGCGCCAGAGTTCAATAATAGCTGCACAGTACTCTCATGCCCTTTCTCCGCCGCAAATGACAATGGCGTTCTCTCTCTACCAGAATCGACATTAGCACCCCCTTCTAATAGTAGGTTGACAATAACATCGTGGCCATTTGATGCAGCACATGATAAAGGTGTATCTTGAAACCTGAACCTCCAAAACCCATTTATAGGCTGTGGTTGAGGATTTGAATTGGCCCCTTGTTCGAGTAACAGACTGACAATAGTCTCATGGCCTTCATTTGAAGCATATGACAGGGTACTGATCCCATTTTGATCGGTAGAGTCTAGCTCATTTGTGCTCGCGTTAAGTAACAACTGGACAATGTCTTGGTGCCCATTTTCCGCAGCAAATGACAGCGCTGTTCGTCCAAATTGATCAGGCCGAGTCATACGAAGATCAGGGTCAGCTCCTCGTTGCAGCAAGAGTATTGCAATATCCTTGTGTCCCTTTTCCGCTGCATGCGATAGCGCTGTCCGCCCTGAGTTGTCGTATTCCAACTCTGCACCCGATTCTAGCAATAGCGTCACTACAGCCTTATGCCCGCATCGAGTAGCGAATGAAAGTGGCGTCCATCCCTGTCCGAGTATGGTATTACACGTGAGGTGCATGCATGCCTTCTGGTTGATCAATGTCCGAATGGCAGCCTCGTGACCTTTCTCTGCAGCAAAGGATAAGGGTGTCCTTCCTTCATGTTCGTATTTGTCAGTACCCTGAGAATCTTTATCAGCTCCATTGTCGATCAATAGTTCAATGACAGTTTCATATCCCTGCTCAGCTGCATATGATAGTGGAGTTCTGTTGTAATCGTCGGTCAGATCTGCCTGAGAGCATGTTAAAAGGAGTTTCTGAACGATGTTCTCAAGTCCGAAATATGCCGCGATATGAAGTCCCGAGGTTGACCTCGGTGGTGTTGGGCAGAACCCCGTGCCTGATATTGATGATTCTCTGACCAGGAGTACGCAGACTGATTTCATGAGTTGTGTTCCGGGATTGAAATGTTCTATAAGTTCGTTGACGGAGATCGATGAATCACGGGCATGGTGCCCCCAATTCTTGGCTGCGTAATGGTAAAATGGGTACGACTTCAGTCGATCTTCCATGCCTTTCCACCTATGGTAGTAGCCTCCTTCAAACGAGCTGAATGAGAGATATGCGATACAGGCTCGAGCAATATCTAGTTCCGTAACAGGAAGCAACTGGTAGGGCTTTTGGTTGATGTATTCTTGAACAGTGTAGTGAACTAGCTGGATAGTTTTCTTAGCTTCGTCGACAGCAACAAGCCCAGCACACACTGTAACCAATGTCTCGTCGAATGGCAGATCTGCTTCACAAGGTTCGCGCTGCACTGAGCTCATTGCGAGAGCATGTTGGAGTTCTTGGACAGTCAGTTGTCTCTTGGCGCGTGCGATCCAAAAGAGCACTCTTTTGGCAAGTATAATATGATCTGGCTGTTGTTGGTTGATCCTGTCCATCGTCTCTTTGTATGCTTTACTCAATGCGTCGGCTATTCCGTCTTCATTTCCATGCTTCTGGAAGGCTGTCAACTGACGCCGCATCTCGGTCTCTGACGTCTTGTAACTTAGTAGCTTTAAGTATATCTGTGCCAACAGAAACCTGTAAGTGATGAGCATTTGCGTTATTCTCTCAATAGCTGGGAACTTACATTCCCTTCGCCGACTCGGAGATTTCCTTTATAATGTCGTCCTTTAAGCTTCTATTTCCCTTTATGGCAGAGGGCAGGATGCTCAAATTGTGCTCGACATACCGTGCTATGTCTTCCGTCGATCCCAGAATCTCCAATTTAATCACGTTTCCAAAGATACTGTCGATCTCTGCGATGATCCTCATATTGAACCGCGATGTCATCAGCACGTTGATCTTATGTCTTCGCTGGAGCTCACGCAGAAGACTGAGGAAGCTTTCGCGTGAGCTTCCGCTTGGCCCGTATTCGTCCAAGGCGTCGACAATGAGATACACCTTGGAATGCTGTGCAACAACATTTTGAAGCGCATTGAAGATATCTTGCCTTTCTAGGCGCATTTCTTCCTTCTCATGAGAAGCATAAAGACTGTTGATATCAGCTGGTAACGAAGGTAACTTTGCGATAAGCTGTTTCAGGAGAATTGATAATAGCTCGTCTGGGTTTTGAAGGTCATATTGTCGGAAATTGCAATAGATATACGCCAAGCCAATGCTAAGGTCATCTTTAGAGGTTGATTCAATGTGGTCAATCACAGTTGATGCTAGAATTGTTTTCCCTGCACCTGGAATACCTGGACAAAACAACGTTTGCGCGCATGTGGCTTTCCAGGTGCGAAACTCTTCCGCCTCAAAAAACCAATTGGCAGTTCCACATTGCCTTTGGTTTTTAAACTTTGACTGTTCTGAAGCGTAGTCAGTTTTCGTGAGCCAGTTAAGGACATCGGCTTTATGGTTTTTTATGTGCATAGATTTGATCTGCCTGACATCTTCTCGTGTTTCGGATACGACTGAATGAACTAGCTTTGTGTTAAGATTGACTACTGATGAGACATTCCATGGCATGAACTAACCATCTTGAATTATGTCCTTTATGGGACGTTCCCTCTGGATATCGTCTGCCTGGACATGTTGCAGAAGTTCCTTTGCGAACGCGGCCGCCACAATAGCTGCATGCTCTTGCCAGTCCTTGTTCTTATGGGAATCTGCATAATCGCAGATACCTCGAACAACAAGGCAAGGGAAGTGATTCATAAGCCCTGCTGCCTCCATTTCGATACAGAGAACATTCCCTCCTAGGTCCTTATTAAGCTTATTCCGGGCAGTGGCGCCCTTGATAAGCCCGTCACCTGATGCAATAAGCCCATAGTGAACGACCATGTCCCTAGGAGGTCTCTTTACCGTCATCGACTTGTCACATAAGTGGCAGCTCTCATGCTCTTCGTCTTCGTCTTCGTCTTCACTTTCTTGTACTCCTCCTTCTCCACCTAAGGTCGACTTTTTGACATGACTGTAACTCGCCTTGAATAACACATCTTTGAGTGAATCGTTTCTCAAGAACTTCGAAGCTAGCATTGGCCACTTCTTTTTCACTTCTTCCAGATAACTCGGGATTTTAGTCCCTTCTAGATCTTGCTGTGCTTCCAAGAGTGTCAGAGCTGTGAGGAGCGACTGGGGAGGATGATCAAGTGCCCCGGTGCGTTCAAAATCATCCTTATTATCGTGATGCTTGCCGAAGTCCCACTTCACAACACCTGCGAAAGTGCTGGTGGGCGTGCTGACCACGACATCTCCAAGTCGAACTTTGTTAGATGGAACGCCGCCCCCAATACCAACCATCAGGCCAATCTTGATGGAAGGGAAATTGTTTGCCATATTTCGGGCAACTGTCGCTGCTGAAACATTCCCTGTGATACCTTTAGGCAGACAGGCCATAACAATGTTATGGCCTGCAATAGAGCCAAGAGTGTATGCATTGCTGTCTGTCTGAGGTTTTGGCAAGCCCGGGTGTTTCTCATCTAGCATCGCGATAGATGCAGTAAGCTCTTTAGGTAGAGCGCAAATCCAGCCTACAGTGTAGTCATTGTGCGTCAGAGCATCGCGGCTCTTTGGCTTCTTAGCTGTGGCTTGGTCGACGTCCTCATTGGTCTTTCTCTTCTGTCCTTGTGGCATTGCGACCGGACAGGATTCTTTGCTGTGAAAAAATGATACCGTGGCTAGCGATAAGGCGACGAGTGGAATGGGTTAAGATGGCTAAATTGAGAGAGACTGAAGGTTCAAAGTTGAGGCGAAGAAAGGTCAACAAGTTCCCCTCGCGTCAGCATGTCTGCTCAGCTTGACAAGGGTAATATGCACGACTGGGAAGCAATCTGCCTAGTGAATGCCTTGCCTGGAGTTCTCCACCCTGCCTAACGAAAATGCCCCTGCACAGAATCTGCCCCGTGCACGCGTCGTGGTTGCCATGATATCCTCCCTCACGCGATAAATATTCTCAAGCCTTGCCCACTGCAAGCCCGGCTTCATCTCGACCAGCATCTCGACTACTGCCCTCCTTCGCGCGACTTCACGGATACGTGTCGAACCGCTCAATAAACTGCTCCTCTTTCCGATAAGCGCCTACCACTTCCCTCAGCATATCGCTACCTCCGAGCCACTAACTGCCGGTCTCGACTTTCTACCCCGTACCAACCTGCCTTCGAGCGGCTGAACGATATCCTCTTGTGCAGGCAGCCGGCAATCCGAGCCCTCACCACCAAAGCTCCTCCGTATATCCATCCTTTTACAAATCGGTCAAGCATCGTCAAATGTATTGCGGCCTTTCAATCCCACCATGCGTCATCCTCAACGGCTCCACGGAGCACTGTCACGAAAGAACGTCAGCCCCAGAGACATGACCCTGTACTGGAGTACCTACCGTCGCGATCGCCACCGAGGCTCCGGCTCCGACTGCGATTCCGAGATAAGCTTCAATCACAGCTTTGCTGTGGAATATGTGATGATATTGCGATGCTGAACAAGTTGCAACGAACCGCTGGTGTATAAAAACGACGGTCCTGGGATACCGATGTTGAAACCATGGGGATTCGAAGACGAGAAATATACAGATGCTGGAGGCTTTGCGTCGGGCTTCTTGGATCACCGACCAAGGCGGGCCACTTCCTGTCGTTCGACGATCGTGATTACAAAGATCACTGATGGGGATTACGGCGGTCCACTGATGAAGGAGAAGTCGCTGCTCGCCAGCAACAGCAACGGGCTCCCTTCCAACTTCCAGACAGACCGTCTCCATGATCAGCAACACTCGCCTCACCTCACACGGTCTCGTAGCCTTCCGCATCCCGATCGTTGAGCAATTTGCAGAGCATTCGGCTCAAGCCTGTGGCCATTGCCGCCTGTCGTTAATTTCTGCTTCGACCTTTCAAGTGCGCATCACGCATCGATCGTCCCTTGCCACCGAATCACTTCCGGGGAGTACCAACCGAGCGCCTTTTGCCCGAGACCACCGCGGGCTCGGAGGTGGATGATGAACGCATTTGAGAATGGGGTCATCACAAGAACCCCAAGAAGAGTTGGAGGAGCAGTGAACTGGCATTCCCACCTTATCATTGGGGCGATGCTCAGTTTTAGACAAGGAAAGGGAGCTATGCAGCAAGGCATTGAATACATCGGTCACCCTCAACCCCAAGAAACACCGAAGCCTGTCGGTTGGTACACTGAACTTCACCAATCACTTGAAAAGCATGTTATGCCAACAGGCACTACCGCTGTCCATATCTCACCGACCAGCTGAGCGATGATCTCGAACGACTGCTGTATCACGACCAGCTCTTGAACCTATCATCAGCTACATTCCACGATGCCAACGATAACGACGACCCCTTTTCTCGAGGATGAGCTGTAGAGGTGGGTGGAGTTTGGCGGCGTCACGGTGGCCGAGGCTGGGTATCGACATCTCGCTATGGTCATAGTGCCAGGAGGGTCGTTCTCATAATCTTCATGCAGCAGCTTGGGCGGGCAGGACGGGTTGTACTGCAGATGTCATCCTGATGTCGCCGCCATTACAAGGCCCTTGCATTGCCTCGTTCACCGCCAGTGCGTATTGGAGAAGGGTTCGGCGGTGTTGGAGCGCGCTCGGTTCAAGGGAAGATTCGTAGGGACCCGGTCGGAGTCCACTCCAGCAATAGCCGCCCGCCCATCCATGCTATCAGCCACTGCTACCTCAGTGCGTCAAACTCGTCTTCGTATCAAGAGGTACATCCATCAGATACTTACACAAGCTGAGCAGTTCGGTCGCATTGGCGAGACCAGACTCCTTTGGAACTTATGTCGATGTGGCTGGTAGTGGAGATACTCGTCAGTGATGCCTTGGCAATCTAAAGGGTCCACGTGGATGATGAGAATGCTGGTGTTGGTGTTGACGTGGGTCAAGATTGGGTGTTTCTGGTGTTTCTCATTGGTCTAAGGTATCACAGAGTTCAAAGTAAGTATCTGCTGTATATGGGTCGTGTTATGGAGGATTAAGGGCTGGAACATCGAGACAACCACCCCTGGATCAACTTGGAGTATGGGGGTTCAATGACACCAGCTACCACTCGTACAGAATTGATTATCTCCGCGCCATCGCTGTTATTGTACTTCTTGCTGAGCCACTATTGGGCTACGTCGGTATCCAAATCTTACGGTGTTCTCTTCCATCTTCTGTTTCCTGGTGATAAGGACAGTGCATGCTAAACCCTGAAGAAGAGGTTGATGCCTTTCCCCCACCATCATGCCACACCAGTCCTGTGGCTTTCAGCAATGGAGGTAAGTAGAAGGTCCTATCTCTTGTTCTGGCAGCTCTTTTGTAGTTTGTCCACGGCCTGTGCTGCATCTGGACATGGACACCGCGAAAAGTAGTACCTCTCTTCAACACGCTCCTTCAAAAGCACCACCGACATGGACTTCTCGGCGAGATCCCTGGGCTTGGCGAGTGCGGCCGCTTCTACGAATGCCACCAACTCTCTGGTATGGTGCCTCAATTGCTCCGATGCCTCTGCCGATGGACAATGGGGCGGGGGAATGGGAGTGGCCGCCTCGACGGGTGCAAACCGCGCCTGGTAGCATGGATTCGGAGAATGGTCCTGGGAGGCCATCTCATACGGCTGAAGGGAATGGGGGTCAGAATCTGTCTCGGACTTCACGGAATTCGGAGCGCCAGGCCCCTAAAGTCTTGTCCCTATTTCCAGATTGTAGAGTCAATAGCGACGTCGTAACACAGGATGAGCCTAACCATCTCAGGCCAGTCAGCTATCACATGCGGCTAGGTCTATGGCTATATTTTCCATTTTGTCTATGCTTTAAAACGAAGTGTGGCCTCCAGAGAGAGTGCAAATATTTGCTTGACCAACTTTCATTACCTCTGACAATGCTTAAGACAGCGTACTGGTAGGAACAACGTGTAACGACCCATGGTAATTAAGGCAGGACTTTTCAGTCTCAGACCCATGCTGCCAGCCTCAATCTCTGACCCGGCCACCACCGCTGAAGAGCATTTGCAATAATGTTCATGCCTTTCGTAACGTCGTATATACTAAAGAGCAAGGTCAAAGCGCCACCGATTATTCCTGCTATTTGATCTAACTCAGAAATGCTAATCTCTGTGCTTGGAAAAAAAAACACGAAATTGAAGCATAACAAAGGAGCTCTTATAACAATCCCATATAGGCGTATCGGATAACATTTCTAAGGGCAGAAAGAGTGTAGTCACCCCAATCTACGCAACAGGAAACATAACAAGAGACATCGGTCCCTGATTATAGAGAAATTGTATGGTACCGCGTAAATATTGTCGTACAAGGACAGACGGGTTTTGATATGCTTTAACAAGCCACCCGTGGAGATGATTGTATACATGTATGGCTTGATGGAAGAGCCATGTGAGCGGTGATGTTATAACAAGTAACGTCAATGGCAGCTGATAGAGGACGATGAAGTAATTCCCCAACAGCAATAAACGCAGTAGTAAATAAAGGAGGGCATCATGCTGCCAGGATTTGTAGAAAAGTACACTCCAAACACAAATCGACCATAAAAAGGCGCTGAGAAGTGCCAAGGTAGATCCCCGAATTATCTAGTTTCAAGGCCTCGGACAGATTGTGCCTCGGATGTCATCAGTACAGATATGATGATTGAGGTCTATGAGGGGGAGCGTGAATTGAACAGGATGCTTTGTTGACTGCCGTTTATTTGTGCCTCGAAATCAGGGGGAGTGAATGGCCTGAAGTGCATCTGTTGCCTGCTCTATTCCTCTAGTCCTTCGCTCACACCCATTCTCTCTTTCATCGCCATTCTATGTGCAAGATTGTCTAAAGAAGAAGATCCCCCTACCGCTAGATAGCATCCCTCATCTATTATTATTTTCCCGCACTTATTGCCCAACGTTTCCCCTCCCATCATTCTTGCATACCCTCAACCTTGACATCGCCGAGCCTGCAACCATTGAATCAACCTTCCCATTCAACACCCGTGAAAGTGATTGCCTTGCCGGGTAACGAGAGCTCTATATAACAACTGGGACCTATCGAGAAGCCGATGATCGAGCAAGTGGATGGCCCTTGTTCCATCTGAGGACCAATTCTGAGGCTGTTGAGTGCGAGATCGAAGACCCAGACTGCGCAGATGTCCTGGGGGCAGGCCTTGGGAGATGGAAAGATCGTTCATAAAGAGCTCCATCCCCTGTTGAAGGTCAGCAGTTCTGACCAGGCTCAAGAGCAGGAAGACCCCAGTGCTGTCCCTAAGGAGGCGTGGCATATAGGGAGATCGCTGGTTGTTATGGCAGCCGTGATTTCCCACTTCGTTCGTAGTGGCTAAAGGCAGATTGGGGTGAGTAGGGAGCAACTTGAAGTTCCGAATATGTGTTAACTTAATGCTGATATGTAATGGTGATGATCTGACTTACGTCCGTTCTCGGAGACCGTTATGCTTGGGTTTCGCGTCGGGCTCGTCGCTGCTCTTGGTCGGATGTCACAGCTGAGAAGGCTCATTCTCTCTAAATGTTCATCAGCAGTATACTATGAACAAATGGCGCTGAATTACATGATGGTCTTTTCCCAGTTCTCAGTTATCGCGGCCGCTTTACCCCAAGGCTGCCGCGGTTGATTGGGCTGAGATTACGCTGCACTTGACCAGCTATTTCACATATCAAGTGTTATTAGACTTACTGCCATGATTTTACCGTAAATTTAACGCATTAAAGTAGGGCAGTTGAACAAGATTATCAGTTTTCATGGATCCAAACGCCTGGCGATAGTTGAAATGCAGAGATGCTGCCTGTGTAACTGTGGAAGAAGGCCTGGACTTCCTCACTACTGAGGCCAACAAACGCAACCCCAGCGACAAGAAACCCTTCGGAACAGAGATTCTGTACATGCATTGTGATGTAAATCTTTCTACGGAAATAATGCACACTGGGGACGAAAAGATCAACGTGGTTACAGAGAACATCTGCACCTTCAGCACCTACGAAGTCGTTTGGCCGCTGATCTACTGCGACCACGAGTACAATATACAGAAGACTCTCGAAATTTGCTAAGCGAAGTTTCAGGTGCTCCGTCTAGCCTTCCATTGGGCGTCGTCTCTACGGTGGCGGCTGGTTCGTTGTTTCTACTACAGCTTGGTGAGAGCCTGTCTTGTAGTTCAAACGGAAGAGAAATGGCGCAGAGAGTCAAACAAGGCGGGAAATAAAGGCAGTGAGAAGGGATATCCTGAATCACACCAAGATAACAGTCAGAGGTTCGTCATTGGCTGTCGAAGAACATCGATCTGCAGCCAGAGGGAGACCGCGCAGCGGACCTCAAGCGGAAACAAGGCAACCTGGGTAGACTGACCTTCGATGATGCCAATATATAGCCAAAACGAGGGAAGTGAAGCTATGTTATGTAAATTTTCAAGTCATCAGTCAAGACGACATGGTCGCCGCTATGAGAAAAATACAGTGCTGGCGAGGAAGAAACATGCACCTTCGCTTCGTGACGAGCCCTCTGTGGATTTTTATGACTTTTCGGCAAAGATATTCTTGCTTATCTCTGTCACTGCCCTTATTTCCTTTATTTCAAGCGCTTTGATGTTGTCTCTTGTACATCAGGGGCTCTCAAAGGCAGTGGTTTCGTGCCTCAGAGGGCAACTATTGACCCGCCGGGGCGACGGTCGAGGCTTCACCCTGTTCACCTCATCGTCCGAGAGGTGACCATCTTCACAAGGGTTGGGGCCCTTATTATCAGTCCATGACTGCGCCTTAGGCTCGGCGGTGGTTGGTGAAAAGGCGACAGGTTGTTATTGAGGATCTTGTTATTGTAAGATGACCGAAAGACTTCCGTGTTCAAATTGTAAGAATCAGCAATTCCCGAAAGGAATCCTATACCGAGAAATAACAAGCCAAGTAATGAGAGTATGTAAGAAAGACAAAAGAAAAAGAGCAACCGCTTCTACTCTACACTACCGGCATTCTGAGCCTTACCATTATCACCCTCATCATCAACCTCATCCTCCCAATCATCCTCATTGTCCCCATCTCTACCATCTTTGAGGTCGTCAAGTTGTACTTGCATATCTCTAACCCGAGCCTCGAGCTTTCTCCGTTGGGCTCTCTCCTCCTTCATGGCGTCCTTGAGGGCCTCGAGCTCAGCCCTCTCGTCTCTTATGTGGCGCTCAATCTTAGCGACAGCCTCATTCACTTGAATCGAGATCTCTCGTGCCCGTTGGCAAGCATCGAAGGTCTCGACACCTGACAACACGGAACAGAGTCCAGTGTGCCAGGATTCTGGGTTCTACGTCAAATTAGATACTGTGATATTGTGGAAGGAGAGGGAAAAGTTTGAACGTACCACGAAAAGACCCAGTCGATGGCGGTTCGCCATCTCATGGACTCTCTGGACGTCCATGCGAGAATCCTCGAGCATGTCCTGCACACATCAGTTTGAGTCACTGTGCTTGCAAGTATGTACTTACATCCGAGCATCTATACCCATCAACCTCGCAACTAACACAAGGCCTCTCTGTAATGATTAGTACAAGCTATCAGCATCAATAGAGACAAAACTTACTGCCAGACTCGGCCATCTCACAAATCCAGGAAGAGTCAGTCCGCCATTTGTCGATACACTCACGACAAGCAACCGCATGGCGCTTGACGGGCGCAGGGCTCCGAGTAGTGAGCTCAGGGGTGGCTTCACCGGCCGGTGTGTCGTCGAAGGTGGAATTCACCAGGAGATCAATGCTCTTAAGCCTTTTGGGAGAGGGCGACGAGGCCTGTAGTGCGGGACGCTTGGTAGTGCGAACTCTGCGTCTGGCAGGCGTAACAGTCAGAGACTTCGGAGCGCCCTCGTCTTGAGAACCCTCTGAGTCTGCAATCACCACAGGGCTTTTGGCCTTGAGAGGTGTTTTGCGGCCCCTCGCTGGCTTCTGTTCAGTCTTTCGTTGGGTCAGTTTGTCAGCCTGAGTCTTGGTAGCCTTAGTAGCCTTGGGCTTGGGCTTGGATGCATCGGTTTGGAAAAAGGACTGGACTGATGAGTAAAGCAATTGGAGGTCAGAGTGTAGGGACGCCTTACGCTGAACTTCTCAGATGGTGTAGCGGATGCGTTCTTCTTAGTGTCACTCATGGTGATAGACTAAGGTTTGTATTTGGTGCAAGGTACAGGGACTGTAGGTGAGGTAAAAGAACTCTGCTCATCAAGTGTGAATGAGATGTACGAAAAATAGAAAGGAAACCACGATACGTAGCAAGTATGGATAAATAGATGAACATCAATTAAAACTCAAGCGCGAGATAATTCTTCAAAGACACTCAACCGGCCTTGTCTTGACTGTTCCCCTGGCTCAATTGCTTTTTCCCTCCTCAACAAGGTAACCTGCATGCTCCGTCCGTCTCTCTGCCCACAGCATGGCTGCTTCATCAACACGTTTGGAACAATTCTGTTTGGAAATGCAACCGAGTTGGATAAATGTGCGTTTAGGTTTGCAAATATTGCGTTGTTTTTGTTTGAACGGGAGGATCCGAGACCTTCAATCCGTTTTCGACGTTGGAATTCCGTGTCGGGCGGCCCGGGAAGCTTAGTGAGCCTACACGGTGCTGTCCGATACGGACAAGGGGAGGGGGTGAGATCGGTTATGCAAGCGCGCGTTTGTGTACGGGTACTTGCGTGGGAGAGTGAGATACGAAAACGATACGTGCTGCCTGGGCTGAGACATGAGGTGGAGGCAACGGGAGTCAGCACTTGGTTAATTTCGCTGCAATGTGATAGCCCGTTTGGTCGAAGGTACATTGGCAGACACGGGAGGAAATTGGCAGCTCCGAATACCCGGTTTGTCGCGTTGTCATATCGGGGCCAAAGTGGTTAAGGTAAGTCCTCAGCTCATGTGTGTTTTGTAGGTAGCTGCCGATCAATGCGCCAATGTTCCAGCTCGATGAGACACCGCGTGAGAACAGAGTCACCATCTGCAGGTACTAAATTCTATGCCTAGCTGTCCGCATAGACAAAATATCTCTGATGCCAATTGCCGAACTCCATAAAGCTGTCTGTGACAAATCGGCTGAGAATCCGCGGGCTTAAGATGTATGCATTAATGGGTAAGTATGAGAAAAAAGTCACTGAATAAGAATGTGAACCACTTGGGAACACCTGTGTAGTAACCTTGATGTCATCTATGCTTTAACCTCTCAGCCACAAGTCTCAAATGTAAGCGACATCTCTACAACCGTGTAGTCACAATGACCTTAAATATCCGACCGTGTTCTCAGCTTGGAGACGTCTGCCTCCAAGTACACTCTCCATTACAGATGATGGCAGGTTCAAGTTCAGCAATGTGGAAAGAAACTGAGAAATCACGTGAAATACAGTCATGACTGTATGAAATACGTATCGTGCTGGCCAAGTCTCACCAAATTGAGGAGTCGAGGAAAGATGGCTGGACGTTACACAGCCAAAAGCAACGGCTCGTCTCAGGCCAGAATATGATGAGATATCGGCTGAGAAAGCAGTCATAAAACTAATGTATCGTTCCGCGCAGGTAGGATGCCGCCCCAACGAAACGCAACGTGAATTCAAGGTTTTGGTGTGCAGCACGTGAATTATCGCAAACGAAGGAGATGTGAGGTGTTGGCAGTTTTCGGGGCAGCTGCATGCAGGGGACACGGCGATCACCAATTCGAGGCTCTGGACTTCCGAACAACTTCATAATACTTACAGCCACGAAATTGTCAACCATAATGCAATTATAGTATGTCCTTCCTTCAGCCTTTCGATCGATATACATCACACGATATTCGGTTCTCAAGGCGATAACGTAAATCCGCGTAAAGCATCGATATCTCATCAGAGGTAGCCAAAATGAATGGCACTGTAGATACTTCGCCAACCACTCAGCAACCGCATATTTCCCCACGCGGCTGAAACATGAGGCGGCAGCAAACCTTTATGCTCGAATTCAGATGGCAAGACTAGCATGTAGAACCTGGTCGACGGTGCAGGTACCTACCGGTCAGGCAAGACTGTTTCTGAATGCCGCTCTACGGAGCTCCGATGCTCGGTTTTTCTCGAGTATTTTTAGTGTTCAAAGACTCAATGAAGAAGTAGGCGATGGTTGATGACGTTTTATGTACTTGAGCTTGATACCCCATTGACAAAAAGAGGAACACATTGAGCTTATACATCAATCTTCTATCTTTTACCTTCACACCTATCCTCATATCACCTCTTATCTTTTTCGTCTATCGTTCACATCCATCTTTTCCAATTAGACATAATGGCACCTAAGGTATGCTACGCCACACTCCAATATTGCATTACCCAAGTCTGACCTTCATAGTCTGGGACCAACTCCAACTCCAGAGCGGGAAAGGGACGTGCAACCCGTGTAAGTCCACGTTCCCGTAGATCGCAACCTACTATCGTACTGATTCATTAACCAGGAGGCCAAAAGAAGCAGGGACAACGAAGTGAGTCTTTATTTCTTGAATCGTTGATATGAGTTAATAATATGCGGAAGGACGTAACTCGCCTTCCTGATCCTGGAACCGACTCTGATTTTGACCCCGAAACTGATCACCGATCTGACTCTGATGAAGAGTCGAACCATGTGTTGCCTACCGACACGGAATCCCCCAGCTTTCGGACTATTCCATGCGTCCCGTGCCTGAAGCGTATGGTCAAGGTGCCCTTGAATGGGCATCCTGAGCCTTGCACCGACAGGACAGGCGGGCACTACACAGCCTGTAAACTTTGTGCTGTTAAAAGTCTCGGGTGCAAGAGTGTAAGTTGCCCTGGTAGAATCTGATCACTTTGATAAGTCCTAACATTGAGCAGCCCGGGGACTACGTGGAGCAGCCCCTCAAAGTAAGTAAATGTCTGGATGATAATGTCTCTACATGCTGATCGCTTGTGTTCCAGCGATGGAATGACGACGATCGTGGGGAATTTGTGATGGAATTCACGCGATGGGCACGAAAAGTACAAAGTGCAGCTAAGAAAATGGCTGTGAATGAGAAAGTTGTACGCTGCCCATATCCTAAGAAGTAAGAAGGGTACTAATTCACAGCAGGCGGACAAATGGGAGGAGTTGACCGCGAAAGTCCAGGAATTTATCGATGAGGTCGGAGTGGAAAAGGCAAAGCAAGAGGCTCACGAAGCGAAGAAGAAATATGAGGCTCTCCGTGAGGAAACCGACCAGATCCGGGCTAGGCTGAAGGAAGTTGAGGATTGGATTGAAAAGAAGGCCGAACTTTTCCTTTCAAAGGATGAAGATGATAACATGTTTGTTCGGTTTATGGCTTCTGCTATTATTCTTGAGAAGAAGGATCGCAAGAAGTTCCAGGAGACGTTGGATTATATTCGGGGGTAGGTAACGACGGCACGAGTGATGATAACGCTGCGGGTGAGGAAGAGGAGGAGCAGCAGGAGTCGTCGGAGGAGGCAAGGGAAGATGAAGATGTCCACATGGTGTCGGGTTAAAAGCACTTTCCTTTCAACTTGGTGATCCCCACGGATGGAGATCTAGGTAGATTGGCCTTCTTGTATGTAGTTGCTCGTGACTTGCTTCAGCTGTTGGAAGTGGTTTGAGGGACGCCGATGAATGACAACCAAGAGACATTGGGTTGGGCGAAAATCGGAGCGGGAATAGTCGCACATAAATTAAATGAAGATTTGCGGTCACGAGAAATTGCGTGTTTCAGTCTTGCAGTGACCCGAAAGTCGATGAACGGTGATGCGACGCGAATGAACAGTGAGGGAGCCATTGATACTGGATCAATTGGCGAAGTCTTTTGAGCTTTGAGTCCTTGTATATAACACAGAAGAAATGATGGGCTGTCTTCAAGCGGGAGCGACTAATTGAAGACCAATCATTGCTGGCAGAACATGGAGCTTTTTTGAGACCTGACGTGCAGTATCTTTGCGATTTGGGTTTTGACTCCGTGGAATGCTAGCTTTAGGCTTGACTGTCTTGACAATTATCTCTGCCAAATTGCCTTCGACCTCGCGGGCGGAGGAAAGTAGAGAAGCTGAGGATGAAGTTCACAGATAAAGAGCCAGCGTGTTTTGTCGTAAAGATCAATTGACTAGGTCTTGTTGGAGGAGTAATTAGCAGTAGAATATGTTGTCATTTTTAGCGAAATTCTCCAACCATCCTGTGTGAACCCAAACCCATGATCAGAGACAGCTCTAGATTATTAATAATACTCGTCCCCTGTTCGAGTCGCATTATCGTTAATCGATCTATCCCTTGGGTATGGAATGAGAAAAACTCAATCTCACGATGTCTTGTGTGAAAGAATGCAAGTTGAACGTAACAATTTGGAGGACTTTTGCGCACGTTACCGAGAGGATCATCGCGGCCAATGGCAAAATGGAATACCTCTGAAATGGGGCTCTCTGTCGCGTAAAGTTTAATCGGCTTAAGCTTCTCAGTATTGCCATATTGAGCGTCGCTCCCACTGTGATTCGGCCGGAGTGTTTCGATCGATCGGGACTCAATCTTGGATATCCAGGCGCTAATCTCACATGAAGATCATCTCTGATCTGCTGACCGGGTCATCGCTCCCAAGCTCCATCAATTGATGCTGACTGCCAAATTAGTCTCTCCTCGGTTATTTGATCTTGATGAATGAAACATCTGCTGAAACCTCACTCTCATGCTCGCTTGGGTGCAATTAGCTGGTCGATACACTGCGTATGGGGACTCCACCTGAGAACAATTTGAAGAAGCGCGAGACTTACCCTGTATGTTTAACAAAGTCGGACGTGGAATTGAAGAATCCTTTTGTAAACGTAAGGGCAGCACCAGATCCTGTAAAAGCCAAAATAATCCGATAGCCTTGAGAATAGTTTAATGAAAGATAGACAAGAAATACCGCCAGTGGTTGAGTTGGCTTGGTTTTCTGATGAGCAGGTACTTAACTTGGGGGTAAGATAACTTGCGCCAATGCTAAGAGGCGGGCCGTGTGCCGGTCCACGGCGACTTGTCTAAAAAATCGGGCACCTCAGTCCTTGGCTCCTTTATTTGCCTCGAGATTTTATGGAAATGGCCAAAGAGCAAGGTCTAGTTGGATTTTGATCACGTTACAAGATACGGTTACTGATTCAACGATGCGACACAACACGACCCCTCGAGCGTCAGGGTCATGAGCGCGTCGCCAGCACAAGCCACTGAATCAAACCCCAAGTCGTAACAGCGCTAAGCCCCCACTATTCCAATTGCTCTCCCGCTGAGGAACGCTGCTCCTGAGACGATCGCCCTGTGTAATCGTGCTGGCAGCTCTTCATTTGCCCCTCACAAAAACGCCATCACTTATAGATAGCAAAAAGCTGGGGAAATAATTAGTTGGAGCAGCGTCAATTGAAGCGCAGTTATTCCAATAATTCTAAAGGTTCTATGGACTGTCGTTCTGCGCAGCAAAAGAGCCCTGAGAGACAGCCTAGGCTACTGACCGGGCGGGGCTGATAAGCAGTAAAATTACAGGGGAAGTTTATCGCAAGAGCAGGCGGGGTCCTTCGCTGGAGGAGCAATCACAGCTACAGTGGATGGCCAGGCTGCTCCAGAAGCGCTAGGCGGTGGGGTGCTTCGCGTGCGTGCGGATTCCTTCTCAAATACATCATTTGTCTTGGGCAAGAAACCTCAGCCACAGCAATCATCGTTCCTCATTCATTCCACCACACGCCATTGCGATGCTCAACATCATGCGAATGCCTCACACACGCGCGCAGCATCAGCGTCTCCAACGATCTGTGCTGAAGACGGAGCTCGACAGCCTGCCTGCGCCTTGCTGAAACTCTCAATTCTACGCGTCGACAGCAATCACGAACATCGAGCAACCACAACCGAGACGGTAGCTCGCTACAGATCGACCGGGAGCGCCCTTGAGAGCCGAAAAGATCGTCGAGACAAGCAGCGCCCGAGCCGAATGGCAAGAGCTCCACGCGTGAGGGCAAGCCACAGTCGATCAAGGTCTCCGTGAGACCGTATCGAACGCGCTTGGTATCTTCAACGTGAACTCCTCGACGCCGGCTGCACAGCACCCCCTCGAGCATCAACACCTTTCGAACCGAGCGTGTTCAGCACGTATAGGGCGCCAAAAATCAGCATTGGCAAACCGTTAATCTCGACAAGCTCTCCCCACTACGACCCCAAGCGATGGTAACAACGTGATCCTCAACTTCACTTTACGCCGACGATGATCGCGGTGCCTAACTCCAACCCGATGCCCCCGACCACTCTTACAAGAGGGTACGGTCAATGTCGCGTCATCCGCACCGAGACATTTCGCAAGCTTGAACTCTCCTCGAGCTTCCAGCCAGTCCCGAAAAGTATACGATTGACCGACTACGCGAGCGACAGGCGAAAGCGCTCCGATACAGCCTAGATAGGCAGGGTCAGTAGCAGGCTCGAGAACATAACCTTGTCCTTCAAGATCATGTTCACGACGTCGACCAGGGACCCGATACACCTGCTTGCTCAAGCCCACCGGGATGCACCTCACCAGCGGATACGGGAACAATACCGTGAGGAGAGTGTCGACCTGCCAACAGTACCCCGAGTTTGTCGTGCTGTAGGTCGCTGCGGTGGCGATTGAATGAAGAACATGGCTATGTTATGCGGATACGTCAGTCAACATGATCGCATGGCGTCAGGTCAACAACTGACGATCTAACGATGGAAAACGAATGTCCGTTTTCGGTGTTACGCTGGTTCGTAAGCTCCTCGAGCTGACGCACTTTGGAGCACTGCGCCCTTTCTTATGAATGGAGGTTTCGAAGGTGCTGAGTCTCAAGGTAAGTTCTCTGCCTTTCTGCCGCTATAAACTTCGACTAATATTTCTGCTCCCCAGCTCTTTCGACCACGCAAGGAGGTTAACCAGAACACCTCTACGTCGGCCGAATGTCACTCGCCACTAAGCCGACCTCGATTCATGAGAACGACGAACGGGCTATAGAGAATGTTTGCAAGCAAGTATTTACGAGATCGATACTGCACTACGGAAAAGCTTGAGGGGAGGGCTGTCTCGGAGAAAGACATTTACAAATCCGAAATCGCGAACGCCACACGTCGTTGGAGGTCCGAAGCAAACTGGCCGCTGTTACCTAGAGACCTTGCAGGATCTCAGACCATTCCTGAGAAACCTGGTGCTGAGTTTCCTCTAGCACGACCATTGGGCCAGCCATCGAAAGCAAGAGAGACGTGGAAGAAGTTGAGACCAACTCAACCAGAAAGGAGACTGGTTCAATCAGGTGGGCAGGTAAAGCGGTTGCGCCTTCTTGCTGTTGCGCCCTCTTGCTGTTGTCTTGTACTGCATGTGATATACGTTTCTTACTTGTTATCCTCCCTCTTGGCCCCAGGTTCATCCCCATCGGCCCCCGGACGGAAGCCCTCCCCCATCGACTCCTTTTGCAGAAAAAGCATGACTTCACTCAACACATCAATAGAGCGAAGCACGGGACAGTCAAGTATGCGATGCCGATGCAGACGGGTTCAAATGTCCGCTTCATAAACAACCTCCAACCACCAGGATATCTACCAGACCATGGAAGAGGGCCTTCTGGCTACACCGCGGAGAGGGCATCACTACCAATCTCTCTCCGACTTGCAGACATCATGTCGCATGCTTCTCAAAGCCTTGAAGTCTTTCACCAGCACAGGTTACTGCTCATCGAACGCGCCGCGCCCGTTTTCGCCTCCGCGCCCGTCCCAGAGAAAGGCATGACCCTGCAAACAAGAGGTGGACGACTTTCTAGGACACCCCGGAAGCCTGCTCGTGATTTAAATTACACCGCCGTTAGGGACGGAAGCTTGGTCAATCTGGGCCTCGGTCTGCTGAACTCGGCTCGAATGGATTGGGGGTTCACAAAGCCTCGATGGAGGCTATTTTGAAGACAGCCTCTTCAAAGTTCGGCGCACTCAATATCTGCGCCTTGCATCAAGATAGCAACAAGCACCACCCGCTTCCTAGGTAGATTACCCCAATGTAGCTCGGCTACAGCACTAATACTGTGACGCCTAAGGCTGGTCCAAAGCAGCTGACTCAGCAACGTCGCTGAGCCAACCATGTGTTATCGATAAGCCCGAATCCAGCCTAGCACGCTAAATACCGAAAGACGCCTCAACAACAATCACGAAATCCAACCTCATCATGTCCAACACCACAGTCACACCGCGCATGCGATCCTACGGCTGGAACACGCATTTTGTCGCTACATCAAGGGCGGTCCACTTCGCTGGTGTTTATCAGCACCATGACAACGCATTTCTGACGTTTCGCGACATTGTTGATGAGCTGCGCCTCTGCTTTGAACTTCCCGACTCGACCAAGGAGGAAGATTCTTGGAATGACGTCGCGTTTGGATTAGATCAAAGGAACCGGAACAATGTACATGTTGCAGTTTTTGTCAAGGAGGAGGAGCTTGATACGGTGGTGCCGAGCTTGCTGAGTCCTGATGCACAGGAACGAGCAATTGTGCGGTACCATGTCGTGCGTCATGGACAATGCGACCTACCTAAAGACTCACCATTAGAAGCTCACTTGAAAGGTCAGTTCTTTATCCCCCAAGACCCCTTTATCACACTCCATACTAACCTGTCTGTCACAGCTTCATGCGCAACACACATCCCCCGCCCCGAATGTCGTCATGACCCCCGCTACCTCCCGCCCAAGAAAGCTTCTGAAGACACACGCGTTGCGAAAATGCCTTTCCGGAAGAGAGCGAAACCCCGAACCGGCTCTCAATCTCCAAAGCGGGACCACTCGGGCTCTGTTTCGCCGGACAAGGACGGCGAAGAAACACGGCACGTCAGCGACATGATCATCCCTGTAACGGAGGACATCAATCGAACGTACGCGCAAAGGTCATGGACTCGTTTCGCTCGTCGGTTATGGTCTCTGCGAAGCGTTGTGCCGTGACGGGGAAAGGGCAATCTTGGTGCATCAGTCCAGCTATCGGGCCATCGCTGCAAGCCTGTCATATTGTTCCGCAACAGCAGTTTCATGTGTATCCCGATTCTTCCAATGGCCAAGACTTCGAGTTGAGTAGTCGACGACTGCACGAGGCGTGGTTGTCGACTTGGGCGCCTGCCAACGGCATTCTCATGATGAGTCACATCCATGAGTTTTTCGATGCGCGGCTGTTTTCGATTCATCCTGAGACGTTTCGCATACGAGCCTTTGTTCCATACGATGCGATATTGGATTACCACGGATGTATAGCTAATATTCCTCAAGACGTGGACCGTGCTGCTCTTGCACACCATTACGACATGTGTTGCATCGAAAATATGGCTGCCAATATGCTTCTTCCCGAACTGACGACGACACTGACGTCCAGGGCAGCTACGTCCGGGACGAATTCTCCTTTCACAGCACGATCTGATCTTCCCGTGACGCCAGGGCCGGATACATATGGGGACCCGTCCAAGAGAAAGCGAACCATTCAGGATACTACCTCGGAGGATCACCAAGATGGGGGTGTCGATGCCGGAGAACAGAAACGGCAGCGCGTTGATGCGTTTATGATGGAGGATACGGAATTGATACGCGAGACTTATTTTGACAGTCATGTCACCCCTCTCAACAGTCAGCACTTTCTCGCTGATGTTAATTTTGAACTCGGGAAGCTTGTCGACTACGGGGATAATGCCTAAGTTCTGCCTGCGCGATCTACCACAGACCGAAAAGAAGAGAGGACTGGTGAGACCTTTGAGCTTTCAGGCTGATCCTTCTGCCACTCTTGACTGGAGACTCCCAGCAAGAAACGGCATTCTCCATTGCTTCGTGTTGCCGCCGTCTAAGGGGCATCAGCTTCACGTAACCAGTTGATACGAGTCAAGCGATGAGGTGGTACGTGAGGTGGTGCTATAACGAACGTTGAAGTGCGATGATACATGCTCTATACCGCCTAGCGAGTATGGGAGGAAGGTAATAAGGCATTACCAATGGTTCAGCATCGAGCGGAGTAAATACCAGGCCGATTGCGTTTGTTCGGCAACAATACATGCCACGATGCGAGAAGCACCTTCATCTTCGGAAGGGTTCCGGTCCCAGACGATAAATGTCACAAATTGACGGTGGGAATCCTTCGCATCATCATTCTCTTTGCTGTAGACATGGATGAAATTGCTCGCAGACGGTTATAGGCTGGTAAGAACTGCAATTCTCCGACCTCATCCGATTTCGCCTCGTCGGATGAGATCTCCAGTGAGATGAAAGATGAACATGTCCGTCATCAGATGTTGTGGCAGCCCGAGCCAGCCATATCGAGAGAGCCTACGTAGCCATGCACTACAGACGGATATCGTATTTCGTTGAGGACAGTCAAGATGAAGAGTTTGATGAGCATCCTCGCGAGTATAGATAGCCCGCTCCGATCACATAAGGGCAATGACTTAAGGAATAACCTGGTTCTGAATCCTTGAGGCCGTTTCCTGTCTGGAAATGGCACCGAGAACCTTGCCGTGAACATTCATGGCTACAGTGATACGCCTCCACGTTGTATCAGCCTTCTAAGCCGATTCGAAGCCGCGTTCCAATAAGGAGCCTCAAGAACAACAGTAAAACTATGGATACTGCTCGACCTTAGACTGAAGTGAGTCTTTTTAGGACCCAGCTTTACCTACACACACTTGACAGGACAGGAATCGCCAGGCGAGTACTCAAGAAGGTGTCTTGCTACCTCCGATCTGGCCCATCCGCTTCCGCAAAACAGAGTCGAAGATTATGAAGCAGTCGTTAGAGAAAGGTAAGTAATAAGGAAGTCCACAGTACTTCAACCTAAGGACAATGCACAGTTCTTACGCGGAATCTTGAGTCTCCTCCGAGGAACCTATCATGTGCTTGGCCTCTGGTCCTCCATTCTGAGAACGAGTCAGGGGGTAGTCTTTTGGGATGAGTTAAGATGGTATATTGGTTATTTCGTCGTAGCTTCTCTTCGTTAAAATAGGGTCTTCTCAGCGAGAAGCTGTCCGATGAGGCGGTTTTACTAGCGGTCGCGCTGAGATGATGAGTATTATTTAAGAGTAGATAGCTTCTCTAGGGCGTAAAATCGATTATCGATACGATAATTGAGGTCCGCTGAAGTGTCTGCCCCCCAGGAACTCTCGCGAAAACGTATGACAGGTCTCTGGGCCAAGACATGCTCTGGTATCACAAGGCCTGCTTTATCTTGGCCTCGTCAAGTTTAGTATTCTGGTCAACGAAACGAGAAACCGTTACTATCGCTTATAATCGACCTCATTATCTAGTATCCTGACATGTAATTGATGCCGCGTATCCTCCGTTGCTTCGTCAATAGTAGTAAGACACGTTGGAAATGTTTGTCGTGGTCCTCTGGGTTCGAAAGCAAGAGTACTGGCTCAGATCTAGTAACTTCACCGCCAGGCTGCAGGAATTAACACAGACTCATGAACTCTTGAAACGAAAGCCACTGGAGTGTATGAGAATGTACAAGTTCTTGAAGGTCTCCAAGATTGAGGAGCGGGGGTGAATGGCCTGATATGACATGTCTTTCGAATTGACATTATCCCTTTTCAGTCTACCAGGAAAAGAGTTGGGGAGAGCCCTTCATTCTCAGTCAAGATGGCCGCCCTGGTCTGAAGTTTCACCGCTCGGCTTAAATTTACAACATCACTTCTGGTGTGATCGGAACTTTCTGCGACTTCGTCTTTTAAAAGTCCTTTCCACTTCTATACAGGTCGCTCGAGATCACTCAGCTCGTACGTGCCATGGTCCGCTGTTATGCCCTCTCATCGCTTCAGAGCCATAGGGCCGACCTCAGAGCTCAACAGCTGCCCAGTCCTATTGCCATACAATAATATATTAACTCCAAGTGTCCAATGCATCGCGAAACGAATTCGCACGCCATCCAGCTCCAGGCCATGGGAGTCAGGGAACATGTTTCATCCGAACGAGGTGTCAAAGTAGCCGAACCCCTGGCATCGCGGCAGGGGATAATGTCCACAAGCTCACGTCTTGCATCACGTCTCGTTGGATGAACTGGATAAGGGACCAAGACCGAATCCCGAGGAACGGGGATCATCCCGTCTTAAAGTTGTGGGCACATCCATATGCGTCACCGCAGCTATGAGAAACCCTCTTCCCAGAGACCCAGGGACATTATCGAATAGCCGTCCACCAAGAAGAAGAACGCCAAAGCTCAAAAAGCAAGACCACCTTGCCCCCCAGACATAAACAACATCATCAGAGAGCATTGTCCACGAGTGACTGAGGGTGGGGATCAAAACAGCTACGCCAACCTCAAATTGGACAAGGAATACAAGCTGGACCTGCGAAATAAATTAGAGGGGGATGGTGAAGGAAGCGGCGGAGGACTAACTTGAAAGGCACCTCTTCCGGAGTACAAGAAACGGTAAGTATTCACGCTTAGCGATAGAGCGCTCTGCTCTGGCATGCTAAAGCCATCTGGCTTCCAAGAGCATACTCAGGAAGAGCACTGAACTTGCTACTCGTCATAACACCACAGTCCAAGTCAAAGCGCCTCAAGAAAGTCTCGAATATAAATCGCCATATCCACAAAAACAGTCTCAGTGTTCAGGCGACCGGTTGTTATTTAACAGACCCAAGGAAAGAGAAGAGGAGATAACGTCCAGCCTGGCGAAAGGCCAAAGCTAGCCGCGAGAAGGTAAATATCCGGGTCGATGGACCTAGCGAAACAGCGCGGACAGTACAATTGAGAACACTCAAGGGGGTATTTGCGGCTTGCGAGAAGGGGAAGAAGGCAATCTTGTGCATGGAGGACCTCCGGCGTATGGTGTTGAGGGTTTGCTGCAGTGGCTAGATAGGGAGCCCCAAGACATGCGACTGACTGATGAACTATCCCGAAGCAAGAGTAAGGACACCTTATCGATCGTGGTGTGATTCAATGTGGTCAAAAGGACAGAATTGTTGTACTCAGGTGGGACACGGCTAGATAGTAGTGTACCTGTTTCCAAGGATCACTTGAGCTACTATTTGGTGAACGGGCTACTTTCGATTTTTGAGACTTGTTATTATTGAGACACTTCTCCTCATACTTGCCAGTCTTGGGGTTCTTGTGATGAAGTGCGCCTTGTTGGCGTGGCCACTCTTGTCGGGGCCGAACATGATCACGTAGGGGGTTGTGTTTGCGAACTCTTCCTGACGAGGAGCCTTCTTGTCGCGAGGGAGCTTCATGTAAGCGCCACAACATCAGCACAGCCTATCAGACAGACCTTTATCGAGCTTCTGATAAGTTACTACAAGTCTGTCGACTCGGCATTTCCTCAAACGCGTTCATCTCTCTCATACTCGGGACCCATCACCACTTTCTGAGGGGCTCGGCGTGTGGACCGAAGAGCTCTACCTCAATCTGGACGTGCAGATAATGAGGCCAGGCCTGTCCCTCGACGGGGTCTAGGGCGACGCTACCGCGGTGCTCATGGGAATAAAGAACTGTATCGTCAGGGCGCTACTTAGATAGGTGTCAATGGATGTAACCGTCGTCGGGACCCGGCGGTGCTGCTGGTAAGAACTCGGCGATGTCGTTGGTTACCGTGTCCTCAGCTCGGAGTGTCTGTCATGAGGGACTGGCCGACTTCGGCATGTTCGCGTGATCGGAGTCAATAGACCACTTGTTGCTCGAGAAGGTCACGTACGTCAGAGTCGGGACGACGGTCTAGCACCAATAGTGGTGTGCCTCGAGCGTCGAATGAGTCACCAAAGACGTCAGGGTGACCAAGATGCGCGACCCCATCGCTGTGCTCTACGCAGCGCCGAAGAAATTCCTCGGCACCTATCATGGCCATGAGTTGACAGCGGGTGAGATGATCCTACTCGAGAAGGTGTCAACAGATCGCAGCTCCTTGAGGAGGGAGTTCATATATAAATTCCTGCTGAACACAGTGAATGCAGGTCTGGAGAATAAGTTTGGTCCTTTGTCATGATTGCGATGATCTGGCTACGCTTCAATGGCCCTGTGGAAACGATCAGCCTCGTGTGTTTGAGCATTATAAGACTGATCTTCAGAGATCGAAAGAGGCTGTCTCCTTACCATAAAACTACGCCGGTCAACACCATGCTCAATAATAAGGTCACAGACGATAGCACGAGGAGGTTCCGGGCCCCAAGAAGCACTAACAAACATCCAACGAAAAGGACACGACTATCGACAGACAGGCGGCCTACTTCCTATCCACCAACACCGTCGACCACAAGCTCAGGTTCTGAAAGCCCGAGTCGAACTAGATGGTAGGCAAGTCTAGAGTCTACTCTGACATCGTGGTAAGCGGCATGAAGGCCTTGAATCAGTGAACTAGCATAGGCATGATCATGGAGGAGATCTTGTAGAGCGTCCTGCACACGCCTTGGTGGATCAACGCCAGGGTCAAACTCGAGAGGCGCATTGGACACAGCTTCGCGCGCATTAGACTCCCCAAGAATTCGTTTGGGCCCATTTTCGAGAACATAAGCGCAAAACCGCCAGGGGCCTTCGAGGAGATCTCGGTGACGACTAGAAACTATTTGCTCAAGACGTCCTGGGGCATCGCCAGTGGACTGGGCATGTTTATCCACAAGGATGAGAACGGAGTACAAAACAAGACCAGCCACTTGTAACGCTATAAAGGATTATAGGCTCCAGCTTGCGCTGCATCGTGAGAATCGTAACCTCGATCTTGGACAAGGCCGCGATCCAGGATGGAAGCGTGTCTGCCAGCGAGAACAACCACCAGTTCAACGTCAAGCTCCACCTCGAGGTGTCCTCCAGCAGCTCGCCGCAAGCTTCGACCGGATTCGAGACCACAGAGAACACCTTCAAGCAGGCCGAGAACTTGAGCGCACCTTGCCTCGCATCCTGAGTCTTCAGCGGCACCACGAACGCGTTCAAACTCAGAGCTATGCAGCCCTTCGCGTTGATGCCAATTGGCACGAAGCTGAACTGGGAGAAATCCTAGGTAGTGAGGTAGGCTTGGGGGCATAGATGTTTGAGGATGGGTGTGAAGAACGCATAGAGGGCAATGATAAGATGCTGTACGCTTTTGTGATCAAACTTGGCCGGGAGCGAACATGAACATTCGATCGTGATGGTATGTATAAGCATGAAGTCGAAGGTCAGGAGGAACAAGGTCCCGGCCCCAGAGAGGAGAGCCAACGGAAGCAGCCCTCAAGCCTTTGGCGAAGGGGAACACGTATCCCCACCTAGTTATGAGGGTTGGCTGTGGCGACTACCTGGACTTGTTCCCAACCGAGTACATTGGCTTCGATGTGGCCACATCGATGGTTGAACGACTGGTCAACCACATACCCGATCAGCTCATCAACCGGTACCGCAACTCAGGCAGGAATGCGTATAAGATCAGGTCCTACTTTGATCACGAGTCCATGTCGGCCCCATTGGTGCGAGCGTGGAGGCGGACATCCCGAGAACAGGCACTAGAGCCTGGAGCAGGGGAAATACCACGCGGAGACACGCGGTCAGGCGCAACGGCATTTGCAAACCTCTTGGCGCCCGCAATCGGTAACTCGAAGCAGAGCAGCAACTAGAACAAGAACACAAACAAAGACCGAAGGAGGTATAGGCGAGGCACGTGTAGATAACATAGTGACCGAGGCGGATTCAATGGGTTTGAAGAGGAGCCAGGCCGGGCAGTTGCTCAGCCCCATGGGTAAGGGCGTGTCGTAGCAGGTGGTCGTGGTCAACAGCACCAACCCGAGGGCGAACGGGACCCTGTTGTGGTATAAAACCATCGGCAGACATCGTCTAGCTCTCGTAGGGGCAGTTGCAGCGGATGGTGAGGACGGCTTGACTGTGAAGCAGCTTGTGTATGATCTGGTGCTCAAGTGAGTAAAGATGAGCGAGAAGGTGGACTAGGGGCTACACTCCATCTCGAGCAGGGGCAGGCCCATGGGACGTCCTCGACATCAACCAGAACATAAGCCTAGGGTTGAGGTCTACCAGGGATACAGACCTAGTCGGTGAAGGGCACGAAACCTGTAGCAACATCACGGCCCGGATCTTAGTCTCACACATCTGCACAATCGACTTGGGCGACATGGCCACCTCCAAGTAGGTTTATGACAACCTGTGCAGCTACCAGGTAAAGTACAAGAAACTGTACACCGCCATGTTCATCGTCATGACTACCATCGTGCCCGAGCACATGTCCATGAACAGGGACGAGACAGTATCGGGTGACGAGACCGGGGGCATATTCAGCTGCATGACCGAGGACACCATAGAAAACATCGCGGTCTGCGTGGAGACCTTTGGAGATGCAGTCATGAACAGGACATCGCTAGAGAAGATCCTTAACAACATCCACCAGAGCACCAGCGAGTAAGAGAAGGGTCCGGGCTTTTAGTCGAGTTATTGGATATCTACGTGGTCATGTACATGTATATGAAACGCGATAGTGATCTGCTCCGAGGGTTTATCTGGCTGGTCGCTCTCAATCTCGCTCGCTGCGTTGCAAAGTCCACCTGGTGGCGATGCGACCCTGGGACTCGCGGTGACAGCGGGCGAGGGCAGGCTGCCAAGTTTCCCATTATCGTAGCAATAAACAAGATCGATAAGGAGGACGCTCGAGTTGACCAAGTCGAAGCTCATCTTGCCCGTCATGACGTTGATATTGAGGGCAAGTACATGCTCATCCTGGTGTGCCTGGTGTACTCATGACAAAGTCGATCAAGATCATGTTGTAGCGTTTCTTCATGCCCGGTAACACGTACGTCCGTGTCGTTATCAGCATCGTGGAGCGTGTGCGGCCTCCACGGCTTGTACGTGGCCCCCATCGACGCCGGCATCCTTGTGTGTTTGATCCTCGAACATCGCCAGCGGGTCAACGCCATGATTGAGAACCACCCTCGGGATCCTGGCATAACTAACGTCGGCCGATGTGGGTCGCAAGCATGATGTTCGGGTTCACTTCCCCATGCATGTTCACGTAGTGCATGTTACTAGTCCATGTGATGAAGTGGCTCATCGCGGCGGCGGGCTTGGTCGCGAAGATGCTCTAGATCGAAGGTGGGATGATTTGTAGAACGGGGCTTGTGTTCCTGCACATGCTGGTCCTCAAGGTCGAGCTGATGTTGCTGTTGGAGTCATAGCACGCGCTTATATGCCTTATCTCGCCATATGCACCCTTTTGCAGTATGAGTGAGCACCTGCACCTAAGTGCGAGTAACACGAACTTCATGATACCCGACGTGGCTGGGCATCCAGGCTTGTTCCAGCATACAAACCTGGCAGGTAGCTTATTCGGGTTCGGCATCATCAATCTCATCGGACTTATGGCCATAATCCTGTCGCAGATGCCTTCTCCCCAGCGATCCAGTATCACTGGGGGCTTGGAACCGGGTCTCCTGGTGGTATTGGGCGGCGATATCACACATCGCGAATGTGAAATCGACGTCGATGCTGATGTAGGCTCGTGGCGGGAGCGCGAGCTAAGCCTGGAGTGACCAGAACGACGTGGGGCACTTCGACGGCTGGGAGGGAGATATTGAGACGAGTGAGGGCTTGAACGAGGATAGAATCGTGGTGACGGATGACTTGGTGCAGGTCCTGCACCTACTTATCGTGTCCTAGGTTAGTATTGATAACCTCCTTCCATAGTGATGCGACTCCGATACTCACAAGGTTCAGAACAAATATATCGCACAGAACATTTGCGTCATAACGTTGGTATGGCTGTGACTCTTGTCGCAGATATCGCCTCAGTCTGTCTTGCACTCCGGGTGGAAGTTGTGAGCCTTAACGAGGTCCATAACGGTCGAAAACCACGCCCACTATCCGCCAGGCATGAAGTTCTCGCTTGTCGAAACCAAGTCGTTCACTCACATGTGATGATGGAAGGCTGTATTATATGCCGCCTCAGCAATTGCCGATAGACAACGACAACACCGAGGTGGCCTGCGTGGTCGGCAGGTTAAGCAAGAACACGAGAAATATGTTGTATAAGTATGTCAGGTTTGGGTTGGATGACGCGTCCGGGGAGATATTCTGTAGGTATAAGACGGTGGAATCAATGTTGATCTCGATGGTGATGAAGCTGGACTTGATGGAGCTGTCGGTTTTGTTGTTGTGCACGCGTGGAAGAGGATGCAGTCGGGGTTTTGAGGGACATCGAGGAGATCATGTGCGAGGAGCTCTGATGGGAGGTGGACAACAAGATCGTGAAGGCAGGATCACGAGGGTGCGCAATCGATATCTGATTGTCCAAGTCGAGCTGTGGCCGTGGCCGTGTCGCGAGCGATCATCGATGCCGACTTGATCGGTCCGAAGACGTGTCGTTGTTCCTGCTTTTGCCTCTCATGATGCTCTTGGTCCGCTGGAGTATGGCTAGGGCTATCGCAGGTCATTTATCTTGTCGGCGTTGACAGAACCGGCCGTCGCGTACCAGGGCATGGTCGTCTCGAAGGAGGTTCGTTCCAAAGAATACATGAATCTGCAGGCGTGGGTTTGTTGAGCTTTAGCAGTCTGATCGGTCGGTGTTGAAAGGAAAAAGAATGGCGTGGAGGGAGGGCTCGGCCGCGTTGTTGGTTACGTCATTGTAGGGCGCGTCAATCGGTCCCACAACTGGGGCCCTGTTACAGTAGAAGATCTTTTAGTGAAGCATGGGCAGGGCAGCGCTAAGAATCCCAGTGGCTCGGACTCACAGGGCATGGCGCTGATAGCAGTGGCCCTGCCTATACTTACAGTGGCAGTTGCATCTCTGCTGAACGGAAATTAGAGTGAGCATCAGAACTGAACGAGCTCTCGATTCCATTCTCATCAATACCTTACACAAAGGAAGATATTAAAGACGCAGACGCACGCAAAGAATATTCATGATGCGTTACATCGCAGAGATTACACGCTGGTATGCGAAGCTCGATATCGAACCACTGAGAAGTCGAGCCACAGCAAGAACCCCTCACCAGCACACGGCCTGTACACTACAACCTCCGACATGAACCTTCTGTCAACGTACCTCAACATTTCTCCGTCCCCCCTTCGTGCGTTCAGCATTCAACTCATTGCCATTTGCCGGCTTGGTCTTGCAGATGATAATGTTGTCCCTGCACCTGTGAACACGATGGTGGTGATCCCGTCTACCGTGATGGTTGTGCAACAAGATTAGGATGCAGGACAAGAGGATGTTGAAACATATTTCGTCATTGGCGGCAGGGCTGGGGATGCGTATGAGTAGCCGAAACACTGGTACTTGGCGATGCGCCTGTACATCGATCATAGTGAACTTGGTGTGTGATATCAAGGCACCGTGGCTCAACTAGAGCAGGATACTCGACCCCTTAACCCAAAGGGTGGTGCTAGGCGTTACTTTCAAGTCCTTGTGCGAGGTTGGCGCTTGTTGCAGGGCTTCGAGGCGGGTTTCTCCTCGGACTTCTCGTCGTCATCTTCTTCGTCGTCAACATCTGCCGTGCTCACCAGCTCCGACGACCAGAGGTACTCGTACGCTGATCCACTCAGCTTCTGATCTCTTGCTCCTCAACAGTCGAATGACGTTGGTCAACTTCGGGTCATTCTCGAGGTTGTCACCCGAGGAGCTGATCTAGGTAAGGAAGAAGACCAAGGCAATATGGAGGGCAGACGTCGCAGTAGGCCATGAGGTTCTGGCCTTAAGAACGGCCCACTCATCGAAACCATGCGAGAGATGTGACCAGTGGACAAGCCAATCGGTCGCAAGATCAACCTGGAGCAGTTGAAGGCCTTGTCTGGGATGCTACGGTCCTAGCCCCCGAGGCTGTAGCCGTGCGCCTGGTCATTGAGAGCCATGGGCGTCGCGAGGTGCGTGAATGCAGGGCCATTGAGAATAAAATTAAATATATTGACAGATGGTGCCTGACGAGTTGTTGGTGGAATGCAATGTTGATAACTTAGTGAGGAAGTCCGAGTCAGTGGTGACCTACATCAAGTTGCTTGAGCCCATGAAGATGTAGTACACGGAGCTTTGAGTGTGGCAGCCGAGCTGAAGAACAGGATGTGGCAGGTAGGTGGCAAGCAGGAAGTCCGCAGACAGAAGGGGGATAACGGGGCGAAGAAGACCAGCATGAACGACGGCGACTCTGAGTACGACAACAACTCCGGTGTTGAAGGGCAGAGGGGGAGGGGGAGGACAAGCCTGCTCCAGAGTATGATATGACATAGGGACGTTTCTGGTTACACATGCACTGTACACCATGGTGAAGACCTGAGTAACCTTGCTAAGGACAAGAAGATGTTCCTAATTGAGAACACATCTCAGTTGAACAGTGTCTCAATGGCATCGAAGGTCATGTAGCAAAGCGGCCCAGCCCGAAGTCTCAAAGATCATTCTGTAGGTGAACCAGCTGAGCCTCTTCATCATGCGCCTTGGTGAGAGCTCACATGTGATGAGCAGTGTAACACCCAGAATGTCAACCAGCTTGGCCCTTATCCCATGGTTGGTACATATGCATATTCGGTTCGTGTAACATATTTTCCAATAGCGAATGCCAGCAGGGCATCCAATGATTGTGCTGATGTATGACATGGGCCATATCCACTGTTCATTGGTTCTCTTTAGAGAGATCGATCCTCGGATCGGCCCGAACCTTCTTTTCAGATCGGATGCGACCTTAAGGTTGCAACAATGAAACCACAAAAGATGGCTTTTGTGGAGCCGATTTGCCGACCAAATCTCATATAATATGAGACATAGCGTCAAATCTCAGATAATGCTATGTTTGCAGACTCATCAACGCCATATAGCATTACATCTTGCTAGTGATAGAAAGATTGGCAACAGCTTGTGAGAAATTATTCTGGATATCATACGACACCAAACTCTCAGGTTGCTAGGAAAGAATCCTCATCGATACGACCAGCGTAAACTGGGCAGCAGGCAACGTGAGAACAAGTATGGTATGTACCAAAGCAGAGTAGTGTTTGACCACGAGGCTACAGATTGGAATCTCGACAGCTCACTGAGACGCTAAGAGGATCAAACCTATCAGGCGCTCAACAACAGAGTGGGAGGTAGAAGCTATGAGGCCCGTTGTAAATATCTCATCAAATAATTGAGAGTGGAAGCCTGCGCTTTATATAAAGGGCAGCTTTTTGTATCAAATGAGTGAGTTGATGGGGATGAACCCTCTCCTGGTCTTAGTAGTAGTGATAAAGTGGCGGATGGTAACTGATGACAGTTACGTATCGGCGAGGACATTCTGCGGATAACAGATTATGTGAATGATCGGGTAAAATAGAGGTCTGATCATAAATATAGCCAAGTAATCAGCCAGTGAAGAGATAGATTTGTTCAGAAGTTCAATGATGATCTCTGAACCTTTCCAGTAAGACAATCCGAGATACCCAGGAGATCAGGTACTTCAGAGCCGAATGATCAGCTACAGAAGAAGTATACTTTTCCATGACAGGGGTCTTGATTGATAATTGCGAGATACCCAAATAGTCAGGTAATGTAGTGTAACTGAAAGTTTGTCTGATTGTGACTGTAGAGATATTTATGTTCTCGCATAAACCGCCGCTGTAGGAAGACTCTTGAACTAGTGCGGAAATGGTTTTCTCAGTTTTCTCAAGGGAAATAACTGGGAACTTCGCTCCTTGGAAGCAGGATCACAAGTCAAGAGTGATGTGCTGAGATGAGAGGCGAATGGGATTATGGGCTCTTAGATCAACCCATTGGCGTAAGAGATGTGTGGAAAGTGAATTTGGCGAGTTTGGTGGAAAGTGTCGATTGTAGTATTGTTTAAAGTATTATGTTTTGTGATTTAATATGGTGTTTGTCGATTGTGGTGTTGTTGAAAGTATTAATGTTTTGTAATGTGATGTGATGTTTTTGAGTTGAAATTTCTGAGCATGATGTGTTGTTTTGAAGTTGAAGAGAAATAGTATGTGTGTAATGTAAAGTTCTGGGCACCTTTTTCTGTTCCCAGTATTGTATTCCCTCTTGACAAATCGTATCTTGTCAGTTTAGCCCGTATAGCTCGCATCCTAGAGCGCCGTTCCGTTTTTCTAATCTATGTTCCCTCTGGAGCAATTTATGCTTATGGGCTTTTATGAGCAATTCATGCTCATTAGTGTTTCTTCCTTTCTTCCTTCTTTTTTGTTTCTAACCTATAGAGCATTCTATAATTCTTTCTCTTTTTTTCTTTCTCTTTTTTTCTTTTTCTTTTTCTTCCTTTATTTTATTTTATTTTTATTATTATTTTGTAAATCAGAGTCTTGTCAGCTGCCTGCAGTTACCTTGGCTTTAGTGGCAGTATATAAGTTTAAAGAGCAATTCGTGCTTCTTAGAATATTATTTGTTGAATGCGTCCTCCTTGGGTCTTTGGCGTGTGAGCTTTGAGGGCAATTTATGCTCACTAATATGAAAGTTTGTGATTAAGGTTTGGTTGAGAAGTGATGAGCTGAAGTAGTGGCTGTTTAAAAAAAGAGGACATTTGATTGCTGGTGATATGATTGGGATGCTTGAATAATAAGTGGTAGATGACCTGAAAGTTGAATGGTAGAGAGTACGGATGACGTGTGGCGTGTCAGGCGCTTGATGTGAGCATCAGCTGTCAGGTCCAATATGGATGACATTGAGGGCCTGAATAAGGCATGAGTACGTGGATGACCGAGCCAAGGCCAGGACCAAACATGCTGAGCGGTTACCGCGACTGGGTTTGGCACTAAGAAATAGTATCGCAGATAGAATATTGACCCAGGTGGTTGGGCAAAAAACGGGTGAGCTGAAGGGCTAGCACATGCGTTTCAACTTGGTGAATGTCGATTTCGAGCCGCGCAGTCGTCGGGAACGGGTCCTGCTATACTTCAGGCTCTCTCTGCTCTGAATGCTTAGTGAAAGTTGAACGACAACATGAGGAAGATGGATGCCTCAGAGCCGCTGTTGAACGGGGTATGGGCGCGTCGGTATACATTGCGGCAGTTTGCAGAGAGAAATTTGAGTTTAACTCCGGTCGAGTCAGGCTACACTCGTGGTATCATGACAAGAGAGCTGTAGCATCCAAGACTGGTCAAGGCCCTCCAATGAAACGGATAAGAGGCCGTGAAGGGCAGGGCGATGGTAAAAAGGGAGGTGGATGGCCAGCAACTATGACAGACGCTGTACTTTTGCAATTACTCGGCCGTTGTAGCGACAGAGGCGGAGTAGTTGAGTGGGAGATATTGATGTGAAAAGTGTTGAATTGGAATGGCATTTGAAGACGGAGTTCCTGTCCTGAGCATAGTTAGAAACTGTAGGAATGTATGAAAGGTTATGAGATCCTACCATTGGTGATTACAGTGATTGACCATGCTATAGGCGTAAGGTCTCTTGATGATCAGAGCAATATCGGAGCCATCAGGTGAAAGTAAGAAGCCCCGAAGTAGATATATAGCAATCGACGCAGACTGTATTCGTTGTATGCATGAATATGATGTCGACTGCTATGTGGCGCGATACATCTGGAAGAGAGTAGAGTTAGCCTAAGTTACATGGTAGAACGGTAAGGAAACTTAGTAAGTTCTGTCTGGGAAACTTACACTTTCTCACAATTTGTGTGAAGAAGTGGGAGAGGGTGCAGCAGAGCATGACCCTCGTGCACAGATTGAAGCTTGAGCGTTCGTAGAAGGGAGGTGGCCGTCACACCTTGAGAAGTAGGAAGGCCTGAAAGGCAGGGAGTGAATATGGACCAATGTCTCATTATGAACGTGAAGATGTCTCGTAAAAGTCCAAGGATGGCCTTGTACGGTGGATTTGTTGCTGCCGCCAAATGTTTAAGGATATGCTTGGATCCCAGTCAAAGAGAGGATAGGAGGCTTGGTGAGTGCTCAGGCCGCACAGAGTATACCGGAGTGAGAACGGTTGAGTGTTGGAATATGGAAAAGACTTGAAAGATGGAGGAGTTGGAAGATGACCTGGCTGAAAGATGGAATAGGAGCAAGAGCCCAAGAGGAGAAAAGGTCTTATGTCATCAACTGCACCGGGGATTGAGGTAACTAGACATCAAATCACATATACATCAAGCTGGCTTCACTATTCTAGTACCTACAGGGCTCTTTTGCAACGCAAAGGCTACTTCTGATCCAGGCCAATTTCCAGCTAGCTGTATACACGGGACAATATTCTCCTTATCCTTTTGACGCTAGGTTGAGTGCCTGCATATACGGAGCAGTATCAACGTCATTTACGCCGCCTCTGTCTTTATCATGCATACAATTCCGCACAATTTGACGCTAACGGTAGTGGTTGCATGTATGTGCGGAGTAAGTGTGAATGTCTTTATCCAGAGCTTCAAGCTGCAGTCACTAGACCCAGTCCCTAGCGCCGTCGATGACAGCTGACTATCATAGTATCCTGTTCCAAGAGTATCGGGATATCCGATCGGATGATCGCTAGGGACGTCAAAATAAGATTCGCCGAATTATCTATACTTGCTGCCCCGGGAGTCTGGACGCTGGGTCAGAATCCAGGAGAACGGCGGGAGTCACAAGAATTGTGTCCGCTGTGAGGGGAACACGGTGTTTGCTCATGTGTTACATGGGAATATTTAGCTTTTTAGAGTAAATGAGGTTATATCTGCGGGTCAATGCGCTGCTGGAGTGCAATGCGCGGCATCGTGCATATTGAGCTCGTACATCCATTGGATCATCATCGTGGATACAGAGGCAAACTCACAGAAGCCTCATGTTGTCAACCACAATTATTTGAGGCTTTATTTAGTTGCGGTGTATCAACGGGTTAGTGCTGGTTTCTACGGATATGTGAATGTCATTTTCCCTTCTCCGTCCCTAGCGGTGTATCAACTGGCCTCCATAGATATCTCATGGGCATCTTCTTCGTTGTGTCCTTCTGTCTATTAATCTCAGTTAAACTCACCTTCACTCGGACAGCCTAAGTTATACTACCCTTTACTTAGACAGCTATCACCCCAAGATGTGTGCTGACAACTCACCAACTTCAATATGTGGCCAGCACATCAGCAAATACGCACCAGGGGGAGCTTTGGCCCCCAGGCTGGTATAAGGCAATGCTTAAAGACAAAAGCCATCCTTTTATGGGCAGTGACCAATGGCCATCGCACAGATAATCCCCAGAGCTGGCAGAACATACTCGAGTGGTGTAATTACAACCACGGCGGGGAGTTTCTTGGCATTGTCGGGAAGCGTCTCGAGAAGACCGTGTTGTACTTTGCAAAGCTGGCCGCAGGGCACCAATTGAATCAAGATTCATTTGATAGCTCCTTTGATGGCATCGCTGAGGCAGAAGCGTGGCTTGCAAGGCAAAAGAGTCTCACTGATGTCGAAATGAAAGACGCAGACTCTGTGGTCAAGACAGACAGCAAGGTTAGTTTGTCGTTTGTAACATGAGCGTCTCACTATACTAACATTTTCAAGTCACAAGTCTCGACTTCGAGCCGTAGACGAACTAAGGTCCAACGACGCCATCGGCTTCCACGCTCCAGCGATGCAGGTACCTCTAGTGTCGCATCATCTACCTCCGACAAACAACACTTAGCTCAATCCGGTGATAAGAGGGAGGCATTACAACGGAGCTGGGGGAATCTGTGGGATCAAGCCTCGCGAGATGCAGGGAAAGGTGACGACTACAAGTTTCGTCGCCTTCTTTTAATGGAAGAGGCCGTACAGGCGATGAAGATAGAGATAGATAGGATGCAACGGGAGAGTGCCTTTCGGCTTTGAAGGCCTTTGTTCAGTCAAGAGCGGCGCGAAGATTTATGGAATGCGGAAACAGAGGCAGGATGAAGGATTGATAACTCCTCCTCGGCTCTTTCAGAGTCTTTCCTCTCCTATTTCATTAACAAGGACCTGTATCAGCATCGCCATAAGGATCATGTTGGGACTTCATGAGTAGACTGATCAGAAGAACAATAGTGGTTCAATCGAAGCTTTCCATAATTATGTCCCAGTAGATGTCAATTGCAATCACAGATGAATACGATTAACTCAAAGATGGAGCGATGATGGGAGACTTTGGATGCCGGCTAGGATGCCATTTCTGTGAATTTCTGATGTACTAGACAATACGCAACATAAGCCCTTTCCCATTCACTACCCTCACTGCTTATACTAGCACACCCTCCGTAGAACACCTCTCTACTACAATAAGATCTATGATCCGATTCAAACACAAGATCCCTTTCCACCTTCTCCCTCCTCGCCTGGGCCAAAACGCATACCCATCGCCGTTCCAAGGTAACAGATGGAACATGGTCCGCTCATTCCCATGTTGCCTTCAGGTCAAGCAAATGGCCCTTGTGATTTCCTCAATTTCCACTGTTTGGCTCTGGACTGGTACTACTCCAGGGGAACCACCGAGACAAGCCTTGGGTATCCGGACGCTTGGGAGAAGGTTGTTCGTGACCGCCGTCTTCGGGACGGGTTCTCTTCGTCCCCTTCGCGCCAACAGGAGGATCCTTCAAGGTAGGAGCAACAATGTTCTGGTGGTTGTCCTGCTGCTTGTCGGCCGGAGGAACAAGTCTTGTCTGGTTATGGTTCCCTCGCAGCGCGGCTAAAGGAAGGGCAAAATGAACACCCGCGCTCAGGGTCGTGGCACACGAAGGATGCTCGGTCAAAGACATCCAACCAGACGAGTTGCTCCCATGCGGCTTGTTCAGCGCCGTGATGTCAAAGTCTTAAACCGCAGACATGGCAGCTGCCAAAGCCCGAATGGGATCGTAGTGAGGGAGGTTGATGAAGACGTATCCTTCAAGGTGATCCTTACGGAGTCGCACCTGTAGTCGAGAGCTGACCCATTGTACCAAGATGAGGTTTCAAGATATTTTGCCAAAATCCAACAAGTTGAAATGGGAGTATACAGACCCGCACGCTGTAGTTGTTGCTCGTTTCTTGCCAGAAGTGAGATTTTGCTCTGTATCTCTTCGCAAATGAAGCTGAAGGGCTTCTTGGTGTGGTTAGGTACTTGAGTGCTGCAGTTATGCGGCGCTAAGGCTGCCGGAAACCTCCCCGGGACCAGTCTCTCGTGGATAGGTTGTACGTATGTAGCAGTGGCGTATGCAGGACCAAGCGGAGGGGACCTCACATCCTGGTGATCTGGCTGGCAGCATACGCGCACTGCCATCTCAGGTTGCTCGATCCACTGTTATTGGATCGATGGGCAATCCATGGATACAGCTGACACATGCTGTGCGGGAGACAGAACGCATCAACTTAACCTGCCAAGTTTGTGCTCTGCAGCGACCAATCGCCCATCCCTCCCACGGTCTCTTGCATCGTCTTGCCCCCTTCGGCGCCTCAAATTTTGAGCAGCTCTGCTGCGGTCAGTCGCCGATGCGACACGCTGAGTATCCTCTACTTCTTATCACTGGTCCCTTCAATGCCCTACTTCACGTAGAGAAAGGGTCACGTGGCTTTCCCATCCAGGTACATGTTATAAGTTCCGTGATGTTGATTTGTTTTCCATCTGTAATCGCGATATTCCAGCTTGACACTGGTGCATGGCGCTGAAGACCGTTTTAGCATGGGCCCATGTCTGAAATTGCTGGCCGTTGCCTTGACGTACATGTTGCCTGTTGGCACCCGGTTTGAGTGGCTTCAATACATCCCTCCTCCCTGACGACAAAAGACAAGCTGCCTCTACAATCGGATCCGATTTAATTGGCCGTTTAGCGGTTGTGGGATGTGAAGCTAGAATAAATGACAGACACGTTCGTTAGCTCAGTGCCGATGCAACATTTGAGAAAGATAGCGACCTTGAGCTATTCACTCGGGCTACAGTGGGCTGCTATTTTTTTAGCGCTGCCATTGGAGGCGGGGTTCCGTCCTGTCAGTAGACAATGGTATCTCACATTCACGTGTCCCCTTCTGAAGGCATAACCTTCACTTGCGAACTGATCCCCTTGAGGGATTGTCTACGATTGAACGCAGGATATCTCCCTGCCACTTGTTAAGAAATTTCGCGACTCCCAGTATCCTTCCTTCAATCTTCCCGAAGAATGCCGATTTCATGGCCGACGATCCGTCCACCTCAGCCGACGAACCCATGGCCTCTCCGTCTTCCAACCTACAAAACGCAAGGCTGCCATTAAATTCCCGTAACATCCTAGCGCCGGTTGCGATTACGAGCTCAACCCTGCGGTGCTATAAGCTTCATCTTCCCCACGATGACTCCATACCAGTCTGTTGCTGCATCAATGTTGAACCTTAAAGTATTTACAAATATTACCGTCATACCTCACTATCGACTACACATGATCGTCCCGCCATCACACATTGAACCGATAATATACGCACGAATTAGACAGCGCACCTGTCGACTACTTTATCTTCGATGTGCAAACTTCGCATTCCCTCTCCTTCTCCAGTCTCTCTAGGAGTCTGAGGTTCATATGCCAGTCAGACGCTTCCACGGCCGTCAAACATCGCGGTAAATTCCCATAGACTGTAGAAAGTGCCTCGCTCCCCATTTTGTGGCAGTATTATACTCCAACAGCAACCTCCTTTTGTGAGCATATGCATGGTTCGTAGGTGTTTGATGATGAAACGATGGCCACAGAGCGTCGTGCTAGCTTGAGTATTTCTAATATTAAAAGTCTTGTTTATTCTGTAAACGTCAACTTCTGACGTCTGGATTGGGAAACCAGGACACAGACTGCCGGTGAGCGATTGGCTCAGCGAAGTTTTGAGTTGGGTTTACAGCTGGGTTTACAGATACTTCCTGTGTAAGCATAGGCCGCAGGTGTGAGTGATAGCCAGACTAAGTTACCTTCAAGTTCGGCATTCCTGAAGTAGAAGCATACTATCGACAACTTCAGTATAAAGTATACCTCACTGCCAAGCAACAGCATATCATCAGCCTCCCGTCCATTTGACTTGAATCTGGGATAAGCGGTTCCTGGGAGTTATGCGTAGGACTTGTATATGGATTCGCCGATGGTTAGCGGCGACTTGTCGCTTAAGGAGGGCAGTGGACCACGCACCTCCTTTACACTACTTTCTACACGTTTTAACGGGCGTGTCCTCGAATCTAGAAGATGATCCAATAGTTCTGTTTGTCTGTTGTTCGTATCTAATATATAAACCCAGTTGTCGAGCGAGTAGCTTCTGTATGCGTCAGATCCTTGGTCAAACTGATGGGCACCTCCCCAGTAATTAGGCTTCCTCGACAAGTGGCTACATAACAGTCATATTTCATTGGCAATTCATCAATAGTGATGTTTACTTCGCCGTTCAAGGGCCGTCCCTGGGCATTCAGCGTGGCAGGCATTCATGTTGAAGACACCAAAACACCACGAATGCACCGTCCCAATATGAGAGGTGCAGAACCAGCCCAAGCAATCATTGGCCTCTCATCGTTCACAATGCAAAGATTATTAAGCTTTTGCTTGCTTCGAATTAATCAGCTGGGTGCGGGAACGCGAGACCAGGCCTGTCAGAAGTGACCACCCCGTCGCGGTTGATAAGACAGATAGAACTCGGTATATCGCACTATGACATTTCCAGATGCTTTTTCAGGGCATGGCCGCGCTAGTAGCAAAGTAATCGTTTCGCTTGACCATCGCCATAAATCCGTAACTCTAAACATCTTTGATTGCGATGAATCTTTGAGGTCTGCTTGTGCCAATGTCTGTAAGGCGGCATTGGTTCGGATCTCATCGATAAGGCGCAACGTATACTTGCCAATGATCTAGTTACTGCCGAAAAAGAAGAAAAGGTCTCGCTGACTCCTCGGTCTTGAAATACAAACAAATTGCATCTTGGTGATGGCTTCCAGGGTCACGGGCCAAAGAATGCCCAACAATTAGCGGAGGCTGATGAATTCACATCCCGTTTTAGCGCCCTGGACTGTGTTCTCAGATGTATTGGCTGTCGCCGCTACACTACTGACAGAAGACACAATATTACCGTAAGTGTTAGATCAAAATCCACGGTCGCTTTCACAGCGCGAAGGCTGCCCACAGATTCACTTGGAGCTGAGATACGCGACATCCAGAATGGCAAAGGTGTGAGGAAGCAGGAGGAAGTCAATTTAGTCGTCCGATGAATTAATCAACAGTAAGCTTACTGCTGCTACTTTATAGTACAACTAGACATCGGGCATGACTTTCGGGAGATGTGAGCGGAGTTGAGATCCAGCATCGGGGTCACCAGCAGGACGGGTTACCTTGTCCAAGTCAACTACCTCAGCGCTCTAAAACCTCCATCATGGGCGAAAGCACGGTCTTGATTAGACTACATAGCCTCTCGGGGCTCTCATACTTAGCTCAAGCCAGGAAGTAGCTTCCTATATGGTGTATGTAATGTTGCATTGGATCACTCTTCAAGTAAGGAATTCTTGCTCACTATCGAACACAGTTACTAAGCCCATACTTAATTATAACGCTCAAGAAATCACAACATCTCAGAGAGTTCCATTATTACGCTAGAAGCGCCTACAAGTACATGATCCCGATGGGTCGGTTTCTTCCGAGCTGAACCTCGCTAACGCACATTGTCTCAACTTTGATCCCTTGTCTTACCAATAGAATTTCGCTACGGTACTGTCTGGTCACTATAATCCGAGGGGAAATTAACCTCTTGTATGGGTGAAGATCATGTTAAGACGATGTTGAAGGGTGTCTCCCGTCAAACCAGCGCGTCTGTCCTCCGCGGATAAGCTCATGATGGTGTACAACGAATACCGGGACAAGATGTTTATTTAACTCAGGTCTTCTCATTAAGGTAGGTTAAATTTGACGGAGATGTCAAGGGAAAGATTCTTCAAACTGAGGTAAGGGAATACTGACGTTAGGGCCAGTTGCACTATCCCGAGCTAGAACGAATACTTGACCCATGGAATTTTCATGCGTATCAGAAGATTGTTGACCGATTAGGTGGAGATAATAAGAGTCAAGCCGTCTTCAACCACATTAATACTGGCAATAAATAGTTTCGAACTCTACTTAGCATCCTTGCTTCAACCTAGTAAACCCTACCATGAACTGGATACTGCACTACAGAACCTCTTTGTATCGGCATGTTTTTCTGCTAGATAAGGCCAGAAACCCATCGACCTACTCGGAGAGCTTCCTCTATTAACCATTGCTATACTGGGCCATGATAGTCGATTCGGAATGGTAGCTCAACATAAGTGCGCCACTGGTTGGAAATAGTGTAGTGAGTGGGTGTTAGTTGCGCCACTATGATGATCAAAGGATTGAATCGTGTAAGACCATTGGTCCCTTACCGTCCACGTCGAGTGGTGGTGTGGAGTGACTTCCATGTTCCAGGGGCCCCGGACGACAGGGCTCTGCAGCATCTTGCGTACATTGACGATAGATCTGTAAACCCCGTTCACAACAGGGACATGTGCTGAGTTCTTTTACCGTATAAAGTACGTTGAGTGAGGCAGTGCGACTTGGGTCCGTTATGTGATCGCTTGTTCCAATTTCTGTTCTCGGTATGCCTCCTCACCAGCCGCAATGTGCAGAAATGGCATTGCGTCGATCTAGCGCTTCAGCAGCCCACAACGCAGTTCTACAGCACCTTTGGCATTTTGATAGCCAAGGCGTATGCCATTTCTCAGCATAAGTCAACTCTCGACGTCAATTCCATGTCTTTCGAAAAGAAGTTCACGCGGAAGTAACAAAAGCCGGCCTTGAAGACACGCAGACTGCGGAGCCTTATGATATTACAAAGCGATTACCTCATGTGCGCTTCATCGCTGTAACCTGAACCCACACACCGGAGCAGGTTCGAGTCTCCCGGGCTCGCAGACAATGGGTGATGGTCTAGACTGAAGTAAAGTAATACAGATGCCAACTAGACTTGAATCATGGGGTTGGGAAAGAGGCAATAGCCGTCGAGCACGAATTAATCGAGTGCTATCATTTCCTCCATTGTTAGGCCAGGGTGACCTCGCCAGGAAGGGCTTGACAATTGCTGATAGCATGCAGCATACCAAGAACTGTAGGTCGCGGGGTAAGAACAAGTTCCTTAATTATGTCCAAAAGCAATTTTTGTGCAATCTTGGATTCGATTGTATGGTTGTTGATCCTGTGCTTCTAGCAACTCAGCATGATTGATGCGGTGTTGGAGGGGCAAAAGAGGTACGAGAGGCTTGAGCAACATGGATTCGAACCCTGACCTCTGCCTAGCCAGCGTTTCTCCGTAAAAAAAGGACCCCTCAACACCATACTCCCCGCACTTCAGATCATTTAATGCTATCGCGATAGCTTCATTGCTGCGAAATCGAACTGGCAATTAGCTGACTAAGCGCCTATTGTGGAAAGAATTTTAAAGTATGAGTCATTTTCAGATCAACGACTTCATGGCCAATGATTCTTGCCGTCTAGATAAGTTTCCACCGGTAGTTTGACTTGATCAAACTACTCCCAGAGCGGTCTTTTGAGCTTTGTCGCTATTTGTTGCGGCTGAGCGAAGAGGCACGGCACTGTTGTTGTTTTTTCGCATCCCGATGGATGCTGAGTCTAATTGCTGTCCTGGTTAATCGCCCTGCTCGTGCGACAACGACCCCTAGGTCAGTGGGATACTCTTGCGACAAATGCCCTGTAATTTTACTGCTCTTCCAGTCAAAACCCTGCTCCTGCGATAAATACCCCGCCCCAATATCTGCATTCCTCATCGAGCTCAGCGAACCCGTTGCACGCCGGGCCGTGTAGGGTAGATTCTACAACAAGTCCTGGAATCTTGTACACAATATTTCCTCAGATCAGGCCGAGGAGATATTCCTCTTACTAATAGATTGATCTTGCGCATCAATTACGCAGCTGTTCCGTGGATAATTTATAACCTTTTAATATAACTGTTGGGCTTGAAGCTCCAATCGATTAAGAGCAAAGCCTGGTTGCGCCATCTGCCGTTAGCAAGCCCACGATTTGAGGTAAGATTCTCTTGACATGATACCCCCGCAGCGTCAAAATAAGTGACAATTACCGTATTCCTATCTTTGAAGATGATACTCCTCTCTATTCTTTCCAACATCGCCAGTCTACTCACTCAGATTGTCGCAATCGCCTCGGCTGACATGACACTTGGCGAAACAAGGTAACCTAAGCTTCCTACATTGGCACGACGACCTGCCTCCGCAGAGAGCGTTTTTGGCCTTGCAACTGCACCCTTCTCGAAGAGTCTAATCATCATTAGCAAGGTCTCGAAACCATTGCAGCATCAAGACTTACGTCAAATGCGGCTATAGCCTCTGAGTATTGATCGAGTGGAGGCCACGAGCAGGGCGCCTGATTCTCCCTGGACAGCCCAAGCAGCTTAGCCATCTTTGGGATGAACTGATCCGAGATATCCTCATTCGTGATATTGGCATCCTCATTTAGTACACAGGTAGCCGGGATGATATCAAGTAGGTGGCCTGAGTACCAGTGCATAGTGCCTGTCATCAGACACGTCTTCATGGTCACAGGGGCGTGGAGGGTGCTTGGAGGTTGGATCAAATAAGAGCCCTCTTCGATATGGATGGCGATAGGGGAGTCGGTAGTTCGTCCTCTTCATCCCAGTTCCTCAACACTTCCAATCCCAGATTAGGCCAGACCAACCAGATCTTCTCCCCTTGTTCGTTCAAGACAGTCGTGAACACCCCGTGCCTGTCAATATGAGGCAAGTGAATAGCTCCAGTTGATGCCAGTAGCTGAAACCGAGTTGAGTCGTCAAGATCCCCAACAAGAGCCTCGGTCTCAATCTTCCCGTTGTCTGCTGAAGAGAGTTCAATGCACTTATAGTCGTACATGTTCGTAATGCACTCCGGCCCGGCATGGTCTTTTGTCCCTCTAAGATTGAGGAAATTGAGAGCTGGGCCAGACATCTTATCGCGCGTTTCAAAGAGTGTCTGGGCGTCTTTGGAGGGCAGAGAAATCGGAGAACGTCCCTTTTCGGATGGGCGGCTGAAGTCATGAACGTGTAATGTATTTCGGCATGTCAACCAGGCGAGAAAGGAGTCGATTTCCAGTCGCCGAGGGTTAGGTGTCCCGACGATAAGAACTGGTATATTGGGCGGCCCTCTGTTGAAGATATTAGCTGCCTCAGCCATAGTACATACGATTATACTATCCTGAGGTTTAGCGACTCGATCGAGGTCGAGGTATTCTGACGAAAACAGGGTTTGTCCAATACTTACTCCATTGCAATACTTTTGCAGGCTCTCGTAATCCTCTCTTTCGCGAGTGCCGGACCTTGCATTCTTTCTGGCATCGATCATTGTCATCATACGTGAAATAGCACTGTCAGCCTTCGATCTGTACGACTGAATGAGCTCGCCAGTCGATGCCGGCACTGTAGGTGCAAGTCCAGAGTGACTTTGCTGCTGGAACTGGGTTTTGGATCTCAGGTTGACTGAGGGGCTGCGGCTGTGGACTCTGCCGTTGAAGCCTAGGCTGGCAGTTGATGCGGTGATTTGCCCTACATGTCGGGCCGGACGTCATCCACTGACCGCAGTACTCACAGCGTACACATATAGTCTCGTGTCTGTCACGATTGCCTCTTCTTTTGAACGTTTGCCCGCAGTTTCGGCAGGGATGTACCCCCTTCCGTGATCTCTGCCACAGAGCGCTTGATGGCTGTCGAACAAGGTCTCGTTGGCACTGCAGAAGACGTTGCCTCTATTGCATCTCCGACATTTCTGAGCGTGTTTGGACCATGAAAGAGAATTAAAGTACTTGTTGCATGTCTCGCATCGCTTCTTGCCCGGTGACATGATAAGACTGCACTGAGCGTTAGTATGTAGTAGAACATTCAAGAGTCACCTGGCGCACATGAATAAACATTACTGTTTAAGAACAGAGAATTTGCCCGTTTGGCAAATGGAATCTGCAGTAGAGCTGGTGATGTGTTTACATATCTTGTCCGCGTGAGCTCGTGATTCTTGCTCGTTGCAGAAGTTCTGACAGACGTGGGCGCAACAGGCTCGCCAAAGGACAGGGATCTTCTCGAATGGGGGCCCAAGGTTGTTTGAGACACTAGTAGGGCTGAGGTTGTCTGATGTGGAAGACGATCTGTTATTCCTGTCGTGCAGACTTCAAAGCTAGGACTGTTGTGGTCGGATAGCCGTGCACAAGGTTGTCAGAAGAGAGGGCATTTTGACCAAAAGAGGCAGAGACATCTGTCAGAGGAGTCAATGCAGCCTGGGAGCAAGCGCTGTGTACTTGCTTGCTCTGCCTGTGGAGGCACTGCTTGCACCGGGAACATGCAGCACCAGCTGTGAAGGCCGTGAAAACTTGCCACAGGCAAACTTTGTCACGTCGGCACTTGTCGCGGGAGGCGAGTGACATTCTTTGCAGAAGAGGATGTCGCCGTTGAGTGTCAAGATTATGTGGTAAGGGTATTTCTCTGCTTTCGTCATTGAGGTGCATCGCTGAGAGCGCTGTTCCCTCTGCATACTGAAATTCGGACAAGCTCATCAGCTATTCTGCAAGGCCTTTCCTCAAGAGAATGAATATATTTAGGAGGATAGAAGGAGATAAATCTTATTTGACGCAAGTAATCATACCTCAAGTATGTCCCAGAAGGTACGGGTCGGTCTGTTCTCTTCTCTCAGCTGCTAAACATGCATGACAACTTCGACCGCAATCCATGAATTCCCACAGCAGAACGCCTGTACAAATATTCCTTGCGGTGTAAGTAGTAAACAAATGTCAAACATTAAATATAAGTAACTAAGCAACAGTACAACAAGAAGCCCAGCACAGAACCGCATTGCATACGGCCACTCAATTCCACGCACTAAATCAGGATGGAGATATCCTGAACTTGGTTCCTTCAGTGTAACGACCCGAGGCCGTGGCTGAATGACCTTGTGATCTGATCGAGATGGTCGTTGGAGAACTTTGTTGTCTGAGTGAGATCGCTGCCGGAGCGCTCCGTGATCTTGATCAGATCGTCGTGGAACAAGCAACGTATCCGGGACAGAGGCGTTAGCCAGCCTCTGCTGGAAGACTTCATCAGCTCTTGTATAGACAACCTCGTCCAGTGCTGGTGTTATGTGCTCAGTAGTCATGCCCGCGGGCTTTGGCTGGTAGATCGGGTACGAGCCTCTTCTGAGACCATTGACGAACTGTCTGTGGGCCCTCGTTGAGTCAGACTCGTGTAGGGCTGGACTCTTACGCTCAGTCATCTCGGGCGTCAAAGACCAAGTCTTGCGTATCTCTAAGTTCATCTGATTCTCTCCCCTAGCCATTGGCCGATCAATGGTTCGTGCCTCCATTCTCGCAGTCTGCCCATAACGCAATGGTATCTCCACCTCTCGCTGACTGTGTCTTTGCGTACGCGATACCGCAGATGCCTGTTGAGCGAGCGCATCCTGGGCTTTCGTTTTGTATCTTTTGCTTATTAGATCCCCAAACTGATCGAGATGAGCCTTCTGGCGAAAGAACTCTTCTGTTGCCCACTGCAGATCTGTTTCGACAAAGTTCGCCTGAACCGTATACGGGGGTGGCTGATCATCATGATCCTTCTGGCGGTAGAACTCTTCAGGTGCCTGTTCCAAATCGCCTTCAAGACGCGTCACCCGCCCAGAATAAGGCGGTACTGTGGGGTACATTCGAGACATTTGTTTCGATGAGGGTGTATTATCGGCCTCCGGAGCTCGACATTGATGGTCGTCGAAAGTCAATGTCCGAGGTGTAGCGTGATGGGCCGGAGGTACTGGGTAGAGAGAGTTGATTTCACTATCGTGTAGTCCACGTAGATGACGTTCTGCACTCTGTGTCCAATCGAGGATAACTCGTTTACCTTCAGGATCCCATCTCTCGCTGACCTCTCCCGACATCTTGAGCTTGTTGAGAGTATACTTAAGGGAGCTGCACATTTTCGCCTTAGCAACTCTTTTCTGATCTTTATCCAGTCTTCGAAAGTCAAGACCAATTGTGAGCGCCAGCTGATCAAGACTTGCGTCGCCGGTATCCTCGAGAAACGCCGTTGTATGATTGGCGCGAAGCCATTGCTCCATGGCCACGCGATCTTGAGGGAGCCAATGCATTCGTCGCGATGTCTTGGTGGCCAGCTCCGATAGGAGCTTACCATTGAACTTGATCTGTGATCCCTCCTGCGCGAAGTTCAGTCAGCATTTGGTCCGGAGATCTGGGCACATCGTGACGGCTTACTCCCACTAGTTTCCCCATCATGCCTCATGCTCAGTAGCAGATAGAAGTAGAGACAGTGGATGTTGTGCTTTGATAAGTGACAGCGGAATGAGCGAGATTGGCTATTGAATCGTATGAAGACCTGTATAGGACCAGAAATTGTGGTCTTATGATGTGAGATGGCTGAGATGGGAGCTAGAGACGAAGACGAGCAAGAATGGCCACTGAACGGAATGGAGACGTATGGTGCGGAGAGCACGATGATGGCATAGAGAGCAGAGTTTTTGCTGCAACGCATGAGCCAATAGGCGGTATGGAAGGCTGCAGAGGACTAATGCAGCATGAGAAATGAAGTCTTTGTTGAAGGCGGCAGACATTCTTCGGTGTGACCCCAATTGACCTGACAGCTTATGCTGAGCCGGTATCTTGACCCAGTACACCAGCTTCAATGTCTGAGTTATCAAGCAGATGTAAAACTAATTATGGAAGGCCGAATAGCGCAAGAAACGTATAGTTATTGCGAGTGTGAGCCGTTCCCGGGTTTGGCTCCGCTTCGGCTCCGGGTCTTGACGGCACTTTCGGGGTGGGTCTGTCCCGGCCTCGGATTAGCCGAGCAACAGGTAGATTCACGAGAATGAACTGAGCAATAGCTACATGAAAGAGTACAAACATTCCAGCCAGAAGAAAGGGCCATCCTAAACAAACTGATCGTTCACCGTTCTTTGATATGAATGAAGCAGCGCTTCAGCTTAGTCACTACTTGCAAATTGGCTTGTAAGAGGTATATAACGGGAGACTGACTCTTCACATAACGCTTCTCTACTTTCTTCAAACAAATACCCAACACGTACTGCAATAAGACAATAACTTCGCAAGTCCACGACTTATCTGGTAGTCATAAGCTCTCAGTCACAAGTCTCAGCTGCAACTGACACAGCCAGCTCATAGCACGCACACTCAAACACCATCGCTCACCATGTTTACACTAGACCTTACTGGTAAGTGCACACTTTATTCCCGTGACGATATCTTACAAGAATAGCGTCCCCTTACGAGACCATTAAATCGGCCCTTGATCATCTCCTCTTTTCAGTCCAGCAACTCTGCGAAGAAATCGACTGGTCTGAGGCATTTAAGGCCTCCGAACAACACGTTTCTGAGCTCCTTCCGGAAAACTTCGTAGGGCTCTTTATCTCATTGGTCATAATCGTTCTCGTTGGTCGATTTGTGGTGGCAACTGTGAAGGGTACTCTCACACTCTTGGTCACCGTTGTGAAGACTTGTCTGATCGCCTACATGCTTGCCATTGTCTTGTACCTGGTCAACAAGATGACTGGCTAAGATCTGATGTGATGTGGTATTGGGTCGGGCTCCTGGGTAAAGCTAGGATGTTTTGGGGGCAAAGAACGAGATTAGAACGACTGGGGAATGGGGATGGAATAAACTACAGGATATTATGCCAGAATAAACCAAACATGATTTTGTTCTACTTTTTCTCAGCAAGACCGTTTGTGACTGTTTATTATGCTTAAATAACTGATTGATAAGATAGATCTGAGAGTTGGGTGGAAAAGACCAAGGATCGCCATGAGAAGAAAGCATGTCCCCCTAGACAGCGTTACGAGTGAAAATATGTCTAAAACAAGATGAGAGTACCATATTCTTGACAAAAATGGCACAGAATATTATACCGGGTTGGGTAAAGAATTGTGCTTCAATGTCATGTCTTTTCATGTCATGCCGTGGCTCTCGTAGATAATCGACAGCGCGGTTTAACCCGATGCCTAAGTCTCCGGGTAACGTTATTGAGAGGATTTCTGATCTCCGTCCTAAAATTCAGCTTCCCCTGAGCTTTGGTTGAACTTCTGAAAATCGTATCATCATTTATCGAGTGCCGGTGCCTGCGACTACTCAACGTTGTGATGTCTCCTTTGCTCTTTCGGTCAACGGCACATTGAAGGGCGAGACCGATCTCCCGCTAAAGATTTAGCGCGTGATTTTCTCACCCAGAGCGGCTTTGGCCTCGCTGAAATAAGCTCAGTGGGGGTGCCCCGTAAGCCACTGAAGCAAAGGCTGCACCTGAAGAAACGGACCCTAATAGAACGAAGCTATTCCCAACATACACACAGAGTCTGGAGCAGCGCTCTTGAGGAGGCCCCTGGAGCCAAGTCTGCTGCAGATCTCGTAGGAATCTTAACCTTGGACCCGGGGCCCTCAATTGCTTCTGGGTCAATACACGAGCCTAGAGCGACAAACGCCCTGTAATTTGGTCACTACCAAGGGAACTGATGCGGTGGTGGGTTCCCCCTGGGAGTGTGCAGGGCAGCTCCCTGTAGCCTGATTGCTCCTCAATGACATTTGCGATAACTTCGCTGCTCCCGCGACGAATGCCATGGGTGACTCTTTGCTCCTCCAATAAATCCCAGAAGGGCCACTTAGTTTTTGCTGCGACCGCAATTTATCACCGTTGGTACATAGTACTCTGCAGCTGTGCCACGGACGAATCTTATTAATCTTTGATCCAACTCGTCTTTTCTCAATATGGTTGATATGTATACATACTAACCTTAACCTTCAAGCTCAAGCTGCTGGCCCAAAACACCCGAAATAACCTCCCTCAGTGACTTCCATTCAATCTTCAAATATTTATTTGCTGCTACAGGTGAGATTGACCACGATGGCCCCTCTTCAACAGTTGGCTTAAGCTTGAAATCCGCACTAGGGTAGAGGGACTCTACTTCAGCCGCAATATCGGCCCACGTTGTAGGATGGCCTGTAATGATGATTTCCTGAGTGTCAGGGATAGGGGCATCTAGAGACGCAGCCAAAGCATTGGCAACATCGGTCACATCGACAAAGATGGGCGGTATGATAATGTTTCCAGTACGGACTGTGTCAATCAAGAACTTGTTGATACTGTTGACTTGCTCAGAGGGTTCCTGGAAAAGGCTGGGACCAACAACAAATGTCGGATGGAAGGTGAACACAGAGAAATTAGGATGATTCTTCGTAATCCAGTCTTTTGTGCTTTCATGTGCCAGTATTTTTGATCCCTGGTACATAATGGCATTTCCGATCGGGCCGTCAGGAATGTCCATATTGACATCTACCTCAATTGTCTTGTCAGAGTTCTCTGCAAGAAGTTAGGTTAGTGGTGACTTTCTTGTACCTCAAACTTCTATCGCGTACCTTGAATCGAAGTTGGTGGTCCATTCAAGGCACCAAGAGGCATTAGTGCAAGGATGGAGGACATAAGTAAGACTCTCTTGATAGAAGGTAGGGACTTGGCAGTATCCAAAACTGATAAGGTGCCTCGAACAGCTGGGTCAATATAATCCTTCTGAAAATCAGAGCCTTGTCCCAGCATCGGAGATGCAATATGGACAACGAAATTGACGTCACGTAGGGCTTCTGCGAAGGCATCTGGTTTCGCAAAGTCAGGCACAAGTACGAACTCCAGCTGACTCGTAAACTCGCTATAAAGGCGCCGGAGTTTCTCAATCTGCTCATTTCGTCGGACGCTGAGGCGGACAAGATATCCCGCCTTGAGGATCTTGGCGGTAGCATGCGCCCCGATGAAGCCTGTGGCTCCCGTGATGAAAACTAGATTGGTCGACATTTGGGCTTGGTATCGGGCGACGAGAAGTCAATGAATATAGTTTGTGAATAAACACAGATAGTCTGCTGCTGACATCTTATACAATAGCTTATCTACTGGTATTTTATACACCGAGTTTACAGCCGTTACTTTATGTTGTTCAATTACTAATAATAAAATCGCCAATTACTAAATGCGCCGACGCTTTGCGTACTGGCTTTAGTCTTGCTGGTCCTTGTGATGCTACAAAGCCTCTGATTATTAAACGCTTCCGCCTCTTCACGTCTTCACTGGTCTGCTCACTTGTTCAGAACACCATAAAAACCGAGCAGAAAAGTCACATATTCCGAAAGATTAGTGAACGAGTCCGACCGCTAGACCTCAATTGGGCTACATGAGCGGAATAGCTTCCGTCCAGCTCCATACTTGCATTTTTACCCCATTCAAGTATTTATCCACAAATGATCTTCCTGGGTCAGTCATCTCGATCTCAATTTCAAAATACGTAATAGAAATAAGTCCTTAATGAGATGCGCTTATATAAATACCTGCTTATTTCCGAGGGAGTTATTTACATTAACCCTTCAAATCACTACCTTGAACTCAATTCGAGATACTCTATTGTCTCCTTACCACTTTATACAAATCTATTCCAGCAGTTAGCTAAAGTGTCTGAAAATGCCTCTTTGGTTAATTTACTACACTTCGGATATATTCCGTGATAACGAATCTCGGCAAGCACTTGCCAAAGATATTACCTCCTACTACACCAAGATCGGACTTCCAGCCTTTTATGTAATTGTTAACTTCGTTCCAATGACAACTGGCACATTATGGAAAGGAGGAGAGGTTCCTGACAAGCCTTTTGTGCGGATCTCTATAGACCATATCGCTGTGCGCATGGATGCCACTGCTGAAACATACCACAGGTGCACTGAGTCTATTGAGAAGATCTTGAAGCCACATCTTCCAGACAAAGGCTATGACTACGAGTACCACGTCGACGAGACAGAGAGAAAGCTTTGGCGAGTGAATGGATTTATTCCCCCGCCCTTTAAAAGTAGTGCAGAGAAACAATGGGCCTCTTTAAACCGGCCTGTTCCATATGAGGGCGATGAATAGGAGGAGGGCAAGGGAGGGGGAGGGGGTTGATTGCATAAAGAATCGGGAATTGTTTTCAGAAGTTGTATTTAAAACACTACATTGGGATAGCCTTTGTCAAATTTAGATAGATGCTGTCTCAAGCATTGTTTGTCCAAGTGCGGTACTAACTCGAAGATAGACCCGAATCACAATACCAGGTATTATCCTCCCACATTGAACTGTATACAACTTCTTCCTCGGTCTAAATTTCCATTGCACGGTATCCCATATTATGTCCATAAAATAGCTTGTATGAGTCTAACTGACGTCTTCAAGACGCGACAACGGAAACAAATTCCTGGCCATTTCCCGACAGCTTCTGTGCTTCTGTGCTTCTGTGCTTCTGTGTATTCTTTGCAGCCCAGATGAAAGAGGCTACAGCTGCAGATCCTGCAAAGAACTTCCAATATATGTGCTCCAGCGACCTCAATATCGTGGCGGCGATCCCGAATCTATCGGAAATATGAAAGATTGCCGAAATGTTGAAAGCTGACCCTATAATGCTGCGAGATTTGCTACAGTGATACATTCTGACAAGCTCGCATTGACTGGCCGGAATAGATCTGAAAGTTTTTACGCAATGTAAAGATGCCTCCAAGCCTACCTGTAGAGGCTGAGGAAGAGACTTGAATACTAAGGCACATCACAATTGACTACAGCCAGCGATTGTTATAAGAAATGGAGCTCAGAGGTCAGAAGATATTGACAAGTTGGCATCATTGCCCTGTTGGCGGCTGACCCGAAGGAATCTCGTGGCCTGCTCCGTATCGAATTCGGTGTAAGTTGAATGGGGCAACTAAAAGGCTAAGGTCGATGAGGAGAGGATCACGAACAAAGATATTAAACCTCAAGGGGTGTGCTCCGATAGCCTCCTATGAGATAAAAGACGGCAGAGAAATCAAGTCAATTTAATCTAATACTAAATATCAAAGTCGCAAACATAGTAAAGTCCAATTCATCCATGACAAGCAAGTATTCATCGTCTTAACCTGAAGATACTCCATGATACCTTGATATCCACACTCTGATCCATAACCACTCTGCTTCCAACCACCAAATGGCATAATATGGATACTTCCCATAGCGCCATTAGTATTAATATTACCTGCTTCAAGATTATCCAAAATTCTCAAAGCTCAGAATACAGACTCGTTGCACAATTAGCCCATACCTTGCTTGCATCTTCTATCCTTACCTGCAAGTCCGTACTCAGTGTCATTCGCCGAACGGGGTGCTGTTTCTTCAGTATAAAACTTCTATACAGTAAGAGCGGGCCAGAAGATCTCCTTCAGGAGAATCTTAGCATCTGGCTTAGTGTTGGTGAAGATGGTCGCGGCGATGAAGTATCCATCGCTATCAACGCGTTGACACGTCAAAGCTCGATGCTCTGATCTCAGGGGTTGTCCCGATGTTGGTTTTGTCGAGGCCATCAAAGCAACGCAGCAGTTCAGTGTCAAATTCGGCAGTATCAGCAGCCAAATCGGAGGGAAAACATCACGCATCGCAAAGCACCTAGCCGCCAGGTTCTCCAATCCAGAGAGCCTGGTGCAAGATGCCATCGCCTCTGGGGATGGGGCTGCTCTCCCTGTTGGATCTCAACGAGCTGACGTGTTGGGGCTCGAGAAGGCGTGGAACAGAGTTGAAGCTCAAGAGGAAGAGATACGGCATCTTAGAGAGGCAAGGTGTAACCTGAACAGGAGAATTACTGAATGGCGGGACAAGTATTGGGAAGCCGTATAAGAATTGTGCGATGCGAAGGCTGTTGGTATGTTTTCGCGTGAAGTTATATAGCCACGTTTGAGGGAGTATGCAAATGGATCTCTCAATATCTACCGATTTGTAGTATCAGAGAGGTAGCTCATCTTGTAGACTACGGTCGATGTTTAGGAACAACAAAGAGCACGCTTTTAATAGTCTTTGTCTCAAGCATTATTGACTAGTCCATAAGCGACATTTGATTTATCTGTAGCGTACGTTTCTTTCGTAATTTCAGAAGAAAAGCGTCTCCATGTCTTTGTTTGTAGGCTACGTCGAGTTGCAAAGGTCTCAGAATTCACCAAAGACAAGCTGGAGTGGGCTGTCTCTCTGCTAGGCTGTTTCCAAGCACGTAACTCATGTCATATTAAAAAGGACTCCGAAAATAGAACAAAGAGCCTCACAATCTTCCAGGAGATGGCAGATCGTGCGGCGGCTGGTAGCTGGGTGCTATGACATCCATCTGTGCAAAGTCACGTGCGTTGAGTTCTTTGTTCTCTTCAATATTAACTCGACAGACTTCCCTCTCCGCCTCTGAAAGTCAACAATTTGATCTATAGATCTTTTGCCGACAATGTACTACTGCAAATCTTGTCATGGGAGTCCAAGTCCCGAGCACATGGACGCCTGCCCCTGGTGCTTCTTGAAGCGTCGCCGCTACCCAGTCCCTCCTTGGGAAATGGACCGCCTCCCTCCGCCAACAAAAGAACAGCTCGATCGACTTCTTCATCGCACCTCAGATGGGCTGGGCTGTTACAGATGGGTCTTCCTCTTGATATTTGTATTCCTCCTTGGATGGCTTCTTTGGGCTATTAGCCCCGTTTGCCTCGATTGGTACGATGCAACCAAAGGCATCATTCCTTTTGTCGACCTCATAGATGAAATAGCCGAGAACGCTGGCCTCGCACTTTCCGTTCTTCAGTTGCCTCTCTATACATTCATTCCTCTTCAAATCTCTGGCGGCTTAGATCCGTTTAACGGCCTGCAACCATCGCAATTTGCCATTAATGAGGCGCGCGGACCTATTGAAATTGCCCTCGCCATTTGTCAAGAGTTGTCCGAGACGGAGGGAACAGCTGACGAAGAGATAAAGAACATGACCAAAGCATGGGACGATGCACACCTTGAAAATTGGCTTTACTTCGTTATGCTCCCTGACCATGCCGTTGCCAGAGGGCAAGAAACCAAGCCACAGGAGGCACTACGCCTTACCAATACATACATCACGCTGATCACAGAAGAGTTTATGACTCTCAGTGATAGACATCCAGACAACTTCACGATGGCCGCCCTTTCTGAAGATAGTCTTGACATTTTGGACACGGTGATACCTTTACGTGTGGACCAACTTCACGAGATGATAAATAATTTCAGACACCGTAAGCATGCTTTAATGGAGGCAATGAGCCAGATTATCGAGCCTCTCAAAGCTTGCCAAGAGTATTTCAACCGAATCAACCAGTAAGTTCTGATCGTAACCGAAACGCATCTCCATACCCTAACACACACAGCACTAAGAATGCATTCGAGACAAAGGAACACATCTTTCACGCCAACCACATAGCCGATCTGTACAAGCTCAGCGTAAGTAAACTAGAGCTGGCAGAAAGTGCAGCCAAAACCCTCTCTAGCGACCTCAAAAGAAAGTATTTCTTGAGACTTGGAGGGGATCTCTCGGAGGTCGCCGTTGGGCTTTCTCGGGTGCAAAACAAGCTTCACCGCATCATACGTACGAGGGACAGGGCATTGAAATGGTATCGTCGTGAGCGCAAACGGAGGAATATGGAGCCGGATTTCCCGATCAAACTGGAGAAGGAAGAATTTAGATGGAGGGCTTTGATGGATGATGACAGGATGCCGGCGTGGGTGAAGTGGAGGTGGTGGTGTCGCCGATCCTGGGCAAGGTGTGGTGTGATGCTCAGTCGTTCGATGGAGGAAGAGAGGCAGCATGAATATTAGCGTAATACGTAGCCGTAGAGGTTAAAATTGGATTACTCTTTTTACCTTAGATTCCATATATGACACGGTTAACCTCAGTGCGTCATGCTATGCACCGTTTCAAGTTATATCAGCTCTTTCTTATCTGTAAACATCCATATTCTTCTCACTATTTTCCATGCATCAAGCAACACCTTTATGATTCTCTCTAGTCTCGCATCAGGTTTCCCCATAGTACAATCCGTTTATCTTATCATCATAGTCCTTCATAGTCTTAGATAGTTCCTCTCCGGCAGCCTTCCAGTTACCATCCTTCTGTAGCTCTGCCAAGATCCACTCTGCCTTGGCTTTCGCATCCTTGGAAAACCTATCATGACCCTTCAAGGCCTTCTCCAGCTTGCGCATCTTGGACCTGAAGATCCCACCCCGGTGCATCCCAACGCAGGGTGGATGCGTAAGTCCGTCGCTTCGTCTAGCCTTTGCCGTAGTGCCACGTTTTCCATCTTCAGAGTATCGATATCGATGCCATGAAGTCGGCGAGCAACATATTGCCGTAAGGCGGTGTGCTTCTTCTGGGCTTGTAAGGCGGCTTTTTTGGCGGACAGCTTTTCGGAAACATCTGTTTTGATGTTCAGAACTTTATCACTTGCCTCACAGAATTCATTCTGCAGTTTTCCGATCGATTCGTAGACAGCTCTGGTCTGGTTGATCATATCTGAACGGGTAGTGTTGCCATGATCCAAGGTGGAGAGAAAGCCTTTTGTCTCATTTTCTATTACCGTTTCCTTCGACTTTTGATACCAAATAAACTCAAGAAAAGGTGCTAAAAGTGAGGGCTCCGAGGAGATGATTTCACTTAGATAAGCCATATGTCGGCAAATGTGGTAAGAATGGTTGGAAATGCTTCTGGTGACAGTTGCAAGCATATCGTCCGCCCGATTGACTTCGAGCAACAATGTCTCGTTGAAGTTGAAGTCAACACCTTCAAAGGTTTTCCCGTCCAGTAACTTGGCTATTTCGCCAAGAAACTGGCCACTGGCAGAGAAGACTGGCCCATCACGGACGCAAGACGGGCTTTCTGTCGGTGTAGGCAGGCCAAGCTTTTTCACTGCCACCATAAACAAGCTGCCAAGACTGCCGCCAGGAACAGGAAGGGGAAACTTGAGGATGAACCTCATCCAAGGGATACTTGTCAACAAACCGGCGATGGTGGCGATTAGAAATAAAACAGAAAGTTTATGGTTCATGAGACATTGCCAGATTACCTTTATCCAGCCGCTCGCTATGCCTCGATAGTTTGGGCTCAAGAGGGTGGAATAGTTGTCTCCATCACTGGCATTCTCCGGTTCATCAACTGGCTGCTGGTTGGTGAGTTGGCAAGTATCACACAGACTGTGGTGGGAAAACGTACGGTAGCCTGCTCACCTGCAGCTCTCTCTTTGTCGGTTCTCACTTTGTCGGTTCTCTCCCCAGCTGCTCTCTTTTTGTCTGCTTTCTCTTTAGCAGCCCTTTCCTGCTCAGCCCTCTCCTGCTCAGCCTTTTCTTGCTCAGCCCTGGCTCTTCTCTCTCTTTCCTTTTTACGCTTCATGTGCTCTTGATATCGGCGATAATCATCTGGAGTGAGCCCGCTTCCAGACATCTTGGCGATCCTGGTTTCAGCGTGTCGTGTGGGAGCCTCTCGACTGGAGTCAGTAGTTGATGTTTCTTAGTGACCCGGTAAAGGCCAATCACTTAGCTAATGCCGAATGATTGGCTGGCCAGTTGTCACGTTACCAAGGCCCCCGAGCGTAAGAGGTCCCTGGGAGATATTAGCTTGGTGAAAAGTCTGTTTTAATAAATAGCAAGGTGTTTTGGGCAGAGTGTATGTATGAGAAACAGTTTCCTCCTGGAGGGATATGGCTAGCGCTAAAAAATATTCTCTTTGAGGTTGGCGGTCTAGTCTTGCATATGGTGCCGTACTAGTACAAGCCACAGTTGACATGTCCTCTTCCTTATCCTGGTTTTGTGAGAGACTGGTAGAGACAGAGACTGTGAGCCATCAAAACAGGAAAGACATTCACCTGGACCATGGTCAATGCCAGGGCATACACATCATTTGCTCAATTCACTTCAGGACCCTGGCTGAGAGAAGTGAGTCACTAATCTGTCTCGGTCAGAAGTGACGAAGTGAATTACGTATAAATACCAGTGTGATAACCCATCAAATATCGATCTTCATCCTTTTCAAGCATTTATTCTTCAAAACACTGACAATGAACCTACTGGGCACGATCCTCAGTACCATCTTGTGGATCCTCTTTGGACTAGTCCTAGCCATTTGTTTGGGGCATTTATACCAGGGAGTTGGGAGTCCGCTCGGAAAAACCGATACTGCAATAGGTACCCGACTTTTCATCCACATACTCGAACCCAGCACTGACAAGTACTAGAAGATATCTGTGAAGTGTATGACCTCATCAGGGAAGAGTCGCCAGGCTCCACCAGCCCTCCGTCCCTGTACAGTGTCCTCGACATGGATGAGCCCAAGAAAGGAGACAAGAACATCGATGCCAAAGCGTGGGACGCCGCAATCGCCAAGATAGAAGGCAATCTTGAGGTGGAAACCCGTCAGGTAAAGATCTGGATTCGCACTGCGGGAATTTTGACGAATGATTCTACTCGGGATATATACGATAATCAGGTTTGGAAGAAGATTTGTGGGCGGTCGAACGTCTTAAAGGACATGTGTGGATGGGAAAGTTAGATAGAGGCTGGAACTGTTATGGAGTAGTGATTTTTATATTTAAAACCTTTATAGCTTAATACAGAAGCTTTATTTAATAAAAACCTAGCCTTAAATATAACTAAATCTTTAATAAGCTTTTCTGCTTAATACTACCTGCCAGTCTAACTTTTCCCCTTATTACTTATTACTTAAATTATTATTAAGGATATATAAAGTTAATACTTTTTTATAAGTTTATTATATTATATACCTAAGCTATATTTTATATTACTTTATTAATTACTACTACCTTATTATTTAATAGTAAATTTCTTATTTACTAAGGAATTAACTTATTATATTCTTAATCTTTATAAAAATATAAATAGGTATTATATATAAAGTAAATAAGGCTTATAAAAATAATATTTTTAATATTACTTTTTAAATATTTTTATAAAGTTTTTTATAGTTATTTTTATAATAAATTTAAAGCTATAGGTTTATAAGTAGGTTAGTAATATTATATAGTATAAAATATATTAAAAATTAAAAAAATAGCTTAAGCTATTAGCTAATTAGCTATTATATAGTTATAGTAAAAGTTATCTTAAAAGGTTATTTTAAGTTAATAAACTTACTTTTATTAAGTATTTTACCTTATATATATTTTATATACTTTAAGCTTAATTATTTTTATAAAAAGTAATAACTACTTATTTATATACTTTTAGAATTAGTTATTAAAATACTAACTTTTTAGTTAAAACTAAGATCTTAGGTAATAATAAAGGTAATAAGTATCTTACCTGTATATATTTATTAATATTCTTTACCTTTATATGCTGGAGGCTAAAGCCTCTTTAAACTACCTATAACCTTACTCCTGTGGAGTGGTAATGAGGGTAAATAGATTGAAGATGTTATAATAGTGGCTAGCTGAGAAGTTGGCCTGCCTCAAATAGGTATGGTCTCCGTGAGGACGGCATCTGCAGTATCCATATCGTAACACGCCTTCGTTAAAGTTTGTGTGATTATATACTATCCGCCTTACGTTCCACATAGACATATCTAAGCTGCAGAACCAATAATTTCGGACTAAAAGAGATACAACGGAAAGCCCCGGGGTCACCCCCGAATTGTGTAACCAGACCCTTGTCATCCAGCCAGGCTGCAGAGTTGTACAGGCAGGCAGACTGTAATGCTGCTGATATGGCACCACCCTACGTAGGACTCAAAAAGCGGTATAGGATACAGAGGGTTACCAAAAACATGAGAATCGGTTTGGTGGCAAATGGCCGATTTTGGTGTCAGCGATTCTCATGTTTTGATACCGCCCAGAGGGGGCACTTGCCACGCATATGACGAGACCCCAGCCGCAAAAAAAGCCTTCTTCTCCGCTCAATGAACTTGCCTTGGAAGTCGATAACAACATGGTGGCTGGTGACATGTGGCTTTGCGCGCGCCAAATACAACGGTACTACCACGCAGAGGGAGAAAACCCACAAAAAGACTGCATCAAACCTGGCTCGTGCTGCTAAGCTCCAGCCGATATTTGCTCTGGAAGCGTGTGAGGAGGGTGAGATCCGGTGGGTAGAGAAGTGGAGTAGAGAGGATGGACTTGATAGCGTGAGTAACTTCTGTTCGGCTTCATCTTGGACGTCTCTTCGTATGGCACTGGATCTGTTGACTATGGCAGTTAATGAAGACGTATGCTCCCATGCTTTATGATGACTTGCTTGCGGCTGACATGGCGAGCAGGGGACACAGGAGGAACATTCCCCTGTCGAAGAGAAAGCCAACCTGGTCACTCACCACTCACGCCCCTCTCGCCCTGTAAGTCAGCCAGGCGGCGGAGGATCCTGTTCTAACATCTGACTAGTCATCGCCAAGATCCGCACCTACGGTGACCATCCCGCAGGAAACCAACCCATGGCAGGATACAGGAACGGACGTGGCTCATTCGAGCGAACCTTTGCCTCATGACCGCCCTGAGGCCCAATATCACCACGCGTATGCGAGGAGTTGGCCCCCGGGCTTGGAGGATCAATCTTTTCTAAGTGATCAATTCGATCCAATACTTGAGCTATACGAAGACTCGCAACCATCACCCCGTCGTAAATTCGCGGCTCCGCCTTGGGACGTTCGTCGTAACCAGCGTGAGGGCGAAGGAATCAGACCTCACCCCGCGGGCCACTCCATCTCGCAACACGAACAAGCGGCATGGAAAGAGGAAGAAGAATTACTATCTTTTGCCTCGGACGAATTCAAGCCTTTCCAAGGTTGGCGAAATGATGGCCAAGTCCTGCAGACGGACCATGATGTGGAGGAACTACTGACCCCTGAGAACTTTGCAAAGTATAAGCGGTACAGGAGGAGAGAGAAAAGGGCGGGCAGGGCGTGATAAAGGATGTTGATTGGGGGAGGTAATTGTAGAAAGGTATGCTTCGGAGTCGGTGGTTGGCCGGTTTTGGAGGTCAATGGCTCATTGGTGCTAAGAGTTATGCTGTCTCAAAGGAATGGGATGTATGTTGGTTGTTTATCTTGGCACGCCGAAATGAATAGCCCCAAGTCTAAGGTTGCCACCCCGCGACTTCACTGATGTCTCATGGGGTATATAGGGAATCTCAGGCACGCAGTTCCATTATCGCGGCAGTACGTGAACATGATATGATATAACATCGTTTGTACATCAGCTCGTGGAAACGAAATCTCACTGGCTAACTACGAGCTGGCCATCACTGTATCCCCCTAGTCATATTTCTCGCCAGTCCCCTTCCGTTGCTTCTGGAGGTTGAAGAACAGCCACCGCTGTTTTTGTTCGTTAAGAGACATGTTCTGCTGAAGTGCCGCCATCTCATCAATGAGCTCCCTAAATTGTTCCTCCGTCTGCGCCAAGGAGCCAGTCCCAAGCTGCGAGGCATCCTTAACACGCTTTGGGGAGGGGAGAGTCGTAGTGAGCCCTTGGTTCACGCTCGGATCACGAACTACCGTCGTTGTTGCGCTGATGGCAGTAGGTGCCTTGCTGCTAAGTACAGGACCGCCGGTCGCAGTGGGTGCTCTGGGGGGAGCTACAAGGCTGCTGATGCCAGTTGGTGCCGTAGGAGCTGGAACAAAGCTAGATGCAAAACCGCCGACGCGAGTAGTAGAAGCAGGGGCAAAAGCACTTGTCGCACTGGGCGGCTTATGGGCAGGTACAAAGGCACCGGTCGCAGTAGGAGCCTTGGAAGCTGGCGCAAAGCCGCCCGCGAGGGGACCTAGAGTGTTCATGTTAGTGTCTTGTCGCCTTTCTCATGTGTCTGTCGAAGACCTACCGCCACCCAAGTTGCTCGGGACCCTCTGAACACGAGTAGCCAATGCTGGAACCGCTGGAGCGCGCTGTGTCTGTGGGCTGCTTCTCAGGTTGGCTTCGGCAACCTGGCTTGCCTTATGGCTGTGCGTAACGGAGCCTCCGTTGACGGTGCCTAGAGTATCTATGTCAGTATTTGATTTCTGTTCTTGTGGACCTGAAGAAGACTTACTCGCCAAGAATTCGCTCTTGTCCCAGTCGTTCCTCGTCATGTTCATTCTCGCTGCCAGGATATGCCTTCCATGTTCACTGAGGCGGTCCAAGTCGATGTCGGCGGTTCTTAGACTACTGCCAGTCCTGGCAGTCCCGGCTTCGCTGATGGAGCCTAAGTGCTCTTGTATGCTCCGTCGCCTCCTTTCGGAGAGTTCCTCGAGGGGTTCATCTAGGTTGTATTCCAAAGGGCTTCGGTCGCCCATTTTGTTCGTTGAATCGTGAATTTTCGTGATGTTTCAGAAGAAGAAACTGGAGACAGTATGATGTGGTTATTGTAGTTTTCTAAGAGCTGCCTGAGGAAGATGCCCGAAGTTCATGTTACACATGGGTCAAGGTTACACAACTAGCACAGGGCCTCGTTGGGGGTTAGATGTTGCCCCAAAGCCAAACATAATACTCGTGTCAAACAAATTTCTCATTCGAACATCACTCAAAAATAACGATGGGAATAACCAACGACGCAGAGGTAGGCAACCCCCATTTGTAGACCATTCGATGCTAAGGCATAGAAACAGACGGCTTGCAATCAGCCACTAGACAAGTTCAGGCGCCCCGGTGTCAACTTCACGCTCTGCCCGGGATGCAAAAAGGCAGCAACACAGCATCTCATTCGAGAACATGCCCAGCCATGTTGGTTCAGCACTACAGGCTGGCCCAAGATCGAGCGGTCTCTATATCTAAAGCAGGAAGACGGTTCTTCACACTCAGCTGAGTTCGAGAACATCGTCCCTCACAAGGCAAGTACTCGACAGCACGGTTTGCTCTGAAGTCGGTGAAACTAACGTTCGCAGGTTAGATCGTGGGTGCAGCGGCGACACAAGGAACTCCAAGACGCTGGCATCTGCTTCGACTCGTACGACAAGCGCAGCACAGGCTATCGTCTTATATACGCACCTTGGTCCCGCGCCTTTCTCCTCGACGAGTGGGACGGACAGGATCTTTCTCAAAAAGGCGCTGAGCTGCTCTTGGCCAAGTATGGCGAGCCCCCGATGATAGAGGACCACGACGATTTCTCGGTCGACATCCAAGCGTCCGAGTCTGTCTCCAACGCCGGCGACAACTTCATGACCACGGTTGAAATGCACCGCGCCAAGATCGACGAAGGGACTCAGAGGCTTATTGAGTGGAACGTGACGATTCTTCGGATATACCGTATCTTGATAGAGGATGAGGTCTGTGATGGTGACGTGGGGGGTTGATGGACATCCTGGATGAGTTGTTTGACAAGAGGCGTGAGTTGGTGGGGGAGATGAGGGAGACTGAAGAGGAGCTCGACGATGCTTATCGAGAGCTGTTTGGTCTTGGAAACGATATTCGTTATCCTTTTCCGGGAAAGGTTTGGGAGGATCTGCTGCGAAGTGTTGTTCCCTTCCCAGTGATTATGGGCCGCAAGTAAGATAGTTTATTACGACAGCTTGTTTCCCTACATATGCATAACTCTTAACGTTTCTCTTGCTATTCCTTTCCAGGTCCTTCGCCTTCCTTCTTGGTCCATCGCAGATATCTAGCAACCTGTTTGTTGGTGAAACGGAATTCTTCTTCCTCTCCCCAGCCGCCTGGCATGCCATCTGTTCCCAGTGTATCCAGGACGGATCTCAAATACTTCATGGTCTTTGTCGGGGTCAGGTCACTCTGCATGCTCCATTAGCGTAATTAAACACAGTTAGATGCGATGAACCTACAGTGGCGGTAGTGTCAGGCAGCTCGGGCCCATCAAGGGCAATAGACAGCGAATTTTGGTCCTCCGATGTTGAAGCGGCGCTCTGCGCTTTCCGTTAGCATTTCCAATGCAGTCGGACAAGATTAACTTACAGCCATGCTAGTTTCAGACGCCTCTTCCTCTTCAGGGGCATTAAACACCTCTTTCCAAAAACTTGTGTTGACTGTAGAGCGTAAGCTAGCTCTATTCTTGGTCCATTTTGGTTCAAATTCCACTTCGCCAGGCGCGCATTGAGAGAGGTTATAGTTTGGTTCATAATAGTTTGCCTTTCTTAGAATAGCGTCTGTGATTAGATCTCTGTTCTGCAGTGGTGGTTTGTGGTGGTAAAATCTCTGAAACTGTCGAGCGCGGAGTCTCCGGTCGGTGTTTCGGGCATCCATCTTGTTGGGGTCGGTGGATGATGGTATGATGGAAGTAACAGGATTGCATTTGGATCAGACCGAATATTTATAACATGGAGCTGTTGTTGATGCCTTGAGGCTTGGTCATTCACTGCTAAACGTTGGTGTTTGGCTACATCTAGAGCTCCAGCCATCTTACAATTACCCTTCGAGGCATGACGATAATTGACTACCACAGACAATGAAGATACGGGGTTCTCTCTTCCATTGCGGCATGAAACTCACGACAATTCACTCTTGCGCTTTTGGTATGACTCCCCTTTGTGTTCGTTCAGTCACCAGCAGCAATAACATGCACGGGGACACAGTTAGTGGAGGAAGTCATAGGTGCCTCAATATCTCAGGATTTCCTGGTCATCACATGGTCTCTATGTATTAGACGTATGTTTGCTTGCAAAGTAGTGCCCTCTCGTTGAAGACTTTACCTTTGTTTCCGCAATTAAGCAGATCTTTTCACGGACCTCGCGAAGTTTGCTGTCCTGCCGGTACGTGCTGGGCTGTGTTAACGCTGGAATATAAGACTCATGCAACATGTCACATAAAAGCCACCAAATCATTGCGAACATGTTCTTGTCACAAAAGATGTCGGTAGTGAAGGTGTAGGCAGTACCCTGTTCAGCCACCAATATGGGCAAACGCGGTGTGCAAGATAAACAAGCTTGGTTCTTGTGGGTGACCTCGCAAAATGATCTATTTTGATCGCAATGCAAGAACCGCGTATTCCGTCTTTCAAATGATACGCAATAAGCGCTATCCCAATTTCATTCAATGTCGCGACAGCAGCAGCTTGCTCAAGCTCTCAAAGTGTTGGGTATTATTCACATCGCGCATAAAGCCGCCTAAAACTTACCGTACCCACAGGGCTAAATTAGTGGGTGCGTCAGCGCTGTCACCACGACCAGGTAAAGAACATCGGAATGTGACTGATGTGCATCATCAGGCGATGATTTCAAAAGCTCCCGTTTGTCTCGGTTCGGATGATTCAACGTGCGTTGCAAGCCTTGGTGTCTCAGTCACGGCATCGAAGGGGCCTTGAGGCAGCCACCTAATTACACAAAAGTTTTACAGATCATGCCCAAGACCGAGAGCAACGCGCAACATCGCCTCTATCGGAGGTGGTTATTAACATCAATTTTCTGTGATATTTCAGGCCAAGTCACAATGGGTCTGAAACATGTCGAGACCGTGAAATTTCTGATGCTGAGCTTTGTCATCTCAACTTGTTCTCGGGCAGGTCAAGGGTACTGCGAGAGCCAGTCGTCGGATGCAATGCCGCAGGGCTGTGATTACACTAAATTCTGTAATTGATATATTTAGACCATGCAATACAAATTTCAGGTAAACGGAGGAGTGAGTTGCACCTGGATCGCCAAAGTCGAGCTCGGCTGTTGTGGCCTTTGGATGACTCTGTTGCACTTACGGAGTACGTCATGTCAGGTTACCCTCCCCTCGGAGAGCAAGAAAACACCAAATCTTGATACGGGATGTCAAAATAAACTCAGTAAAAGGTACCCTAAACCTATCAAAGGTATCCTAAAGCCATCAAAGGTGTCCTAAACTTATCAAAGCTATTCTAAGCTTACATCAAGTTACCTAAGTCTTTGTCATTGAGGATCAACATCCGCCAAACATTCCCAGCCTTTATCAATCATTGAACAAAACCATTACATCCAAACAACGAGACCAAATTGCCGTTGATACACAAAATGACTGTTCTGGAACAAAAGTCGGCAGGCATCTGCCGTTATTCTTCGTTGTTGGGAGCCGGCCCATCGACGGTTGGCTGGGTGGTAGCAAGTCGCTTGGATCCTTGCCCGTCGGCGAGATCTGCTCTGGCGGCAGACCGCTCCTTCACGTAAGAAATGGGACTGATCTGCTCGGGGCTTGAACCAGGCTCGTTCGGGTCGTAGTCCACATCCTTCGAATCTTCCTCAGCCTTATCCTCAGGGTGAAGATCTTCGTCGAGACTGGATGATGTCGGTGACAAGTCAAAACTCTATTCCTCGTCCTCGTCCTCCTCCAACTCGATTTTTATCAGTGCGGCTCTTCCCTCGGCCGAGTCCAAGATAGTGCAGAGTTCACTATACTTTAACGAGACTCGCAAGTCATCGACGCCCTCGCAGCGTTCATCCAAGGCAAAGTCGTGAAGACGCAATGTCAACTCGCCGTCGACTGGTGTCTTTTCGGCCGTGCGGAAAGTCTGGAATAGTTAGATCATGTCCTGTAGAGGTTCAGGGGGGTGAGACTTGCGCTTTTATGCACAACTGGTTCAGCTTCTAACAGGAGCCGACCTTCATCAGTTCGAGTCTTTCGGATCTTCCAGACCGAGATGGTCGACGGTGTGTTATCCTGGTTCATGTCAAAGCCAATCACTGCTTTAAGCCTTCCGTGTGAGCGGAGAATGTAATCCCTAGCCAGCCTGGGCAGCTTCTTGCCGTCCTGAGAGTATGATACCTCGACGACGACACCAGACAAACCAGCATCGAAAAGGCCATATTGAGAATCTGGGGAGCGGGTCAAGTCTATCGCATTTTGTCTATACTGCTCTGGCGTATTTGGCGAGTTTGGGTTCAATCCTATGTCAGCAGAACCGCAGTTAATGATCTTGTCAATAAAATCCCCGGTTATGGTGTTCTGATGTTCAAGTTCCAGGCTGCTCAATTGAGTAAACAAGTAGTAGTCAAATTCGCGAATAAAGCCTTCATTTACTATTCCAGGCTTTCGGATAGTTATGCGACTTCGTCGAGGTTCGTAGTCGAAACGTCGAAACGCGGCTTCGATTTCTTCATGGTATTTGATGTAGTCCTCGTTGCTTAGTGGGAGGACGGTCCAGGCACCAGCTTCACCAGCATCAACTTTGCGTCTGAGGTCGGCAAGAGCTTCTGGGAGACGTCTGGGTTCAGGACCGGGGCGCGCAGGGGACTCGGGCGCAGGGAGTTGTGTGTTCTCGCGCTGCTTGAGCTCGGGCGGCGAGATCTTGCGGCTAGGTGTGGTCGTGGACTTGGGGGAGGACGGCGGCGGGAGGCAGGTCATGTTGAGAGGAGGACGGTTCTTGTTCGGCGGGTTTCATGGTAGAGGTCGAAGGCGGAAGAGAAGGAGAGAGAGTTGGGTGTTTGCAGCTTTGGTGAGTAGATGTGCCGATGTTGTAATTCGCAGCAATTCACTTGGCCCCTCAGTGATTGAGTGGCATCGCGTCGCGCGTTGGTGGGGCTATGATTCACCTTATCTTATCGCGAGCCGTTGGAGCAGCCAAGCCAAGCCACAGGGAGCAAGAAAATATCAGATCTTAATGTTTTTATAATAAACTCAACAAAGTGATACTAACTTTAGTAAAGATCTCCTAAACTTAGCAAAGGTATCTTAATTTTAGACTAAATTACCTAAGTCTTTCTACCCTTTAGGATCGAGGTCCTGAGTTTTCGTTCCTTACCCAGCCAAGCTACTTTCTGTAACTGTCCTTTGCCATTGTGGCTGATGATACCGCTGTGTCAGAGATCCACTAGGCCAAAATCGGAGGGCCCCTCCTTGGGCAATGTGGTCACTAACAGCTGTCTCCAACAAGTTGGAGGAGCATAAGAATAGAGAAACAGGTAATTATTTGTTCACAGGGGGCGCCAATGAAGATAATCAAGAATGGAATGGCCATCCAACAATTGCCGTAGTACCTGTATCCTATATCATTTTCTACGTCTACCCAAGCTCACTAGAGTTGGTCAAGTCAAACAATCACGACGATGCTCCACAATTTGGGCCAGCAAATTCCACTTTTGAAGAAAAAGCCAGATCAGTCGAATCAATCGCCAAGCATTATAATTGAGTTCGCTTTTTTAGATGCATTGGTTAGGTAGAAGAATGAATGTTGGAGCAACAAGGGAGAAGACCGTCCGTTCATTAGGTGATATGCTTAAAACAAGAGCGCAATCCAGGCTTCTGATCCGGGAGGTAGACTACCCTAGACTTGAAGGATCACGTTAGATGATGGCCAATTGCTGAGATTGGTGCTTCAAGGCACATCGGCCGGTTTTCTCCATCAATCACACAGCGAAGGCAGCGATCGTTTCTTGTTCTTACCAAACCAATAGCCTGTTCTGCCCGATGTTATAGTTGAAGAAGCATCTATACCCGGAGTATATGGCTTCTCCTCCCGCTGATCTGTCAACGAAAAGAGCCGCGGTCACGGTGCTGGCGAGGGTGTACCCTTACGCAGTCAAGCTACGGAGGCCGAAAAAGCAATTTGTCAAGCGGCCTTCCTCCGGCGTGCAATAAAAACGTACTGTGGTCCGTAGTGGATGAGCTGTCTAATTGAGTATAGATACCCTGGAGAACACTACATGGTCTAGCACTTTTGCGATCACATGCCATTGGCTGCGTCACTTCACTAAGTCAATACTAAGATCCATCTCTGAGAGTGGCCCAATGAGAAGAAACCGTCGACCCGAAACAGGCAAAAGGATCGTAGCAAGGTTAAGCTAAGGGGAGATGGTGGACCTATACACTAAGCCCTTGGGGTAAGGGAAAACAGCGGAATGGCTTACACCAAAAATCGCTAATTTCCCACCGAGGCGTTCCCTGCACTTCCCCACACCCACCGTTTGTCTCACTCTACATTGCACAAGCTTGCGAGGCTCTGCTGGTAAGTTATCGGCAAGCGTCAGGCATGACCTCATATAGTAGAGTTGTGAAACGCCATTGAGATTCTACCGGCATAAAGGCTCTTATTAGCGAGCATCTTTATCTGCACCATGAAACTCATCACCTTGCATCCCGTGCAAGTTACGACTCTACGCTCTCGCAAAAAACACCGCGAACCCCAAGACAATAATTCTCGACACGAAGCAGATCAGCGTAATATTGCCAAGGCTTCATAGGAAACTACGAAATTTACCAGTTAAGTTTGACCCCGTTGACGGCGACCGAGCGACGCGGACACAAGGTGAGCGGTCTGGCGGATGACATTGAGAAGACGGAAAAGAATACAGAGGTGAAGTAGGACAGGGTCAAGAATGATGTGCAGAAGGAGGCCGCCGAAAAATCTATGCTGGCGGTGAGTTGACATCCCCATCCTCCGATCGATACCATTACCAAGATCCAGGCAACAGATTAGCTGTCCCATCAAGCCCTTTCAACAGGTTTACGACTTCTCCACCAAGATATTGAATGGCCTCTACAACTATTATTACCTTCCCGATGCTGGTATACTGCCCCCTCCTTGTCGATGCCGCAGAGGCACAGCGGCTGCCCCTGCAGATGCGACTGTCGACAGAGCGCTTCTCAGATACGTCTTATTCTCGCCATAGGTAGCTTCGGCATCCCGGAGGCTCAATCTCCTCATGCGCAGGAGTGTAAAAAGCACACGGCCCTTTGTGTCACAGCATTAATTGCGAAGAGTACGGCATAACGAAGGTTTAGACATGTTGGCAAGACAAGCAATGCTTGCAGCATAGATGAGCTAGCGAATGGCGAGAATATGCAGCTGCACTAACTTGCCGGGTTATCAGAGTAGGCGCCTTGTTGCCCTTCTTCGTGAACTGCTTCCAGATGGGCCGTGGAAGTGTCGTTCCAGCAGACTTGGTGGTTCGCTCGGGAAGAATCCATTAGTCGCCATTTCTGCATTTTGACCAGCCTCGCAGTAGCTTGGCCAATTCTTTTACCTGATGATGATGCTTTGGGATCAAGTAACCGCTATTTCCGCCATTCCTCGACGAGGGTTCGCTGAGCGTTGCTCTACTGGCTGTTATAACATGGCTTCTTGTTATTGAGCCAAATATATAGGTTCAAGAACCCGAAGAGAGTTGCAGGAGACGATGGAGTTATCTCCATAGGCAACTCGGAGGGACTGTTTGAGGAGCATTATTGTTGCACCTGACAACTGAGATGTAGTACAGAAGCTCCTTTAACCGTTCGAACTCGGCATCTGATCGACAATTAGTTACAGACTTTCGATAAGCCTGGAACTGGTATGTTGATTTGTACCCTCAGACTCGAAGCTAGTATGGCCTGTTCCTCCATATAATGGCGTACGTCTCTTCCTCCTTCACCACGGCCGAGGTCGATCGATACGTCGAATGCATCGCCAGTGAGGCCGGTGATTTGTGGTCTTGTGGATGGTACGTCACTAGTCGACATCGTTTGACGAAAGACGGCCCAAGAAGCTGCGGATGGGCATGCCATCAATATGGCAGCGAGCGTGAAAGGTTGCTGACGAATCAAAGGCCGCTTGTTAACGATCCAATCCTACTAACCGTTTGACATCATGACGAGATCGCAAAGTTTGCTTCTCATGAAAATTCGGCGTACAGAAGTGCCTATGCTCGGGGCAATGTCTCTCAACAGTCGGCGACATCGAGATATGGGTTTTCGGGGAGGTTTGAAAGGCATCGAAACAGTTACCGCATCGAAGAGATCTGGTGAGCTTACAAGGAGGTACCAGCTCAAACCGAGGCTTGGAGTGAGTTGATGAACTTGGTGTTTGCAGATACGCCGGCGCCCCGCACCCCAAGTTTTGGTCCCATTCGCTTTACCGCTGTGACTGTTAAACTTTGTGTATGGGTTTTCCCTGCCTTTTCTTCCTCCTAAGCATTGATTTGAATGGTATCGTTCCTTTCCTGGGTGTCTATGAGAACTCCTTCCTCGTTGAGGGCCAGGCCAACATTCAGTAGGCATCCCTAACATCAGGTTTTTATAGGATCGTTCGCAGCAGTAATCCCAGTATGCCACAGGCGACCAAACCATTACATGTGTGTGTTTTTGAGGGCACTAACTTAAGATGATGGACCTAACAGCTCATATTTGTATCAGGCTTCTTTCTTCAAAGCATGAACTTTTATGATCTTCGTCTTATCGGGTCAAGGTCTCGATTCAACTCTCGGGAGGCCTGGATGTTACTGTCCGAGAGACACTGATCGTAGCGACAGACCTTCATTATAGACACCACTTCCTTTCTGAGACGATTCAAACAGTGACGAGCAGGTCGTGAAAAGATTCAGATAGCTTCAGAGTGATGGACAAGCCGCCCTCCATTTCGAAACACATGGTGCCCTTTTGTAATCAGTACAAGTTCTTAGGTTAAATAGAAGGGTTTCACGATATATATAGCATCATAGGGAGTGATGGGTCATGTTACTTTCGCCGTCGCGCGTAGTCTTGCTGGGTAACTCTTCGTCGATCCCAAAGTGGCTACGAACAGAACATAATGTAGCAGAAGCCAAGTCCTCTGTTAGTTTTCTCCTTCACTAGCTTTCCTCAAAACAACCACCAGCACAGCCTTCAACGGCCCCGAAGTCCTTGCATTTGATGAACTACATTGCGCGGCTGTATGTTCAATGGCTTCCGGCAGTACGGGAAGCTGAACTTCTGCCCATCCCTTGTTACTAATATCGGTCGCCTTGATTCCCGGCCGGCCTCACCCCTTGAGACTCGTCTGGCAATACCTTTATTTATCTCGGACCTCGGAAGAAAGCTTGGTCAGTTCGGACATAAAACTTCTGCGTTGTACATGTCAAGTGGAAGGACGATAGTGCTGCTAATAATGCTTCTATTTTAGGAATACCAGGAGAACTCGCGACATCATTACTTGCTTTATTTATTGTGTCTTTGGCGACTTATGCGTCCCCGTTACGCTTCTAGATTCTTCTGATCAGCTGTCGACTCCATCGCTGCCTGTATTAGCTTGTTCCAGTTGGCAACGCGGGTTCCAGGCCCACGGCGTTACTCATGAGTGAGATCTCATCATCCGAAGGCCAGTTCCTAAATGTTCATGCTGAGATACGTCTTGTCCAAACAGCAGCCCAAGCAACAGATCGATCTTCTCTAAGCTCTTGGAATCTCGTCCCAAGATACAGCCGTCCCGCAACGCCATTGACAACAACACGACCAGGCATTGCTGAAGGAAGAAGTTCTCATGAAAACGGGGGAATTACCGCCATGCATTATCGCTTGAACCTCCGGGCTTTTTCGAATGGCGGCGACGGTGGTTAGCCGAGTGCGACGCAAGATAGTGAACCTCCCTCCAGAGCCGCAATCGACGTCTTAGTATACGTTGATGGTATCATTAATGATGCTCTTCTGCTCCAAGCACTTGGTGGCGTCGCCACTATAAACGCGGTTGTAGATTTGGTGAAGCACACGCCAACTGTACACGACTTGCTGTCGGCCACCATGTAGCTGAAGAGAAAGTGCGGCGGATTGCACTCCACCAAAGTGAGATCTCCTTCGTGAAAGTCGGACTGCAGGTAGTGTTGAAACCGGTTGTGGGCAACAGCCATGCGGAATTGGAGAGTATCTATGTCCTCTTTTTGGGGGCGGTGTAGCCAGACAAGTCGTCGTATCAGCTCAAGTTAGAGTGTATTTCGATGTAGGTGTTGTCGGCGATATTGCTGTCGGCGTCGATGGGTTTTGAACGGACTTGGTTTCGAAGTCTGCGCAAAGTGCAGTCTCATAGTCAGCGGGATCATATGAACCACTTACGTAGTCAGCAATTCCAACGCCCGTAGCAATTTCGTGAAACCTTGCAGGTCCCAATTGTCTGTAGAGGACGCGGCTGAATAAAAGCCATTGACGCTGTGGGCTCAGAGATCGCTAAAAGCTTGTTGGTTAGAATGTCCAACTTGGAGTCTGAGAATGGGAACTATGAAAGAAAGGCTGAGAGAATAGCATGAAGTAACTAACATCTCAGAGCAAACGGTAGACCCCAAGCTCAGAAGACCCCATCTGTAGTACCGAGGCACGGCGGGTGTCCACTGATGCGCGCCAACTGCAAACTCAGAAGACCTGAGCAAAGGTTCCTGCTCAAGCGAGCCAATCGAGGGAGCTGGTGGCTTCATGAAGGAGCTTCAGCCGCATATTCCCATCCAAGGTCCATCCACCACAGATCAGTCCCCTCTACGAATGGTCTTGCATGTCTGCCAGAAGAAAGTAGTAGTAAACAAATACGAGAACATTCTATAAGAAGCTAGGTTACCACTAAATATTCGGTAACCTGGAGTCTACTGTATAGTCTGGGGTGAAGACCTTGGATATGTACGGATGGTGGACTTACGGTCCTGTGAGTGCCACCTTGTACTACCATAAGTCCCCACCTCAATCTTCCCACGCAGTCAGGGAGAGTGATTGATTTACCATTGCTTTGCTTGCTTTGGGGATTGGACTCTACCTATTGACACTTCGAGACAGGCACTCTAAGGACAGATCGCCACGTAACTCCTCAAAACTGTCGCGAATACAAGAAGAGGAATTTACCGGCGTTTAGTACACGACGTTGCTGACTGCACTTGAAGCTTGAATTCTTCGACATCCCACTGCTCAGGATGGCGCGCTTCCCTCATCGATCTCAGCAAGGCGATGGTCTAAGGAAGCTTGGCACAACCGACACATCCAGCTAGCACTGACTAGTCTTTTCACTTCAAGCTTCCTTCCATTATGCCATATACAATCCTGTTGATCCGCACTTCGAGCACTGGAGCAAGCGCAGCCGACTTGATACCGAAGACCCCTCGCACTTCGTCTCGAGCGTTCAGCACAGCAACGAGCCTGGTTTCTCGAACGAGTTCAATATCAACCACAGTTTACAAAGAGCATAGAGCGGATCGCCCCAAGTTTTAAATCACCATCGAGTCGTGAATTAGGCAGTTTGTTCAACATCGTTGAGGCGCTCTCAAACAAGTTTACCGAACGACGTGGCGTTCTCTCGCACGGTGACGGATGTGTAGATCACGGCTCCTATATCCCGCCGCGGCAATAACTTGACCAATGGAGATACCAAATCACGCGATTACCGAGGAAATCCAGCACAAATGCCGCCTGAGCACTATCGACCATGGGCTCTCCCGACCCGTTCGGCTTCTACAGCCCAGTGCGCGTCTTTCATCACAGGGGGCAGTCCATAGAAGGGGTAAACACAATGGGTATTTGTCTCTGGATGAAGGAATTCCGTCTATATCAGCGCCAGCTCCTTGCTCTCCTACGGTGGCAAGTAGGTTGCGATGTTCCTATAAGTATGATACGGATTACGCGATCGGCACTCATACCCATTCGCGGTCGAGATAAAGGTTATATCGTCGTCTAGATCTCGTGGCCCATCGTCTATTCCTACTGAGGAGTCGTGTTCAAATGGAGTACGACGACAAACAAACAATGAACCAACAAAGAAGAGTCTTCGTTCCGCGACGAGTATGGTAGTCCCTCTGGCAGGAAGAACAGATTCGCTCTGGTAAGGTAGGTCACGGCTTATAAGAATGAAGCACGGGCATTAGAGAGACGCTGTTAACCAAAGTATCCGTCGACAATAAATTTTCGACAAATCTTGGAAAATGGCCTTGTTCTAGTTGTTTATGGCTTATGTAGTTGTGGCTTTGTAAATGGCGGTCGATCATTGGAGCTCAATATTGCCCATTCCTCCCCCACGAGGAGTGCGAGTCTGAATGCAAAAGCGTCAAGTTCTTGACCCCATACAACTACCTATATTATTGCTTTTAGGACCTCTGTGGATTTAATAAAGAATTGCCTTTTACAAAATAGCCATGTTTGCACAGATGCCTCTCTGTTGGTTGCCCTGTTTAGGCGAGAACGTCAACTTTTCACGGAAAATTAAATAACGCTGGGGCCATGTTTTGGCCTGGCCACGCGCGTCAACGTCGCACCCGGGTTTTTGCCAATGCACCAGTTCATGTTCATTGTCGCCAATTCAACTGAACCTCACATTAGAATCGATTCTTAATGCCCTATCGCCTGCTGAGACCTTTGTACTTTATCTTGCCTCCGTTTCCATCAAGAGCGTTTGAATCTCCCGATGATTGGCTAACGCAGGCTATGCATGTCGACACCGCGAGAAAAGACGACAAGGCTGCCCCAGAACTGACGTCCTCAACCACCTCCGCCGTCCAAGCAGCGCCTTACCTGTCATGGAGCGCGGCACAGCACACTCGGTCGAACGAAAAGGAAGCGATCAATGGCGCCATCAGCAGCGTCGCGTCTTGGTTGCGACATCTTCCCCTTGACCCGCCCTCGATCATCAACGACACGATCCTCCAGCCACCATAGTCGCCACTATACATAGTTCCAACAACAACCACCGATCGGATTTACATTAACGACAGAATAATAAAGAGAAGTGGGAGGAGCAGCGAGAAGAAGAAGAGAAGCTAAACGGTGAGAAAGTCGAGCGAGAAGTAGCTCAAGAAGCTCGTCATCAACGTGAACAAGGAGAGCGCAAAGAACGCGCGCACCGTAACCCAATCTGCACCCCGGGACTCTCAATGACCTCGCGAACGACCCGATCGAGTGCTTCCACTTTAATCCACGATATCTGGAAGCTGCGTCTTGCGCTGTCTTCTCTCCGTGTGTCCTCTCGAGCTCTCTTCAGGGACCTTGGGGGAGAATCTGCATACTATCTTTGACAGCTTCCCGGCCACACTGCCGTCGGCCATGTTGGTTGGATGGGGCCCTAGCAATCTCCTTCGGTTGCGAATTGGAGAGGGTAAACGCTTCAGAGACACGTCTCACAGCTCCAGACTTGTGATACGTCGAGAGTAACCTCGAGTTATTTCCTCGTCCTTATTCAAGAGTATCGAGACATTGGCTTGGTGGGAAGGAGAGGGATTTCGAGCTTCCGTGGATGGCTCTTCATGTTGGTTATTGTCCCCGATAGTAGATCTATCTAGATGGGCCGTGTTCTATCGACCTTTGAAGATGAAGGCAGAACTATACCTAAGGTGTATTTCTCTTTGGTTAGTCCATGGTGCTATCTTCCGAGCTTTGCCAAGCTGAGCATACTTCGAACCACACTATCCAAGTACTGTCCTTGGAATAACAATTGGCCTAATAATCCACCAAGCGCGAATTTCACATAGCTACTGGGAAACTTAAGTCCAAGTTTACACGAGACGAGATCGAGGGCTTTAATAGGGATAGAGCGACGGCAACAAAAAGCTGGACGAGCAGGCCGCCGGGCGAAATTAACGATTTTCAAGGCGAAGACTGAGCATTTGGTTGCCAATTGGGACAATCGTGCTCTCGCTGTCTGATGCAGAGGCAGCTCGTCTTCAACGCCATCTTCTGAGCCTCTTTTGACGAAGTGCTGAAGTATATGCTTCGCAGGGAGCCTGCTTCTGTCGGGATATCTTTTGCTATTTGTATGAACGTCTCTTTAAACCTGTTTAGTGTCATCCTCGGTTAGCCTTTGCACTATAGTGCATCGCCACTGTCATAGTTCTATTCATTCTCTTTCAGGTACGCCCTGTAAAAACTAGGATATAGACAGGAGTGATTAGTGTTCGCGTCGAGGCCGGCCTCCATTGCAACCAACACTAATGCATGTAATATCGACATAGCTTTACCTCTCTGTCTAGTCCAGTGATCGATCGCGGTACCTCCATGGCGAGAGACGTGGAACGAGATGTCGCTTGCAGTTAAGATGCGGCTGGTAGCTTCCATCACCACTGAAACTTATGACTGAGAACCAAGTGATACTATCATGAACAGGCGGCGTGGTAATTGCCATGATCATGAGATATGCACCCCTCCAAAAACAGTGAGCTTATAGACCCGCTCAAGAACAGATTAGCGAGAGACTCAATCTCGGATCGGACCATTCACGATACTCAGATTGTCTTTTCGATTTCCCAAATTGGTAATTGTTAACCTCACTAACGTTACAGAGCGTAAGCTTAGTGCGCACTACGTCTGACGCTACCCAATACTGAAGAAATGCCTCTTTAGCGTGCTTGCAAACTGAACCGTGAGCTCACAATTGTTGCATTCCAATTCTTCTTCATTTACTCATTGTCGCAAGCATCGAACCGACTCAGATCATAAGTGATTGTTATCAACCCGTCCTGAATTCCTGCAGTATGATCCCGGTTTGGCAGAGGATATGAACTCTCCGAGTGGATTGACATTAGAGGTCGTTATTACACTTGACCCGTCTTGAGTAGTCGACCCGAAATAGATAGGACTGATCGAGTCTTATGGAGTCTGTGTTGGTTGGACTGTTTCTTGGTGGCCGTGTTTGAAGATGCTTGCTGCCCGTTGGAAGTGGATAGCGCCATTGAAGTGTGCATTTAGCTGCCGATTGCTACTAAAGGCGAGCCACGTAGTCTCTCGCAGGAGTTAAGTATAGAGCTGTTGCCAAGATATTGGCATTGCCCACAGACTGATGGTATCTCCCGCCCCCGTGTCCAGCGTCAAGATTCTTGCGTCAGCACCCGAAGCAATCACCAACGCCACTGCAGCTCCGACGATTTCGATAACGTGACCGTCTCAATTGCCATGGATAAGTGTTGTCTTCAAGTTCCTCCTCATATCGCTCCGTCCGCCGTAGGGTCTCGATCGTTCTGGTGGCCTAACCGAGATGGCGGAAGTCGTTCTGGGCGGTGCCATGCTTCCTCCGGGCTGGGCCTGTGTTCTATGGCCTTTGGATACTACCTCTTCTTCGAACCCGCAAGGATCGACTTGCGTAATCACCTGAGTACCAGACCACGACAAATTCAACTCAAAAATGGGCTGCCAGATGAATCTGGGGGTATTATCTCGATCTCAACCTCGGGAATGCGGGAGTGGCTGGAAGTGATAAAGTTGCATGAATTGAGTTGGCAACAGTCGCAGGGCTGGGAATTGAAGCATATCGTCCTATTTGCCTATTTCGATTCAACAAGCGCTAGGCCTGTCCGTGGTGGTTATATGTAAAACAAAGGTATTTTTACTGATTCAATACGACAGTCAAGATCTTGCATGCGCAAAATGGTATATGTTTGGCCCAGAGCCAAGAGTATGGGGTCGATGGCCTTGGCTGTCGGTAAAAGCATATGTAATGAGCCAAACTAGCACCGTTATATACTTTCCTTCGCCCTTCGTGGGTGAAGGCATGAGAATAGTCGGGTTGAGGCCGGCTTCCTGTAATATTGACGCAATTTGCCTTAGAATCACCAAGGACATCGCTACTGTTCATTTCAAGATGCACCTAGTCCCATTCGAAGCATCATCGCCGACTCGTGTAGTTTGAGAGAAACTTCGAATGGCTGCATCCAGCGATATTCGACTGGAGGTAGCCTGGGTTCTTTACAATAAGGATACCGGGGCGTATTGACGAGCCACTGAGCTGATTCGGAGAATTCGTTGCTCGAGCCCTTGAGGGTGTTACGGTAGTACATTTGGTCCCCGTTTCCCTTCTCTGTGCCGCCGCAAATGATGACAAAGGCACTCTCAATCTTGAGATCCTCAGCGCTAATGCCAACGGCAGCTGAGCCATTGACGGAGAGGAAGAGGGCGGTCTTCATGGTGGCAGTCAGCATAGATGCGGGCTGTGAGATCCCTGTACTCGGTTTGAGGATGAAGGCATTCGGCGAGCAGACAGCTGGATCTGAGGTGACGATGTAATGCTGGCTTACTTGTACTCAGGGCAGATTTAAAGGCTGAGGCAGGTATGTGAAAGGGTGTAACAGCATCGTAGGGGTAGCACTTGATTTGATGCGCTTCTGAGTCGATAGAGTGAGATGATACGCGACCAGGCTTCCCATGTGATCGCCGAATCTGACCCGTGAGCTCGACAGTTAGGCTCGTCGTGACAGTGAGGTGAGATGCCAGGACCTAGTCCATTCACTGTTAGGCATAAAGGACCAAGATGTGCTCGCTGCAATGCTCATTGTGCACATCGAGGCCACCAATAAGAATCGTTGTGTATCCTTTGAGCCAACACCTAGCTTTATGAACATATCTGTGCATCGGTTGACACCACTCCCTTTCTTGGCGTCGGTGCTCTTCTTCTCTTCCATATCGCACTCGATCTCGCTGGACCAAGCCACACTTCGTGCTCGGTTCAACTGTATGATGTTTCGATTTCCAGGTAGCCCTACCATAAACGCAGGTGTCGAATATAGGTGGCTAGTAAAGTTTGAGGGGGATTCTCTGTAGGCAGCTCTCACATCAATGCTTAATGGTCAGTGTGATAGAAATCGCCGACTTGCAATTCAGAGCACGATGTTCTCAGGGACTCCGTGGTGTCTATTCGCAGGACTCAAGCGGGCCCGTTAGCAGCTGAGGAATGTATCGTTCGCGGTGGCCACGGAGCTTCACAACTACTTTGGCATAAGTTGGCAGATCCTTTTGGCAAGATGCGATTGTAGTTGAATCTGGGTCAAGCTCCGTGACACCATCACGCAACTCTTGCGTTGACTGGAAATGAAGCATATCCTGGGGCTTGCGCGACAGAGAGGCCCTGATCCGAGGTATCCCGTATAATTATACCTCGCTTTGCCAGCCCTTGCTCATCGAGGAGACGGGAGTGTCTTGGATAGTCCGAAGCCATCCTAACCACAACTTTTCAGACTGTACAGCCGGGTGCCAATTCGCGCTATACCGAGAACCTGTCACCTGAGCTCTCGAATCGGTGGCGACAGAATGATATCGGTGCGTCTCAAAGCAGAAATCCTCACTTGATGCGAACGTGAGACATAACAAAGCGTCGATTTGAGCACTAATATCTGCAGGCCGCTCTGGAAAGTGAAAGAGGGCCAATGTGAATATGCAGGACCCTGAACTCGGGTCGAGTAGTCTTGGGGGTTTGCTGCGTCTTTGTTCTCCCCCTATCTGGCCTCTTATATGCCTTTTGCCATCGCTCTCATTCCCCTCTTTCATATCATTTTTAGGTTCGCCCTGGGCTCCTATGCCAGTCTACTATGCTCCCCGCCACGATCTGTCTTCGCTTGACGACCCTCAGCGAATATTGTCCTGTGGCGATCTATCTGCAATACCATGGACTAGGTTCGTCGGAACTAGTAGATGCGAGAGAAAGGGAGACTTGATCAGAGTCTGCATCGGTACTGCTTGACGTGGCGATGAGCGAATCATCCTCAGCTCCCTCGCACATCGGTCCTTCGGAGCTTCGGCAGGCGCGTGACTCTTGATGACGTCGTATGGTAACCATCGTCTCTTGAAGGAGTGTTGCGAGTCGTGAAGACGGATCCATGTTGTGTTGAGTGTTTTGAATCTGATAACTAATGGCTCTGAGCTCATACTCTTCAGGCGAGAGCGTGGCCGTGATGACTTGTGGCGTGTGATGTGATTGAGGAACTTGCGGAGTGAGTCGCTGTGGCAGGTGTTGATGAAGATGTCGAAAGTCACAAACACCGAAGCCCTGATTCTCGAGAGGATGAGAATGATGATTATTGACAACAACGGTGAGAGAGCAGATCTATAAAATTGAGTCTCGGATGCCTGCCTTTCTGACGAAATGCAGAGATGACGTGTAGCCTGTGTCGATAATGGGGCTAAGAGTGAATGGTCAAACATCCAGTGCTAATGCAGGTAACCACAGAAGGACCATTTTAGTAAAATTGGAGGCCAAAGACTCTTCAAACGGGATACGGGATGTTTGCTCTGCACGGTTGCAATCTTTTATGGCTTGTGGACAAGGAAACACCGGGACGCGTTTCAGTAGCTGCGCTGACTTGTTTCTTTTTTCTACCAGAGGCGGACGGAATTATTAAGGTGAGTAAAGTTACAAGTTATCCTGAGAGCCATAAGGAGCTCTGGCAATCTGGATTTGTGGCCTCGTTCGGGGCAGAGTAGTGGTGGGTAAAACGCTTGAACTCTTGGATCATCAATTGATTTGGCAGAGGAGCAGGTCAACACTGCGACAAGACTATGAAGATCAGGCCTCCAATATCGCCTAGAAATGACAATGTACATTCGATTACAGTAGCCGCTGCTCTATCGTAAAATCCGACGCTTTCTATGTCGCGGAAGTCAGGTTGGCTTAAGAAATCATCAAGCCTCATCGCCAACTTTAGGTGACCCTCCACTACAAGACAGGGACGTAGTCAGAGACCAGCCAATCGTGTTACACAATTCGGGTGTGAAATCGGTGGCCGACAACAGGCTAGTGGCATAACCCTTGTTGATACCACAAGCGACGTTTACAACGGAGCATAATCAAAGCCGAAGAATGCTTGGCCGGAACGCCAAAGAACAGAGGTTGGTAGCGGGTCAAGCCATGAAATTGGACTCCTCTTAAGTGACCCCTCCAGAGTGTCGAGCGTGTTGTAAGCATCATCTCGAGCTTGGCGGTAGGGTCAATCCTAGGCGGGGGAGGGAGTCCTTTCTAAGGCTTCGGTCGGCGAGGGGCCAAATGAGCGTTGTGATAACGCACACGAGACAGAGTGACCTGCAGTTCACGCGTCCATTGATCATTGCGCTGCAAGGACGGGTCATTTCGACAGGTGAGGAGGTGATCGGTCAAGATTGGTGATTATTGGAAATGCCTAAATGGCAGGGACTACAGACCCTTGGCTGTGTACATAACCAAAATGATCTTGACGAGTGGCCTCGAGCACGGCGAAGAAGGCGCCGAGTGGTTTAGGTCTGTTGAGATGGGGCTCTTTTGCAAGGGCACCACGCTGTTTAGGCCGTCAATATCATGCGCGCATCCGCGACTAGGCAAGTTGAAGAGAACGAATGGAGAGCTCGAGGAATAGTTGGTGGTGACGGCGACTTACATATTGAGCTAACAAGGCCTCCTGCATAGCTTCAAAATTAGGTCAGTCTGGTCTGGACTGGCCAAGTCTGCTCCATCAGATCGATCTTCACCAGTCTGAACTTTCGAACCCTTCAGACCGCTGTGAGACTGTTAAATCGTTAGATCAGTTTGAACTTTCAAGCCTTTCATGTCACTTCAACTTAAGAAAGTTTTCCCACTGGACTAAGAAACACCACATCGATCACGTTTGTTCCAATGCCTCCACTCCGTTCAGCACCCACACCTGTTGGCAGGCAACGAGGCGAGTACCCATTCCCAGAACGTATGGCATGTGCTATAACATAGAGATATTGTCGTGATAATTCGAGAAACTGACCAGCCGGATAGGTCATGCTTAGCACTAAGTGCGAAAGCCCTACATAACCTCAGGCCTGTATCATTCAGCAGACGAGCCCGACGACTTTGTTCAAACCGCACCAACCATAGACGAAACGATCACTCTACGAAATACCGAGCTTCTTTACTTGCTAGAAAAGAGACAACAAGGCGAAGTCGAACAAGTTAGAAGGCAAGCCCGTGCCAATCAGAACACCACGGCAAGTCTGGATCATCATCGTGCCTGTACCGCGATGCGGAATGCTACCTCCGAGCGCGATAATGCCGAAGGAAAGCACAAGAGCATCGCGAAGAACAAACGTGACCGCCAAAACGCAACCAAGTGCGAAAAGCGAAAGGGAGTCCGCAAAGAACACCGAGATGCGATTTCTGTACTTGATGGAGAGAAATCGACGATTGAAGCCCGTCTTCCAGAGCTTAACGACAAGATTCGTCCGCTAGAGAAAGAGGAATCGAAGCGCTCAATGCTGTGAGGTTGGAACGAAAGGGGAACGAGAAGGCTTTGGCAAAGCTCGAGGACAAGGCGGCTATCATTGGCGGTCTTAAGAACCTGTTATATTTGGGAGTTGATGGGATTGCAGAGTGGAGTGTTAACCGGTGAGAGCTGTTTCTGGACGTTATTACCGATGATAACGTTGATGATATTCTGTGCTGTCGGCAAGCAATTCGGGAGAAGCGGGCGGCTATGGAAGTGGACGATAAGCTAGCACCGCTTGAGGACGACGAGCGAGCCCGGGATTGAGCTTGTTGGGACCGAGGCTGAGGATGGTAAGCCATTCTTCTTTACTACTTGTTTCCATGCCTCATGTTCGCTCCCATTCATCCGCTCAATATGAAGGGATCTTATATGAAGAGCCTCACCCTGGGATAACATAGACCTCCAAGAGATCTCTGTAGTGCCCGTAGGACAATGTTCTCTCTGTTTCCCTTCTTTGACTTGACACGTTCCTCTCGATGCCGTGGAGACTACTAGTACGTAAGATCCAACATCGAGGTCATTGCCATACTACTGAGAGTCAAAGAGATCAGTACCGGCGCAGCCAGAGAACAAGACAAGCACCCAACTCATCTTTAATGCAGAGCCGGTGATTGACGCGATGTCCTTACAGGATCTCAACTATTGAACCTATTAGCTGATGTTGACTTCTCAAACCAGTTCCCTCGGGCCAAGATATCGCAGCGCATTTTACATCTATGACACTTGAAAAGACTCAAAGATCGAAATGGACGGCCGGCCGCGATCCACATCACTTGATCTATATATCATGTGCTCCAAAAAGGAATACAGAGGCCTAGGTCACGAGACGACCTTCATACTCTATCGTACAATTACAGATCGAAGCTTCAAGGGCCAAGTCTGATTCCGTGGTGCAAATGTGAGTTTATTATTCCCGCTTTTCATCAGTACTGGTATCAATTGTTATCTCAAAATACTGGACCTCTTGACCCAAACAAGCCATAAACTCGAGCCGGTATACAACACAGCGTCCAGCGTATCGCTACATCGTTCTAGCTACATAACGAGCCCCAATGTCCCTAAGTTATTGCGTTTATGTGCAAACTTGCCCTATCAATTCCCAAAAGCCCAGCTCTCTGCCACGTTGAAGAGACTCGTAAGTGTCCAAAAGGCTGCGCACATGGGAACATGACCACGCGGGCATCCTGTTGGAGCATCGACCTTCTCGCAACGCCCTTGAGCAGTCCTCTGACATCGCGCTTGATGGAAGCTGTTCTTGGTTACTCTAGAAGAGCACTTGGGAATACGAGGCGAGGTATTGTCATTGGATACAACATCTTCATTTGCATGCGCACTCTTTCTTCTCTTCGATCTGCAACGTGTCGGACCTCAATCTGTCGCGACTCGTTATTTAGCTGGTCATCAGCACATCGCCTCAGTTAGGTACCGCCAAAAGGAACACAGCTTTTCTGGAGGAGATTATCTTCTCTGCATTACCCAATGTTCCCTACAGATGCGAGGTTCCTTGTTTCTTTCGTCAACCTCATCGTCTTGCCTCTGCCTGATTTCCAGCAGCACGAGTCACTGCTCGCGTTTCTGGTTACCATGTTCTTACAAGGATCCATTTATTCACTTGTGGTTATCAAAGCGCATTATCACTGAACCAGGATCAGCACGTCAGCTAGAGCCGTCTTTCGATCTCGGGCACCAACACACACCTCGAGATGGCACAGGGCTCCTCTGGCAATGCGTTGCTACTCCGTGCATATTAACCTCAACTAGTTGATGACTGATGGAGGCATGGCTTCCGCTAGACATTCTTGCCAAGCTCTTGCTGAAGGACTTTGGGTACCTTCGTGTGTCTGCGGTAATCGGAGCGGAGATGCATGGAGATAGCAGACGCTGAGTTAACGGTGACCAGTGTCTTACCAACGCTATCAATGGCAGAAGAGTGGGAGCTCCTGGGTCAATTATGCTCTAGATAGAAAGAGGCTCCTATCATATTAGCGACGGACACTCGCGTGTCATGTGGTGTTCCTTGATCAGGGGGCTGGCTCGTGGAAAGGCAACTGACGATCATTCTTAAGAGCATCCTCCCCAGCTTTTCTTATGCAATTCAGTTACCTTTGAACAATTAGATAGGATTTTACTCAGCTCTCCAAGAAATCGGAATGATGGGCGCCAACCCAACCCCCAGCTACATCACCGCCAATATCTTTTCCCACGAGTAATAAAAGACGGTCCGATGATACCCTATAGTATCGTTAGACTCTGCTGTTGAGCTTTCTGCTAGTCTTCATGCCCAATGTTGCTCTCATCAATCAAGCCTTACTCCAGTTCAGAACGAGCATCTCACAGGAACTTCCAACATCTTAAAGTACAGTTGGTCTCAGGCCGTCTCCACCGTCCCATGATCCCCAAGCTAACTGAAGTAATGACAACTCTGGTGGTTCATCAGAAGCTCGAGGACTAGGCACCACACCGGTACTGCGAGAAAGATGGCCAACATCCTACATCCTGCCAAAGTAGCCAAGCATGGAGGGCAGGGTTAACCTGCCAGTGAGTGAGGTTTTCAGGGCTCATCCGCTATATTTATAGAGCCAGGTACCTGAAACTGCCGTTCATGCACGGCTGCAAATTTTGACTGATTGACCTTGCAGTCTCCACGCAAGGCGCCGGGATCACCCACGTGTCAATTAATGCACATGGCCTGGATGTAGTGGCCAAGCATGCCATACGATAAGGCTGATGAGCCTCAAGGACGATGCAGAAAGTAGTTGGTCAGGTTTGAGAGACTACTCAAGTGAGCCATGTTCTTGCGCTAAATGGCGAGCCTGGGACATTCTCGAGCGGATCGTGACCCGCCAATAGCTTGGGAATGACCTAATCCTGCTTGGCTACGACCAAACTGCGAATAGCTTCACTTTTCAGGGGCGACGCAATCTAATCGACATATACCTGCAGCCGGTTTTTTCTATGCTGGCGCATTGGTGAGCGGCTGTATTGCGAGGATGCAAAACCCAGGATGTGTCCATCCACTTTGGTGCATACCAACGCTGGTCGGGAGGCGTTACTTTGCACGGTTGACTGACAGTCGGAGCGACAAGGTCTTGCTGGGGGGTGTCTTGTGCGATCAGAGGACGCAGATGGGGTGTGAAGACCTGCATCTTGAGGATGTCAGAGCACGTTTGACGTGAAGTTGGTGGAAACGGGTTCCTGCCTCTGATACCCCGCGGGGAGTGTATTCCATAACAGCAATCTTCGGAGGGGGTGGCGCTTAGGAGTGGCGTCTACGTGTAATCGGACGTGCCTCATGGTACTCACAATGAACATCTTCCATTTGGTGCTCGTCATAACAGTAGTATCGTAGCCGATTGTGTGTGTTGTCTACTTCTGAGTACTTGGAGTCAAATATGTAACTAAACGCTAGTCGTAAATATAACCCTGGTATCCGGGTGGAGGGTAAGTTGAAAGGTGAGACCAGGACGTTGGTTATAATTAGCTACCAAGATAATAATATGACTGCCGCTTTATAAGCTCTATGGTAAACAGATCTGATTCTTATTTATCTTGGAATACAGAAGGGTTAGCTAGGAGACTGGAGTTTGCGTGTGAAAATTGACGCCGATCCTGGCATGTCCTCTGTGGCTCATGGAACCGTAGCTAACTGCCACGCGAAAGTCAGCAGCTAAACACCTACGTAAGAGGAGCAATGAATACTCTGGTTGAGGAATGTTTGCGCTTTGATGCTGGTCGTTTGACTGAAGGTCACCTGATAGAAGTCGTGAGGTCCACCGCCATTATGGCCTATCTTATCACGAGGGTGGGTTACTAAAAGACAATTAAGAAGCAGCAGCGGCGTTGATGGGAATAGACTTTTAAGAAATACACTGATAAGCCTTGGGAACAAGCGAATGCCAGGCAGAGCTTAGGCTATAGAAATTGACGCTGTGACTGAGGGAAACTAATCTGGCAACATATATACAGTCACAGAACAAGCACCTCCAGGTCCATCGTCTTCTAGGTCGAGACCATCCCCCTGACGCACAGCTCGGTGGCCGTGATCGTACAACCCGTTGACCTTCGGATCTCGTTCCCTAACGATGACTTAGTCTTACACGCCGAGTCCACAATATCCTCCGTCGTTTCCATAATCTTCTGCAGGTTCGCAACGCAACCGTCGTTACGAGGGTCCTGACCCTCCCGACCGCCTTGTAATACAGGGCGTAGCAGGGGTCGAGGACCCCTTTTTACATAGGAAAAACATCCTCTGCTCTGCATGCCACTTATCGTCGGTCCCGGCGCATCGTGGTCGAAATGATCGTGATGTTCTCGATCAAACTCCCGGTGGTGTAGAGCTTCGTCATCGGCTTCATGGGCTGATAGAGCGTCTTCTAGTAGTTGTCATTCATAGAGTGGTATACGACCTCCATCGTCGCGATGTTGTTGTACACAGTCAAAAGGCTGCTTCCCACGTATACTGAAGCCGCCTTGCTTAAGTGGACCGTGAGTGGCTGCATGGGCGCTGGAACTCCAGCTCTTTTACGAATGGCGACTACATAGATGTGTCCGGGATCTCTACTATATTCTTGAACCCGTCCAAGTCGGTATGCATGGACTTGTGCTCGTACACCACCATCTTTGCGCCCGCGCCCCCGCCGATCTTCAACAGGGTCCCATGCCTGAAGATGGGCGCCATCTTGCTCATCCTTTATAAAAAACCCAGCTAGTGGAAGCTTATCCACTCTCGCAATAAGACGAATTGCGTAGAGGAATTTGGGGATGCACTCCGTGGTAGCGCTTGAACATTGGTTGCCTTGTATTTCGTGAGACTGCTTCGTATAAAGACTTGCGCCCTGGCTCTCATAGTTGTGTAGTCGGTGGGCGACATGGATGGTTTCTTGAGGTTTTGAAGACATGCAGATGACCCTGATCTGGGGATGCCCTCACGGTGGCGCATTGAATCCCGGTATCCTTTGGGATACCTTCGTGGAGACTTGTGCGCTTGTTCTTGTGGTTGCGTGATTGGTGGGCTCCTCACATTTAATGTTTTGAGAATCTGAGGGCTGACCATGATCCCCAACATGATCATGATCCTGTCCAACCACTTCAGGAAGGTTAACCAGAAGATTGGGGTGACGAAGCAACAGATCATGCGCTCCCCTACCAAGTTGAAGATCCAGAATGGGTTTGGGAGGGTGAGATCCATCACCCTGAACCTCTATGGCAACGGGTCGATGCATTGCAACGCATTGCCCCAGAAGATCACGTCGCTGTTACGGTAGTGGCCGGGCTCGTCAAGATCGCTTTGAAGACCGACAGTCGCCTTTGTCTTGCCCTTCAGGAGGATGAACTCGTGAATAATGTCGAAAAAAACGGCGATTCAGGCGGTTGCCCCTACTCTTGGGTGAACAGTAGTGTCGAGTTGGGATGTACATAACCCCCGCGAGTCGTAATACTCAGGAAAAAGCCTTCCAGGTAGACTTTGCTGCGAAACTTGGCATCGAGGATCAGATTGCAAATTTCAGTGTTGACGATCGGCGAGACGTCACATCAATTGCCTTGATGGGGTTTAGGTGTAATGCAATCCGCTCGTTGTCGTCTGGAGCGACGTCAAGGAAGCCGGTCGAGAGGCCTTGTAGGACTGGTGAGGAGGTAGCGCCGAGAATAATCTCTCCGTCAGAAGGCAAGGGTAAAGTGAGGTAATTCGGCGTCTGTGATGTCGCACCCGTGGGGTTTTCGTTGGGGGGTATTTCTAGATCGTCCTCGCGTGCCTCCAGAACCGCAAGCGCAAATCACAAGCCTGCAGAAAAGGAGAGCGCTTGAGCTGGACTGCACTTGACTACCAGCCCAATGGCGATCTGCTTCATCAACTAGACTGCCCATATCCAAGGGGCGTTGTGCGCACGTCTGAGGAGTTAAACTAACACAACAGTAGGCGATGGCGAGTTGGCGATCCCCATTCCTCGTTGTCGACCCTCCATGTCCCTAGCGACGGGGCATTGGTATCTTGCGGTGGGTTCTTGATGCGGGTTTAGATCGAGAGCGATGGTAACGGAGGTTCTGTGATGATTGTCGTTAGCGCGTGGACATTCCTTGTCAAACGACAACTAAATACAGGGAGTTGTCTTACCAATGATGAACAAGTGGTTTGCTGTAGGTGGCTATCGTTTTCCTCCCTTGAGCCCTCAGGGTGTGCCTTGTTCGACTCTTTTCGACGTTGTGGCGGTATTTTAGTATACTGAGAGCTTTGCAAAACGTTGAAGCATGGGGATGTGCCATGAAGCATTTGTCTGTTTATTCCTCCATTCGATTCATATACGGGGAAAGGCATGTTCTCTCGGTCTCAGGTTTCCTCAATCTGGCCCTCGCATTGTGGTGTCGTTCATCTCTTTCTGCAGTCTTCCAGTGTTAACTCGTGTAAAAGACGGCTCAGTTCCTGCCTAAATGTTATCATCTTGGTCGTTCTTAGCTTGCTTTAGCTTCCAAACCTACGATCTTTGGCAGGATGAAAGAGCTAGCTAATAAAAATCCTTCTCCAGCCAATTTACAAGCTCCTAAGGTATGTAGAGCCAGAGCCTTCTCCAAGAGGTGATGCACATCGGCAAAGGCCTACAGTGCACCGCTCACACCGGGGTTTGTCGAGAAACCCGTCTGCTCCAAAGATCTGGGCCATGGAAGATATCGCAGCTGGCCGCGGCTCTAAGGAACCCGACGGGTGGTAGGCTTTCGAAACGTAACGAGTCAGTCGTGGTCAAAGCCGGCGAGAATGTTTTCGAGACATGACTGGGCATTGTCTGGTGACTCTGCGCTATCCATGCGTTTCGTCAGTGATCATAAACCACTAAGCTTATCAGGCTGGCCAACCTGAATGACGCTAGCGAGAATGCCATGAGGCAAAGAGTCGGGGTGTTTCCTTGCGCGGTGTAGAGATCGTGACGAAATTGAACAAGCCCGTGCAGGAGATGGCGTCCAATAACACATTGCCCCTCAGTTCTTGGGTAGATGCAGCTTGTTCCACCCCAGGCCATATACGGCTGAGCCTAACTATAAACCCGTAAAACTGACGTTTTTGGTGTTTTATATCTTGGTTGCTGTAGTGGCTTGCGGACGGGTGAGGAGCTTATCGAGCGCTTGGCGCTGGTCTGTCGTGCGATATAATTGCGGGTGGACTGTAGAGGAGCATTTGAGAGAGGAGGTCTTGAGGAAGTCGAAGAAGGCGCGGTCTGTTGAGAAAGGTTTGCTTGAAATGATCTCAAAGATGTGAGGCAGAAGATGTAGCATGGACCCTAAAGGAGGATGGCCCAGAGGTATACGTCGGAGGATGCATTTCAGGCTCAGGATGCTGCAGTCACAGGTTCTCCATCCGCTTTTAATATCACTCCATCCGATACAGCTGATCATCTGCGAACATCTTCTCGTTTTCTTTATGACTGGCTGCGAGTGGTGCGCTTGTTAACGGCGCCCTTGACGTGCTCAGCGCCGGTAGCGGTGGCTTCGTTTCGGCCTCCAGGCAAGGTTTCGCGTCGTGCGGGTATGTCTGGGATGATCTTGTCGCTTCGAGATGCATGGGCTTGAAGAAATGAAAAGCATGACGTGGAATTTCGATAGCTAGTAGCGGAAATCGAAGGGAGGGTGATGGGTGGATGTCTCTGATCTGATTGAGGAGGAAGAGGAGGAAGAGGAGGAAGAGGAGGAAGAGGAGGAAGAGGAGGAAGAGGAGGAAGAGGAGGAAGAGGAGGAAGAGGTCGTTGATGATGAAGGAGGGTGGAGGTTTGAAATGATTGGCCGCTCCTGGTCAGCTGGCCCCACTCACACCATCTGGATGACATCGCTAGATTACAGTGGAGGTGCCCTGTAACCCAGTGAAGCAAAGAAGCAGCACCTCCAATCGAAGCTCTCAACGCTGGAATTGCATCTGTCCGACAAACATTTCCCTGCACTGCATCTAAGGCGTATTCATCGAGGTATCCAAGAGCCACTTGACTTGTTTTCGATATTGTTTTCTTAACCGAGTTATATTCTCCTCCGCGCACCGCAGTTACTAAAGAAGTGCTAACGTCAATGGTCACCGTTGTCTCTTCATTTCAGCACTTTTGGTATTGGTAGACGAGGCTCAAAAACTGCCGGGCCCTGGGTGTTGAGCGGAAGCTTGATAGTGAACTTGAAGCGATATATCTGTCCTTCCAAAGACTGTTCCCAGCTGCGGAATGATTCAGGTATGAAGTTCGTCTCCATCAAGGAGCCCCAATCTCAACATGGCCCCTGTCTGCTGTCCACCAGACCCTGGTGCTACTGACGACTATTGCCTCTTTGGTCTCTCACGTCTCAGCTCATTGGCTCTATGTCGTGGCGCCATCTTGACTTGGACGTATTTTAGTATCGCGGAAGAGGATATAATTAGTCACACTCTTAGTGCTGTGTTAGTTAGGTTATGAATTTATAAGATGCTAGAAGATTTATGCTTTTATCTAATAACTCATAATACTTAACTCTAGTTTAATTAAGATTTAAAGAAGAAAATTCTAATTTAATTAATATATAAATATTAAAATAAAAAAGATATATTTAAGTTAAAACTTTTAATTAAAAGTTATATTATACTTAAAGTCTAAAGGATAATATAAAGTACTATAAAGTATTTAAAAATTATTAAACTACGATTTTAGCTATCTTAATATATATAGTGCTTAAATACCTACTTAATATAAATAGATATTGAAGCTAACTATTAAATCTCTAGGTTATCAGGTTACAGAGCTCAGCCGCAATTGCACTGGAAATGTAAGTTAGCCAAGGATGTGTTGGGAGACATCTTGATAGGTACTATTTCTGCACACCAAGCTACCCCACTATTGTGTTTTCAGGCATCCTCCTCAGCTGAAAACCACAGCCTGGTTTGTTAAATGGCTTTAAAAGCTCTCTCCTCTCAGCCAGGTCCTAAATTCAGGCTGCAAATCTATTTCATCTGACTGAAAGGCATTTCCAAGATGTCGTTTTATAACCTACAATTACGCACCTTTATCTTCTTTTCTCTTATTTATGCTACTACCATTCAACCCGCTGCTGCAGTAACATCCACCAAGCAATTCCAGCATTGGTACCCTCAATTTGGATGGATTTTTGACACAATCGTCAAGGTCAACTGCACCGCCGAATATGACAAATACTTGACTGGGTTCAAGAACCACTCTGAGATTGACTTTCTCGGTGGCGGAGGTATCTACACGGCTATTACGCAACCGCTCATTGAGTGCATTCTGGATCACACATCTGAATACCTCAAGTTCGCCATGACAGGCGCTCAGGTCGTACTTGGTGTCATGCCCACTATCATTGCTCTCCTCGGCCCCTCACACGATGAGATCGCCATGCTTTGCAGTGTTGGTAGAAGACCACTCCTTGCCGCTGGCTTGGCTTTGGCCTCACCCTCGGCATATTTCAGCAGGGCGTTTGAGTACTCTAATCCTATTGATGTTCTCAGCGTCGATGGAAACAGATATGTGCAATGGCGCCCAGGAGCGGTCTACTGGCAGCTGTTAATATCAGCAGCGGAATACCTTGTCACCACGGCAGCGTGCTATAATGTTTTGGATAACACCTTGAAAGCCAACTATCGGGCCATCTTTGCTTTCTCACCAGATGCCGACTTCCTTCCTGGATTATGGCTGGCTGGTGGCGTTGCTCTGCATATTGCAGCTTGTTTTATCTCTCGACTTCGGCTTTGCGGGTCGAGGACCCGAGAACCCTCCGCTGCCGAGACCGATAAGCATCTCATTCGGCAGGGGTTAAACGAAAAAAAGAAGCAATTGTGGTTCATAGAGTTTCTGAAGTCCTGGGCGCAGAATCTTAGCTCCGTAACGTACTGGATTAAAGGTATTGGGCCAAGGCTAATGAACATCATAACCACAACTGAGTTATTCCCATGCTCCTCAGCAAAATTCGTTGCGAAAATTTACTCTTTTCCAGAGACCAAAACATTCTTAGTATTGTCTTGGTTGCAATCGACCATTACAATTCTTCACATTCTCTTTGGTACCCTTATTTTCTCAGGCATGCTTTTCGTCGGTATGCAAGACGCCTTGATAATTGTTGGAAGGTACATTGCAGGTGTGGCTATTTGTCGAGTCATTCTCATGTACGAGTTGGCTGGTCTGCGGCAGAGTTGCGACGAGATTGATGGCAAGCCACCCGGGAAGCGTTAAATGGAGAAGAAGCTACTGTGGAAGATAGCTGGCTTTACGGACAAGGCAGAGAATTTGTCGCTTCTCCCCGGTTGCCAGGAGGAGACTGATAGTAGGGTTTATGAAGAGTTGATAGATGACAGACATCCGTCAGTAAAGTGCGTAGCTAGTGCCGAGACAATTGACCAAGTCTTTCTTTTCTGTCTTTATTTTCACTACCCAATATTACAACGTCTTTAGGCAGTCTACAGGGACGCAAGCTATGTATGAGATGTCTTGTCTATATAAAGTGATAGGCCTACAGGGTCGAAATCACCCGCCTGCACAAACCTCTTTCTCGCGGCGCCGTTCATTTATCTCAATTGACTCGAGGTCATGAAGTGGTATGTCTGTACCCAATCTCTCATACCCCTTAGTCCTATGCCGTCTAATCATGTACCTAATCCAAAGGACCATCGATGCTACAGATACTGAGAAAACCCCTAAAGAGACCCAAACCCTCCATCCACGGAGGCAACATGGGTATACCGCCATCAGTATACGGATAGAGAACAAAATAAAGGGCTTGGGCTCGCCTACATCTGGGGAAAGGGTTTTCCGTACGAGACCCTTATAAATTGGGCCTTGTGGACCAGAGACGAAGCGTTTCAGACCAAATACGGGAACAGTGATCTGACTTGGGTGGTCATCTGGGTACTGGGCATCGCCCCATATCCCGAGATAGTAGAAGAAGGAGGTAAGGTTGGACTCGAGAGGCATCGGGGTATCGGGAAGAAATAGGCGCGACAGTTTCGAGGTGGTGGCATCCATGTGATAGAAGTAGGCCGACTGGACGGGATCCCAAAGGACTCCAGCATCGCAGTAGTCCACCAAAATATAGTCGTGTACGTGGTCGCTGTAGTCAGGCACTGGATTAGCAGGCGACGTTGATAAATGACGGACTACGACCAAGGGCTGAGTTGAGACATTCACTTACCCTTCAGATTCGTAATTTGCATGCGAACCATATGCACTATAGACGAGGGGCTGCAAAAATGGTCAGATCAACTACACGGCCCCAAGCATCATAGTCTACTCACTCGTCCATCAGTCATCGAGAGGGCATCATCACCCCAATCGTACGCAGATCCATCAGAGTGCTGGCTGTAATAAATTCCAACGGGATTCCCATCTCGAAATCGGATCATGTTATGCTCCCTTGACTGATGTTAGTCAAATCTATCAAGAGTATAGCCTTGAGAGTCAAAGCTCACCAGTCGCCAACATGGTTCCCGTAATGCATTCCGTCAGTATCATCCACGAGGCTACCCAACGGATCCAACACTTGAGTGAGGTTGGCACCTCTGTCAAAAGGATAGAAGTAAAAATAAAAGACGTCAACGTTTCGGGCATCTCTCTCGACGAGGATCACAGCACAAGCCGTTGCGTTTGAGATTCGACCTGTTTCATCTGGCGTGCTCCCAAAGAGCCAACGAGGCATTGTCGTGATATCGTCGTTAGACGTCAACGCGACTTCTTGATCACTGACATCGTTGAGTAGAGCAAGATTATCCATGTTAAGCTTCGGTAGGTCTGGGATGGGTTTTTCGTTGACCGATGGCGTTGTGTGGCGGATATGCTCGAAAATGTCCGACGGTCGAAATGGGTCTTCAGAGTGAAGCCATACAAGTGGTGCTAACAAGATTCAGCATTCAGTCTAAATATTATAATGAGTGAACTACTTGTCACATACCGAAGCGTGTCGCATATTCTGGTACAGTCCGGTTGGTTCGGGCCAGTATCGACGCGACATGATCATGTTGGGCGGTAGGTTTGGCTAGAACCAGGACGACTTGGATGACGAAAAGCGGAAGGATCAAGAACCATGTCGCAGGTTTGTTGAAGCACATGAGGGCCATATCTTCGGCAGTCTACAGTTATTGAACGGATTGTTAGATCCAAACACAAACTTGACTCACCTTCAGATGGAAGAGAAAGACTTCAGACTGCATCCTGGTTCATTTGGGTGGCTTTGCCCAAAACCCTCAGAAAAGAGGGAGGCCTGCCAGCCTGAAAGCCAAGACAGCCATAGAGGCGCAGAACCTAATTGAGAAGATGTCTCTTCTCTCCCTACGAGGCAACAGATTACTCTGCAGGTAAGACTTTTAAGGTGTGGGTTACACTCTATGACAAAGTCACAAATCAGGCTGTACACTCTAAAAATAGTGGTATCTTAAATAAAGTACAACTGAGTGGCCCTACAGTCCTGTTTGTATGACCCAGCCAAGGTGCGGCTGAAATGCATGAATTCAAGCCACGGCGCTAAATGCCTTTGGCTGATCAGTGCTAAATGCTTTTTACTAGCCCTGACTTGAAAATTAATAGTAAAAATAAGACCTGTTTGAAGTTATTAAGTAGCTTAATTTTATACTAAATTAAATTATATATTTTTTTATATATTTATCATTATTAAGTTATAAAAGTATCTCTGCTCATTGGCTCTACATGCGGAAGAGGTTACGATTGGTCACGCTCTTAGTGCCATGTCAGGCAAAGAGTTAATAAATCCAGACTGGCACCTGTCTCCGAGACATTGGTTAAGCTGCTGCGTGCCTTGTACATCGCATTCAACCCAATGGCATCCCGTTAGTCAATAGCCCGTCTCAAGCTTATTTGCTCACCTCTTTATGCCCAACGATTCCTATTGTCATGGGGCGCGATACCGCTCAGTGAGTTATAGGCACTCGTTGCGCAGCTGGGTCGGAGTTGTTGAGGCATGGCGGCGGCATTGTTCCTCGCCAATCCTACGTGTCGTGACTAAGACTGAGATTTTGGTCAGTCTGTCTACATACAGATATCTTCTCGGGCGCTATGTTGAGAGACGCAGGGAATGGTGTTACGAAATGCGACTTTTGAAACCACATGTTGGAGGAATCGAGATGCAGGCAGATCCACGTTTCCATCCAACGATCTATGATGATTGACCTCAAATTTATCGAGATTCATAGATGTCGAGGCCTCGGTGCATTCTGAATGGGTTATAAAAGGCGAAATAGGAGAGGAATGTCCAAGCCACGATCAGACGTTGAAGTAGACGGCGTTCAATGCCATGGACTGGGGGTCATGTTGTCGAGAAGAACGCCTGCTCCACGTTGTATCCACACTCTTCCAGGTCATGGTGCTCTCAAGGGACATGCTCATCGTTGTGCCTCCGAGTGGCGGCAGCTTTTTGTCGACTAATATGAGCCATTTTGCGTGGCTGCAGTAATTCTGGCCAAACAAGGAAGGGTCTTTCCATTGCCATTCACGAGAGCAAGAGCGGTTATGAGATGCAGAACCTATTGTGTAAGAAGCATAAACTGTCGGCGCAACTTGTCCCTGGAACACTCTTTCTTTGTTACTCTGTCTGCAATAACTCAGCTCCTCATGTCTCAAATATAACGTCACCACTTCTCAATCAAAGTGAAAGATGCGCTGTCAGACATACCATAAGCCCTATTAGTAACGCATGCAGTGTATTCGTTCTTGTGTAGGTCATGTTGGAACAGCGACTCGCCCAAAGTTCGACTTGATGTTGTAGGTTTGCCTAATGAGGCATCGTGTTGCGAGATTGAGACATTCGAAAAGGCGGTAGAAACGTGTCCCCTGGGAATTATGATGCCTTCTTTCCTCTGAAGAATGCCTGGCTTGTCACATCTTATAACAGCGAGATGTTGCTACTGTCCCCAAGCTTAACTACAGGAATATCCTCAATGTTGACTCGACATGTACAATTGGAGTCCCCATAAGCGTAGATAATGTTCTGTCCTTGACAAGCGAGGTTTAAAGTCGTCTGAAGCTCTTAACTCTCTCCCGTGAAAATAATCGCCTTCAAGTGAGGCCTCCTCCAAAACCTGGCCTCTCTCAGTATTGGGGTGGGTGTCCCTCAGACGGATGATGTTTGCGCTCTCTAATCGTGCGCCCCAAAACGCTCATATTTGAAGAAGTGGCCTTCAGCTGGGTGAGCGGCAACATCAACACCTTCTCTCAATCGATTGGCTATGTTAAGGTAAAGGTGCGTATCTTCAACATCAGCGGCAAGGTGACGCTTCTTTTGTCAAAGTTTCTTCAAGGACGTCAGGTTCGGTTGCCACAGCTCAAGAGCATTATGGCCTCTGGGTTTCATAAGCCTAGGTTGAAAGCCAAGATCCTCTTCAAAACCCCGCCAGGAGATGTTTTACCACGGCATACGGTGTTCTGGTCCGAAAAGGTCGAAGGTGGAGGAGTCGTTAACATAGTGGGAGATACAGTAGCAAAAAGGACCGAGCATGATAAGGGGTCGTTGTCGCTGGAGAGGCGTGCCTTCATGGTATACAAGCGGGTGCAAGTGTTTGAGAAGCGAATAGCTGCGTGTTGGGGATGAATCTGCTTAGCAGAGAACAACGAGGTTACCTCAAGGTCGTAAGCGCAAGGCTATAATGCGAACTATCATACCCTATTCTCAATCAGCGGCGATAGTACGAGGCTCAGCTGATTTATCTGGTCCGAGATGAAATTCTGAGCTGCAGTCACGAGGTACATGTCTTGTGGGCGGTTTCATGTGCAAAACATCGAGAGCAGCAAATGAAGGGCTAGTATCCTTAACACCTTGTAGAAGAAGACATGCAGTGTGTAGAGTGCATCGCAGAAGGGAAGACAGCCATCTGGTGCCAATAAATGCCGTGACGACAGCTACTCCAAGAAAGGGCTGCTGTAATTCCAGCAGTTTGAACCCAGGGGCGTCCAATGTTGTGTTTAGTTCCAGAAGGGTCAGTATGTTAAGATCACCTGGCAACCTCGGTAGGGTCAAGAGAAAACTTGGGGCTTGAATCACTGGCTTGCAAGATGACCGGATCTTTGCAAGCCAGATGAACTGACGGCATTCTTGAAGCCGGTCTTCATTAGTGTTCCCGTCGCAGGGTCTCTTCCTCCCTCGATCAATGTCCTTACCAAACCATCGCCGGTGTCGTACAAAATAACCTCTTCACTTTCCCGAAGGGACTTTTGCTTGACAGAAATCTGTATCCGTCCGCAGCTGTGTCTTCAGAGAGGGAAATTCGCCATATACAGGTGTCACGCTCACTCGCACAGCCTATACCTTCATAAAAGGAGAATGAGGATAGCGAGGGTTTCTTCAACGTCAGAGCCTCGTTCGGGTATCGCAATACTTTCGGTGGTTTCTTCGGCGGTGGCCAGGTGGCTTCATCAGCGGTTTGCGCGGCGATGGTTACCTTTCTTGATCGCAGAGTTAAGGGGATGAAGTTGGTTCCTCGGGGGCGCATGAAAATAAGCCTCTCTTCTGGGGAAGGCAATCTCAGGTTCATTCGAAGGGCTTTTAGCGATACGGTTACGAAGATGGTCGTCTGCAGAGATGGGAGTCAATTTCGACGATAGATTCAGGGACATCAAACTCGCTTCTTCAAACAAAGCTATTCACAATCAACAACAGATCCTGGGCTTTATAGTTGCCTCCAATACTAAAGCCAGTCTGTCGTAAAATGGGACAGGCGATAGGCAGAAACAGTGGAAGGCGAGGAAACGTCTGGGGCGGTGGGAGTACAATTGGGTATATAGATCAAGGCTTCGATGCTTTAGTCAAAAGATTCCGAAGTTGTGTTTCGATGTCATCGATGCGCTGTGTCAAGGTTCGATGGAAGAATTATAGACAGTTGCGAGTAGAATGCGGCGGTTTCGGCGACTCTGGGCGCATCATGTGCTGTAGCAAAGACGAAACCTTGAGGTTTTGTTTTTCGTCATATCGAATGCCATGTCGGCGGTGTCGATAGTTGGCACACCAGCAGCTGAAATTTCGATCAAGTTTGTAAATGAGCAGAATCGGCGTTGTTCTCGACATTGAAAGAGACAAGGCGGAACCTGCTTCAAGGCAGAAAGCTTGGCTACCCTTTCACTAACGGCAGTAGGGCGCTGGATGACAAGGCTAAGAGCCGTGGCAAAACTTCAGGGCTATTAGAGATTTATGCATAGATGCGAGCCGCACGGGTAATCGAGAGGCAGAAAATTGACTAGCTTGCAGTTTGTCCGCAGGAAGAGAAGGGCTTGGCGAAACAGACGAAAGAGAAGTAATTCATCGATGTTACGATCTGTGCTGAGCCGATTACAAGCTATCTTTGAGCAACAAGCCACGGCTTGCGATGATATCCTGTGCGCAATAAAAGAGATCAGGTTTATTTAGGAGAGCAACTTGCAAACTGCGGAAGAAAAAGGTGACAGGTGCCCGTGGAGCGAGCGCCGATACCAGAAATGTAATAACGCGAGAGATCAAACAAGACAAAAGTCAAACGTCTTGTGACTCTTATTGTAAACCTAGCTGGTTGCCAAGTCGGTATCTTGTTGAATCGGTGATGCTCTACGTATTGTGGCCGTTCAAGCATCACCACCAGGTTACAATGGAACCGGGTACAAGGAGCGTTGATTCGAGCTGCTCAATGACTTATTTAAGTGCAGCTAGAGCTGTTTCGCTTGGTTGGATGGTTGAGGAGCCGGATATGTTAATGTGTCGTGGCTGCAGGATTACGCTTCTGATGACGGCGATCTCATTTTCTCCGTATCACATCCCGTTCTGCCACTATCAGCATTGGACTCTTGAGTGGATTTGATAATATGTTTCAATGCTATCTTGGATCGTAGACTCATGGGAAAAGACCCATCTGATACCTCTTGATGTTACTTTGTTAGCTTATGCCTATAGGTGTATTGGTTGCTATGAGATGTTTATACTCAGTTCAAGGCGTATCAGAACCACTGCAACTCTACGCATTACTATTGCCACTTACAGCTGGTATAAACATTGCAGACATTCCTGGGCAAGTGTATCGTTGAGACAGGCGTGTGCAGCAGCGTGGGTGGCAGAGAAGAATGTGTTGGGCATGTCGCTAACAGGCAGGGCGATCGTGACCAACTGCGCAGGCAGTTCGCGTTGCGGTAACTGGACCCAGTTCGGGGGCGGTCGAGCAGACTTTGCACAGATCCCCCGTTTTTTAGATGCTATGTTGACACAGGGAGCTGATGCCGTTTCGGGTACTCGAAGGGTGAAGGGTTGAGCGCCATGCTGTTCTTGGTGATAATGGGAATGAGAACAGCGGACGGTGCGCTGCTTTGGGAGGTGTTGATGATATCGGGGGAGGTGTCGGCTGTTGACGATGTAATGACTGGTCACTGGTGGTAAATCGCAACAAGGCATCTCCCAAACCCCTCCCGCTCCGTCAAGTCAATCGCAAATTTCCCTCGAATTGAGGCAGTGTTGACAAGGAATCAGTGTGACGTGGTGAATCCTTACAGGCTTGCTAACTCCCGCAGAGGCAGTTTCCGCGTGCCAGGGAGGTTGCTGAAGTCCTCTATCCTTATGGTGACAGGCTCCGTAGGCTATTTTGGGTGGTAGGGTTCTCAGGCCAGGCTGAAGTACCGTTCGCCATCTATGTCAGGAAGCTCATCCTAGAGGCATATGAGCTTGGGGGCCTTTCCGGTGCTGTTGTAGGTGAGCAGGAGAACCCCTTGCATCATCTTGGGGACGAGCGGGAGTGTCGCCAGGTACCGCCGCAAACAAGATCAGCCACCTTTGGTCTTGAGAGCCTGATACCCTGCCAGCGCATTGAATACCCTTACGCAAAGTCACCGATGAGGCCGTTGAATGGTTCCCCGTGACGTTTCCTTGCGATACTGGGTGTCTGGTCAGCAGATAATCCCGGGACGCAGCCTCTTCAGCAACCGGTTGCAGATGAAGCGTGAATATGTCTGTATCACTATGCGCCGCCGTGCTTGTGGGCAGGTGAGAGGTGCTGGCAGGTCAGGGAGGAGTGTAGGACATCAGCCTGCATGTAGCTTTCTGGTAGACTGGAGAGCAGCTCTTCAATTGACATCCAGACAAGCCCAGTTCTGGGAATGTTCGTCAAGTATGTATCCCAAACCTCTAGCGCCTTGTCCACCGCATAAAGACGGCCAAGAGAGCCTCTCGCGACAACCTACCAACACCCAAGCAACTGTCAAACATCTTATACAGGCCGTCAATAGCTACGACATCCATGGCTGACTATTGGGCATTCCAGGTCTATGTAGTTCCTGTTGATGTGGAAGCCCACTAGCCTCCCTTGACCATAACTCCAACTGCCACAGAGGGCCTGCACTCCGGATATTGGACTTCAGTGGCATTAACCCTGACCAAGGACATATCCCTCTTCTTCCTTGAGCCGTCTAGCTTCTGGCAGCAGGCCAAGTGGCCTGGTTGGAAGAAGTCGAGGTGTATTGGTGACGGTGAGTTGGTATACCCAGGTGCCGTTGCATAGGTCGGCAACCATGAATCTTTGGCTTCCTCAGTCGCCATCTCGGTGGATAAGCATGCGTGTCTCGTCGGGGAATTCGGGGATCTTGGTCACGCCATCTTGGCCTCGTGTGGTTGGTGTGCTGCGGATGGTAACACCGGTCGGTTGGTACCGAAGCACGACCTGGACCGGGACGATCTCAATAACTTAGCTGCCCCAGGGATATGGCGATACTTGAGGGAACGAGCCTGCCTGGGTGGCGACGCAGAACAGTCGGCTCGATGTCGGGACCTGCTGACGACAGTCGACAAGGTCGGTACAGGCAGTTAGGCCAGTGAGGCCAGTGAGGCCAGTGAGGCCAGTGATATCGGCGACCATGAGATCGACAGCATCCTGGTTATTGTCGGCTGTGCAAGAGGATAGATGTCAAGGAAGTCCAACAGATCGCTCTGTCAAAAACACAGTATCAATTGGCAGGGCGAACGGGGCTCGTGTTGAGCAGGAAGGTTGACGGGGTGTATCGCTGAAGTCGGGCGGGCCATTGTGCATTGTGAGGACGGAAGATACGCCGTGCATGTAGGCGTTTTGCTGGAAATCGGATTCAGGTCACAAAGTCGCTACCCAGGGTGCACAAACCTGAAGGCCCTATGTGTCGAAGCCTAGCCAGAACATTCCACTCATCCGTCACAATCCCGCTTCTTGCCACTATTGTCGAGGGATCAAGAGCGGTCTCTAGATGCTCGTTGCGGCGCGCGCTCGGTCGTGGAGAGGGGTTTGTCGGAGGATTGTTGTTGAGCGAAGGTCTTCATGGGGAACAGTTCCTTGGGTGCTTCCATTGCTGTTGGCGAAACAAGAGTGGTGCTTTGTATAACCGCACTGGGCGAAATGTTCGGCTAATAGCGGAAGTTGCGCTGCTATCGTGTATGACCTTGTTCTCGTACAGTCAGTCTTCCTCCGCTGGTCGTCAAGCAGAGGTTCGTTATCTACTGGGTATTTCTTGGAGCGACATCTCTCTTCAAGAGCGGTATCTTGGGATATTGTCATTAAGCGTAAGCTCGCCGCGGTCGGAGTCTTGGGCAATGGTGTGCAGCGAAAGTTTATTATCGTGGGCACTTTCTTCGAAGCTCGTTGAAGCTCGTCGTGGAGAGCGCAAGTCCGTCAGGGAGGGAGCGTCTGTCGAAGCTCATCGTAGAACCATTGTTCGTTTTCGGGGAGGGGTTGGGGCACTAGAGATCAGCTTGATCTGTCAGTCAACGAGACACAGCCTCTACACAAATCGATAGCATACCGACTTATTCGCTGGCGGAAGCAAAATGGTGGAAGAGAGTGGAGGGGCAACTGCTAAAGTGGTGGGGGTTAGAAAGGTGGGAAACGCGTTATGCGGGGTGCTAGAGGCGACGCGCGAGCCCCGCGTTTCGGCTCCAGCTCTAGATTTCGCTTCTTGACTTACGCTGCAGCAAACATGAGTACAGCAATGCGACTGACGACTTGGAGATAATGCCCGACGCCAGTGTAAAGAGCAAAGCCATCAGACCCAATAAACCCCCTCCGAACCGCTCCCGAAACCGTACGTCGACCCAAGCCAAACTCGTTACGACTCCTTTCCTACCGCGCAATGCCCAGCCAGCACCGACCGAGCTATAGGCCAGCGTGACTCATCTACTGATAGTCCCAGCGGAGGTCAATCCGTTCCGTGCCAAAGGCTCAAAATACAACTCGACTTGTTTGATTGACCGTGGGTTGGTTGAGGAATCGAGATTGAGTTGGTGTCTGTGTCCCTTCCGTTTAGTAAGAGCACGTAGATGGAGTCTAGTTTCGTGATTAGCCTTGCTTGTTATCTTCTCGCGCTGAATGCTTTGGTCTCAACTTGACCAGGTACCAAGCAATTGAGTCCCATCACCACAACACATAACACTCGTATCATCTGCAGTCAAATCTACACGGTCTGCATTACAAGTGCTCTGTAAATCGCATCTCTACACTTATGGTCGACGCAGCAGCCCTAGCATTCATTCCCGGGCTGGATGGCGTCCACTCGAAATTCCTAGGCGGATAGCTAGGCAAGGCATATATTCAGTTCCAGTACGTAGTAACATGGGGAACTCGCACATCCAGCCGTCTCAGGTATTAAGATCCTAGAGCTATAGGTGGGCATTGATGCTCAAGAACACAGCGTTTATCGGGCTCGTCAAGATGAGGGTGTCCGGGAACACGAGGACAGAGGCATTCGGCATGATGTTGGAGATGAAGATGAGCGACGTGGTAGACAAGAAGATCGCCAAGAAGTACGAGAACAACATCAAGAACGGGGCTGCGCTGATGAAGCCTTGATCTCATCTATCTATCCCTCCCCGGATCCCCGTGACGCTGCCGAACTCCTGCTAAGAGGGGGTCATCGAGGAGACGCAGAACTCGAGAAACGAGCAGAACTCGGACTTGGACTTCGAAGACCACAAGGAGGAGCTCGTCCTCCATTATTGCGATGTAGGGGTCGGCTTGTGCTTGGGGTCAAAGATCTTCTTGTCAAATGGGCTGGTGGACTCACAGTACTCCGAGCAGTTCCTGGTGCCGACGACCCAGTACAATTGCCTTTCTTCTAGCTCGTTAACCGTGGAGCCGTTCCAATTGATTGTGCTGTGATTGGCGTCGTACTCGCCCGCGGTGAGGTACCACATGAACAAGTACGTCCTCTGCGTAGAGGACGGAGTTAGGGAAATTCGGCTAAGCATTGCTTACCAATTTGGAGACTCTCAGAGAGCTTGGTCCTGCTATGGATATCGATGCGGTGTAATTGCTCCTCATCTCGCCCATGGAGATTGGGACGCCGCCTTTCAGTTCGTTGACGATCTGGTGCCCATCGTCATCTCTATGGTGCAGTTCCGATTGAACTTGTCTTCGATCAGGTCCTCTTCCTGACGATTGCCGATTGCTGCACCTCACCACGCTGGCGCAGTATCAAATGGTCTTTGAGAGCTTCATTGAGTCGCTACTCATTTCGTCCAGCGATGCCCTCGTGGCTATCTCAACCTCGTGCCTGTGATTGTAGTGCATCTCGATCACGTCTGCGAGCTGTTCTGAGGACAGCGACGTCGCCATGCAGTCTTGAGAGTCGTTGTCCAGTAATGCCTTGCAGCCGTCGGCATGTTCAGTCTACGCTCGTCCTCGCTCTCAGAAAGCTAACCTCCGATCAGTGATAGCCAACGAGACCGATATCGCCCTCAAGCAAATCGACACCTCCATGCTTCCGTGGACCACCCATGAGACACATTTGTCTATCTGATCGAGATACTTGCCTGCTCGGATGACCGAACCGAACAAGTTGTTAGCTATGCTGCGCTGGACTTCTTGCTTATTCTCTTTAAAAGCCATGCAATAATGCTGGATGTTTCTTGCGAGGGGAGATTCCTGGAGGTTCTAGTGTTCAAATTCTACGTAGTAAGTTTTGTCTTGATTGACAGTGACCGTCAGGAACACCAGCTCTTTGGTGGCTGATGCATGACTATCAAGGGGAGTTAGCATATTGTTTCGCCATTAGGTTTACTGGATCCTATATCTGCAGTACCGCTGGCCCGACAAAGCAGCACTAGCTGACTGCTTCCGAGTCTTGGTACGTTTCCTGGTCAAGATATCGTATGCCAGAGGCATCTTGGCCAAGCATTACCGACTCACGACTTTCTGCAGTCGATGCACTTGGTGCCCTTGTAGTGTGTTGCAGTCCGAGAGAGCAGCACTTCTTCGCGTGTCCTCCTTGTTTGTGAACCTACTTTGGCGAAACACCTACGATGGAGGTAATTCATCGTGTGGTAAGGTAGAGCTATCCAGATCTGAGGGTAGCAGGCCAAGAATGGTGAACTTGCTATGCCCTACAGGCCCCAGAACTGGATGCCGTGGTTAGGCTTACTTGTTGAGGCTCTTCAGGTCTGCTGGATGAGTCTTAAGGTAGATTGCAAGAATGTGTTGCGTGTAAGATAGTTAAGGAGAAGATTCAGCAGTGGTAAATTGAAGTGATAAAGGCAGCTTTTTCTGGTTTACAATCTTTTCATTGTCATTGTCATACCTCATGCAGGAGAAATCTCCTTCAATGCATTAGGGTATCCCGTCTTTATCTAGCCAGACTCTGACTCTGTCTCCTCGCCATAGAGGCAGCAGTTCTACATACTACCAGGAGGAACATGAGTGTTTATTCCAGACAGGCTGACCATCATGGCCTTGTGCCAGTACTGGGATATACTGGAGGAGTTAGAAGGCAGCGACTGGCTTCGTCCTTTAGCAGGTCATCGATATCATGTCCGACAAGAGACCAATGGGCAAGAAGGGTTGAAGAACCTGCAGCTCTTTACAATATCGGCCGCGGGTCGTTGCCTGTCGTTTCAACATTTACAAGGCTCTTTCATAACTTAAATACCACAACTTTGCTGTATTGAAAGTGGCTCATAAGTGCAGGCTTGCATCGGCCAGTCTCCAGCGCCAAGAGCGGAACATATAAGGTAAATCAAGGACGATCCCAAGTGTCCCAGTATGCCATATGTTTTCGGAGCATCAACGCGGCACCGTTTCATCAGCGCCGCTCCCAATTCTCGATCTGAGCTCCAAGTCGCACGGCGTGTTCTCTACTCGACGGGCCCCTGAAACCGCAATTTTCCCCTATCCACTCTCTCTATAGATATGCAAAGGCTGTATTTTCATGATGGTCCCAACCCTAGGCCATAAAGAAGTCTCCTTGGCAGTATCTACTTTACATCGACTCTAGTGGGGACAGTTCTTGTTCTTCAACCCTCTATCAACAAACACCTGGGGGCTGAGATACTCGCTGTACCGAGCAAGGCGAGTCCATTTCACTGGAACGATGTCTCGGTAACTTCTTCTTGAGCCCAGTTACGAAAATCCGTAGCAGGCTCAAGATGAACAATTACATACCAGATTGGGTGAGGAAATTGGACGTGTATAAACCGGCGACTTAAGGTCAGTCCTTGTCCTCAAAAGGGTAACAGGCGTTCCACAGTGTAAGGTGGAGACAGCTTTCTACTATTCCACTTGGTCACATTACATTATCGCATGGATATTGTAGAGGCCGAAAGTGACATATCATCATGCAATATATTACATTGAGATCTGCCACCAGGGAATGTTACTTCCCGTAAGAACTGTGTAAATGAGAGGTATAGGGCACCAACAATATAAGCCGGTAGTATACACCTCAGTCAAGCATAAGAGATACCTGGCGTAAATGCTAATGGGACGATATTATCGAGAAGCGGCAATACGATCTTAGCACAGTGCAAGGTAAGTGTCAGTCTAAGCTAGTAATCCCGCAACCAGTGTATACATAAGGCGGAGGAAAGCTAAGCGAGGCCTGGTGGCCAAGCAAGGTGTTAACTCAATCCCTACGGCACAGACGAGCATACATTGATGGATGGAAGCTACAGAAGAAGCACTATCAACTAAGATGAAAAGTTTATTTGCTTCTTAATATTTGTATTAAAACTTAAAGGCCCTTAGATAAAGAGACTCACGAGGCGTGGCTAGTTCTCTGCTATCTGATCTATGTCCATCGGGTCGAATCCCAATCCGGGGGCTCTGCTGCCATGCCAATCCCCGCGGCCCTCCTGCATCCCCGTTCCCAAGGGGAGTTAACCAGTCGTCGATGACATTAGAAGCCTCCTGGAAGCGGAATGACTCTGGCCATCCATAATCGCGGTAAACCTGCCTGATATACTGGATATCTAGATCGGTTCACCACTCTTCGGCTTGAGCTTTCACCGCCTGCTCAGTGATCCTTCCATCGTGTTCAGGGATGTTTTCAGCTTCAATAGTAATCCTTCTTCGACCAGGAATGAGTTTCAAGGTTTCGTACTGCTCCTTCAGGTTGTCAAAGAAGGTCTCAATGGGTACTGCATCCAGCATGTCGCCTGCGTGGAAATCCTCGAAGATTTCGCAATCGATGACATTAAGCCATAGTTCACGGCTGAAGCTTTCGTGCCCAACAGCAATGCAGACCACATTGCTGTCATCCATCAACTCGCCCTCCGATGACCAGAATTCCCAGCCTTGGTGATAGTCTTTATGCTTCTCGAAGTCTTCAAGGGTGAAGGCTGTGAGGTCCAGAAGCTTGGATTTGAAATGGATGTACTCAGTACATGTGCTATCAAAGTAAGGGAGATGGCGAAGGACTTGGATAGCGTAGTCAGATTTGTAGTGTCCGCAAGACTCGGGAGTGATCTGTGGCCATCCAGTGGGTGGGGGTATCTTGAGATCGGATTGGTCATAGTGCAGGGTGGTCAAGAAAGAGTAAAAGTCTACAAATAGAGCCCCAAGTTCTTCAGGTGTATATCGTGGTTGGGTGGGACCATCGGAGCCATCATCCGACCCTTCATAAGATCCATTGTCCGAAGGCGGGGGAGATAATAAGTTTCCGTGGCCACACATCTTGGTAAGAGATATGTATTTGATGGGAAGAGTGATGGGAAGAGTGATGCGTACTGCATACCTAGGTAAGGTAAGGTAGGTAAGGAATGGAAGCAGGGTAGTATTTGTAGGTGATAGCCTACCTTACTGTGACTACAAGAAATATGGAGGATCACGCCAGCAATCAAATAAAGCAAGGGTGGGCAGGCAGTCATCAGAACCAAGCATGGATTGCCGGCCAGTGCAGCGTCTGCCTTGGGGTTCCTCTCGTACATTAGTCATAACTGATGGTAAACAGCAATAATGCGATCCCAACACAGCAAAAGGTAAACGTCAGCGATACCAGTGAACCTGAGGACGGCAGCCGACACCATGCATAAGGGAGAGAAAAGCCGAGCGAGCCCTGGAAGCCAAGCAAAGTGTTGACTCAATTCCCACGGCACGGACAAGCTTGCATTGATGGATGGAAGCTACAGGAGAAGTATTATCCCAGGTGCAAAGATCATTTGCTTATGTATGTATGTATGTCTCGAGGAATGGCTGCCAATGCATTGGAAAGTATCGCATATCGTTCCCTGTATCCGCCGGCCGGGGGCTTGGTTCGATCCGAGGCTCGAGTTTGTTGTCGTATGTGTGCTACCTTTACGGCGGTCGTTCGTATGCATGTCCTACTAAATGCTCAAGAATTTGCGACATGTGCTTCAATGGCACTCACGCCAGCTGCGCATCGTCGCCGGTGTGGCTAGCTGCTTCGTGATGGCGTCTGGTCGCGTCAGTGTTTGTCATGCGTGTGAGACGCGTCGGACCGATTTCCCCGGGGATGTACAGGTCTGATAAAATCTTAGCAAGTCCCGGATTCGAGCTGTAGCATATAGAGCATTCGATGCAGTCGTGTAGTTGAATGCGACTGGGCAATGGTGATTGGGGCTTGAGGTTGTTGAGCTGCGTGAATGGGGAGGCGCTCTGGTTATCGTTAATGACGCAGTGCTGATCTGCGCTAGATTTTAGTGTGGTGGGGTGAGATGACACCCCGAAATCTGACAATACAGGGTAGCTAGCGCCAAAATGGATCAATGAACGTAGGGAATGATATCTTTCTTTGGCAACTTAATGAGTGGTACGGAAGAGCCTGGGAAGGTAAACGAGATTTGGACCGGGAGATGGATAGAACTCAAGAATTCGGTTCTCTTTCCTTGGTTGTGAGTATAAACGTAATTTTTGTGACCAATCCGCCGCACTATATGTTTATCGTCCCATAATTCGGGAGTGTGCAATACTCAGCAAAGAAACACCAAATGTAATGCACACCAAATGGAAAAAAAAGAAAATATAGCATTACGACACAAAATCGGGTTTCTAGACATATAGGTCTTCCAATATATAATACTATGAGTTACGCTGGTGATCATGAAACATCCACAGAGTGCGTGCACGAAGTGATATGGAGTTTTATCTTAGCCCTTTGTTCTATCCCCCTACCCTACATACTACCCACTACTTTTATCTCCCAGTTCCCCTAATAGTTCCTCTCTCTTGAGTACCGACTCATTTATTCGTCGACGATCCTGTGTGCCCTTCCTCTTTTGGCAACACCTAGGCACGGCCAGTACCTTCCTCCCGCTATATTCTGCTGGATCTACAGCAAATGGCAAATGTTCCTTTGCATAGGCTCCCTCATCTTCATCCATCTCAATGATATTGATCTGTAAGACCTCCGGATCCCTTTCGCCAGCAGGCACAAGGTGATCAAATGTAACCCCGTAGTAGTCAATCCTACTGCCAGTGAGAGGTTATAAGTTAGCACCTGCCTGTAAAATCGAGAAACGCAGCTCACTTACGTCCACGGCCTTGGATCCTCCTGCACCCAGCCTAGGTACTCATCTCGCACAATCATATCTCCATCGATCTCAGGACGGATGTCATGTCCGTATATTGTCCGGAACGCCACTTTAGCAAGCTCTGGGCCAGCGGCCTG